>OZ014478.1:30950956-31387096 GCA_963965965.1 Trididemnum nubilum
GTTTTAAAGCTGAGCATGAACACTCAAGTACGACGATATCTAGCACATGTTTCGGATTTTTGGACAAGGGCTCTTTTATGCATGTTGTGTAGTGTGACAAAAAATGATGAAAAGCACATGATTGCTAAAGTTTAAGATGGATTTGATTCGTTTTCAATCAATCATATTTTAGTAAATTTTTGATGCTATCGACTCAAATAGTTGGAAATGTATGTTGACGAATTGCTGATTTCAATATTAAATATCCGAAATCTTTTAGGAAAATATCAATTCCTAGCTTAGCAAGTGTTAATATTGTTGTAATCATATCTGCTTAATGCAGCACAGTTTCAATGGGTAATGGCCAACTGCTTTTTTAATGGGATTTCTATTTTAGATTGTTTTATGTTATGTCAGTGGTTTGCAGTTTTTTTAAAATACAGTAAATATAATGAGTTTGCTAGAAAATTGTGGCATTGAAAGAAAATTGAATGAGATGTGCCACAATTGCCAAAAAAATCCACTTTGCAAACAGCACCTGGGTTTGGCATGTTGAACTAATCTGTCGCAGAACCTCAGTCCTGTGAGATGAGATTAGAAGTATCTTCTAGCATCATATCATGGAATATCTCTCCAAAATATCATTTGCAGTGAAACGAGTGCTCTGAATCATATGCAAAGCGTAAAAACCAATCACGACAGGTCTGGAAGCATTTTTCTGCTTCAAGCTAACAAATTGGCATTGGGCAGAGAAAAAATTGTTGTACTAGGTCAGAAGATCTGCCGAGCATGTTGGCGCATGTTACAAGTCGTAAGTGGTGATGATGCTACCGCCACCACATCATCATACACAGAAAGCGAGGTAGAAAGTTCGACCTATATTCAACTATGGATTCTGAAGTTATGAACACATCAGTTGAATTGTGCTCTATATCACGATCCTAAAGTGGCATTGTAAAAGCACGCTAACACAGGCGGTTGAAGCTCGCAGCAAAGTTCTGAAAACTGCTAATATACTTCTGAGCAAAGTAAACCACAAAAGCATATCAGTAAAGATTTGTGACAAACAAGACGATAGTATCACAACAATGAACATTAAGAACGACTTTGCCAAGCCTTTAGTGAGAAGCTATAATCAGCTAATCGAAGCACCAAGATCAAGTCTCCACTATAATCTCTGATACTTGGGTCAGTAGAAAAGGCTGCACAACATTTTGGGGATATCAAGTGAAGACGGAACAAAAAAGAAGAAAGGAATGTTGCGCAGTCTTTCTTATTGACCAGATATCAGAGATTAACGTGAAAAGTTTGATTTTGGTGCTTTGGTTAGCTGATTATACCTTCTCACTAAACACTTGGCCAAGTGGTTTGAATGTTCAATCTTTTCTTTAACTTTTTTGTAATAGGATCGTCTTGTTTGTCACAATTCTTTCCTGGTTTGCTTTGCTCAGAAGTATATTAGCAGTTTTCAGAATTTTGCAGCAAGCTTCAACCGCTTGTGTTTGCTTGCTTTTACCATGTCGCTGTAAGAGCCATAACATCAGATGTAGAGCACAATTCAAATGATGTGTTCATGACTTCAGCATCCATAGTTGAATGGGTGGGGGGTTTCTACCTTACTGACTGTGGATGATGATGTGTTGGTGGTGGTAGTGTCATCAGCGACTTGTAACATGCACCAACAAGCTTGGCAGGTCTTCTGATCTAGTATAAAAAAGGTTTTCGCTGATAAATGCCCATTTGTTAGCTTGAAGCAGAGAAATGCTTCCAGACCTGTCTTGACTGGTTTTTATGCTTCAAATATCATCACTCAGCACTGAGGCTCTGCGACAGATTAGTTCAACATGCTCAAACCTAAGTGCTTTAAGCATAGTGAATTTTGCGAACAATTCAGCATTGTGGCACATCGCATTCAATTTTCTTCCAAATTTTTGTAGAAAACTCATTGCATTCATCTTATTGTGAAATACTTCATACTACTGATATAACATAAAACAATCTAAAATAGAAATCACAGTTAAAAAGCAGTTGGCCATTACCTATTAAAACTGTGCTGCATTAAGCAGATATGATTACAACAATATTAACACTTGCTAAGCTAGGAATTGATATTTTCCTGAAAGATTTCGGATATTTAATATTGAAATCAGCAATTCGTCAACATACATTTCCAACTATTCGAGTCGATAGCATCAAAAATTTACTAAAATATGATTGATTGAAAACGAATCAAATCCATCTTAAACTTTAGCAATCATGTGCTTTTCATCATTTTTTGTCACACTACACAACATGCATAAAAGAGCCCTTGTCCAAAAATCCGAAACATGTGCTAGATATCGTCGTACTTGAGTGTTCATGCTCAGCTTTAAAACAACTGCTCAGTAATTTGTGTTGCAGATTTTCCCTTGGATAAAAACTCTGTTTAGCATGTTTGGGTCATATTTTGTTTGTTCTTTGCCCTCAAATCTTTTCCATTGATTTTGTGCTGCTTTGCTTTTTATCTCAAGCTGATTCAATGCTATTTTTATTGAAAAAACGTATGTCACTTAAAACCAAAATTTTTTATGGTAGGCATCAAAATTAATTCAATTTTGTTATTTGAGGTGAAAGAGCAGTGGTATGAGAAATGATTTTCTGAATTTCAGCTTTTAAATTTTGTACCCATTTTTTTACAGGTTCTCAAAGTTGGACATCTGAAAAATGTAATTAATAGATTGGAAGCTCAGTTACTCAATGAAATCATTCTTTTATCAGTTTTTAAGCTAAATTTTTGGATTCCTTGGATCTTAAAACCCCTGTCTAGCAATTTTCAGCAGTTTCCTATGACCACAGATAAAGAAATTAAAGATTTAAGAAAGTTTTAAGCATGTGCACTGATGCGGAACAAGCAAAAATAGCGTTTTCTCAAATGATCATTACTCCGTAAACCATTAGAGTTTTTCGAAAAATTTTTTGCGTTCTTGGTTTTTCATTAGGATCTACAACTGTGCCAAATTTCATCAAAGTAGAAAACATGTGATGTAATTTTGAAAAAAAACTTGCTCATTTAGCATGGAATGTCCCCATTGCAAAATACCGGAATTGGCTGGATGCTTCACCTCCTTTAACCGACCTTCTCTAACGATTAAGAGCGTGGTACAACAAAATGTCATACCACAGAACCTCGGCGATTTGCTCGAGAATCTTGTTTAAGTAACCATTTCACACCACTTAAAAGAATGGTCACCATACAGCAGGTGCCTGGTTGCTGCACTCTATTACACAGGCCATTTTCCCCCTCCTCTTTAATGACAATGCTTTTTGTCTGTTCATCGCTTCCTTTCTACACAGAAACTATGAGCATTGCAGCTGTTTGAATGTTGCAGTTTTCAACGATTACCAATAGTGCTTTTGCCGAGAACCGAACTTGGTCTTGGTCACAATGAAATCTATTTTGCAACCACATCAGAACTGCGGACGATTCAGTAAAGGTTTGGCATGGTTTAGGTCGAGTGGTAACGCGTTCATCTCGGGAGTGGGAGTTCTGAGATTCAAGTCTTGGTCCGGTCAAATCGGACACACTGTTGCCTACGGCTCGCCACCGCTGCGCCATTTCTTTGAAAGGAGCTGCGTTGCCTGGGCGCTATGATGCGGTGATGGGCGCCGCCAACTCATTATATGCTTCGGCGTAATACAGTGATTATAATGAAAGATTTGATTCAGATCTCGTGCTCGGACATACGTGAGCGATTTCACTACTTTGTGCTGATGATGATCGTGCTTCTGCGTAATATGCAGCAGTACTCGTGGAACTACGAGCATTTCCAGGAGATTCTTCCCTCCATGGTCACACTCGTCGCTTCTGAGTTTGTCAGTAAGTTCTCAAAAACTTTTAAAGGCTTTGCTGCCTTGCTCGAAGAACGTTTCTTACAGATCTGGTCATCAAAGATGGCGTACCTCCGAAGTATCCACCTTTCGGTTGTTCCTGAAGATTGGACTTCAATGTTTTCGCCTGAGCTCCAATGTAGGCTTACTAAACTTCGAAACGAAGGTAAAGATGATCAAAAAAAGAATTGATGTGATGACTGACAAAAAAAGAATTGAAGCTTAAAAAACACTCACAGTATTTTGGACTGTTTCTCGAATCTATACCCCACTATTTATCAACATGCAGGTTTGTAGCTCTATATATTACGTAGATTACCACAGTACTATAACATTCCACAAAAACTAATGTTCTATTCCATTTCATTCGTAAATGGCATAGGTGGGCACTAGGGTGCGGTGAAAAAACAAAATTTTTGAATTTTAAAAAGTGGTGTTTATATATATCCCCAAATGTGGAGTAAAAGCCATTGGAACCAATTTTGGGATAGTGCACCCTCTAGTGGCCGTGCACATCTGCCGAACGCGACAAAAATAGCTATTTTGGCCATATCTCAAGAACTGGTTAAGCTAGAAACTTGGATTTGGGCTTAAAAGATGCAGAGACACCACTTTCATATCCACTCTAAGAGAACTTTTCTTTCTAAACTACTTCCAAAAAAAGTTATAAGCAAAAAACATCTTTTTTCATGAAAAACATACATTTCCGCATATGAATGAAAGCTTTCTTTGAAATTTTTGAAGGATTTTATGTTGTTGCTGATAACAAAACATATTTTAAATGAGATTAATTGATGACTTGAAAATGGCATTGCTAGCATGCATCTTTGGATGTGTTACATCATTCCTACACTGCAAAGAACTTACTACAGCTAACATAAATAAGTGAATAGGAGTGTAATACAAAGCACTGATCACAAATCTGCATTCAGATTGCAATTATGACCACTTTTAGAAAGAAATTTTTGTAAGTGCAACTATCCTAAAAAACCACAAACACAAAATTACCTTGGTCTTAAATATATCGTGCTCACCTATCAGCCAAGTAGAAAAGACATCATCACAAAACAAATCTGCCCACAGAAGATGTTTCAACGACCTAAGGTAAATTTGTGGTTGTGATATTTGGGAGAATTAAAATGCAGTGGTGACAATAGTAATAAAAAAATGTGAAAGAATTGACTGTGGAAAGTCAGATCTAATTGCAGCACTACCTCAAAAGTTTAAAGTGATTGGGTGTTAAATTTAAAGTAATGTGTAAATTAATTTTGTTTATCAGGTAAATATATTACAGTACTTTTAATTGATTGAAGTAGCATTTGACTATACAATTAAGGCTGAAAAGAACTATGCTAACGAGAAAAAGAGCCCATTCTGGTGCCACCATAAAAAAAATGCACGGTGGAGAAGTTTTTGAAGCTGCTACATTATTTCCACCGGGAGAATTGCCTACAAAAAAACAAGTAATTGAGAGAATGCTGAATTTTGCTGACTATCGAACTCTTGGTGCAGCAAGGAATGTCGCCCAAGAAGTGCATGAAAGATGGGTATGGTGTAATGTCTACCCACAGCATCACTACACCATTGCTACTAAAATACAAGAAACCATGGCAAATTTCAGTAAAATCACTCGATATCCCAGAAAGAACTCGGAGCCTTACAAGAAATTGGAATCATCTTTTTTGGCAGATGTCGAAAAACTTTTTGACGTTTACTGTAGTGATGAGCAGCAAAGAAGACAAATGGAGATGAGACACTGCCTAAGAATGGCTACAGAAGATTATGCATTTTATGAAGACCAAAAGACTGAACGTAAATGTCGATGTTTAGATGACGTTGTTCCAATGACACAATCAGAATTAAGGTTTAGTCGCGATGCCCAGCAACTTATGTCATCTGCATATGCTTCTGCTAGTTCTGAAGAACCATTTTCCTTGATTCCCGACAGCAATTCAGAGAGTTCTATTTCGGAGTCGTCACAGTTGTCTGAGGATTCAAGTTTTGCACCTCCACAAGATAGCCACCGAAATCAATTAACATTGCAAAATCGTCAGAGGTGGACCAATTTGGCAAGAATGTGTGAAAGATATCAGCTTTCTGATAGAGCTGGAGCAGCTATTGCCACCAGTACACTGCAAGATATGGGAATGATTACTGAAAATGACAAATCGCTTATAATTGACCCGAGTAAATTGAGAAGAGAAAGGGAGAGGTGCCGCGAAGAAATTCGTCAAAAAGAAAGTTTTAATTTCAAATTTGTGACTGGTTTATACTTTGATGGCAGAAAAGATGCAACTCAAACTATGAAAGAGGGACCAAATGGGAAAATGTACCGATCCATTGAGCTTGAAGAACATTATGTACTGGTAGGTGAACCTGGAACATACTATCTTACTCATTTATCTCCAGCTGATGGCAAAGGTCGTACACTAGCGCATGAAATATTTAAAGTTATATCTGAAACTGAGCTGTTCACAAAACTCACTGTCATTGGAACCGATGGAACAGCATTGATGACCGGCAAATACAATGGTGCCATACGATCTTTGGAAGAGTTACTGAAAAAGCCACTGCAATGGTCTATCTGCCTTCTTCACACCAATGAGCTTCCCCTTCGACATGTTTTTATGGAAATAGATGGCACAACCAATAGTCCTGATAGCTTTACAGGACCCATAGGAAAACAACTTGATGGATGTGTTTCAGAATGGCCAGTAGCTAGTTTCAAAAATATCTCGAATGTACATTTTCCAGACTTACCTCAGGCAGTTGTTGACGACCTAAGCAGTGACCAGCATTATGCATACAGAAGACCTTCAATATCTAGAAGTAGGACCAATTGTCCATTCAAGATGGTTAACTCTTGCTAGCAGGATTTTACGATTATATGTTTCCAAATGCAATCCTTCAGAAAACCTTCAATCTTGCGCCCGATTTTGCATCAATGTTTATTTTCCAACCTGGTTTGAAATCAAGAAGCAAAGTCAAATAGTTCAAGGAGCAAAAAATTTTTTTAACTTGGTGCATCGCATTCAACAGTTTCCCCACAGCAAAATTCGGTCCATTGCGCTTAAGGTTGTTCAAAGAAATGCTTTTTTTGCTCATCCTGAAAATGTTTTGTTAGGTATGTTAGCAGATAATGAAGAAGAAATTCGAAGATTGGCAGTTAACAAAATTCATGGTTTAAGGGGTAAATCATTGCAACATATCATACCAAATGGAAACTTTAAAGGTGGTTACATTGAAGATGGTCTAAACACAGAAGGTAATACCAGCAATATCAGACTCTTTCAAGTGCCAATGATCAATGTCAATGCCAGATCTTATCATCTCATGGTGAATTTAAGTGGAACAGAAGTAAATCAACCACCTGTGATAAAACATCTAACAGACGCAGAACTAGAAGGCATACGAACAAATCCCCTAAGATTGAGTCATCCATGCCACAATCAGCATGTTGAAAGACACATAAAATTAGTGACAGAAGCTGCAACTCAAGTGTGTGGATTTGATCGACGTGATGGTCTCATAAGACAAAAATTGAAGTCTCGAAAGATAATGAAGAAATTTGACACGAAGCATCAATTCACCATTTGACTGGACCTTTAGGGTGTTTGATTGCAAGTAGAAACACATTTAACTCAGCCTGAGATGTATTATGTGATATTTTGTGCATGATATTATTGTTGAGATGTTGGGGATGGGAACATTATCTGTGAAAACTACATCTTTTGTTACACTCGTGTCACATTTTTGCTCACACAGATGTGTGATCAGTGCTTAGCTGTAGTCAGTTTTTTGCAGTTTAGGAATGATGTAACACATCCAAAGATGCATGCTAGCAATGCCATTTTCAAGTCATCAATTAATCTCATTTAAAATATGTTTTGTTATCAGCAACAACATAAAATCCTTCAAAAATTTCAAAGAAAGCTTTCATTCCATATGCGGAAATGTATGTTTTTCATGAAAAAAGATGTTTTTTGCTTATAACTTTTTTTGGAAGTAGTTTAGAAAGAAAAGTTCTCTTAGAGTGGATATGAAAGTGGTGTCTCTGCATCTTTTAAGCCCAAAACCAGGTTTCTAGCTTAACCGGTTCTTGAGATATGGCCAAAATAGCTATTTTTGTCGCGTTCGGCAGATGTGCACGGCCACTAGAGGGTGCACTATCCCAAAATTGGTTCCAATGGCTTTTACTCCACATTTGGGGATATATATAAACACCACTTTTTAAAATTCAAAAATTTTGGTTTTTCACCGCACCCTAGTGGGCACAGCTAACGCCAAAATTAGCAATGCTAACGCTAATTTGCTAATCCGCTAATTAACCATAAAAGTACATAATGAAACGAAAAAAAAAAAATCAATTTCATAACTTGTACCAGTCATTGTGGCTCTCACTAACTTTATGAAAATTATTCCTAGTCAATTTCAAATTTCGGCTGAAAATCTGCACTGCAATATGGCAAACACTTCTTTTTTATTTCTTTTGTCATCGTTTAAAATTGACCGAAAAATGACTCAACGAATCGGCGGAGAACTTTTTTTTTCTGTTAAGGTCTTCACTTAAATTCGGCCGAAAAATACGTTAACGAAACGGCGAAGACCTTTTTTTAGGTTTGGTTTTTACCTAAAAAATTGGATTATTAACTTTATTTGTTTGAGGCTTCTTGCAAACTCAAGGTTGAAAATTCGGCTCTGTTACCAAAAAAGGTTTTGAACCACATTTCTAAACAGTAAATTGTGGAGGGCGCGTAACCAGAATTTTGCTGGGAAAGGAGGGGGATGAAACCAAAAGACTTTTTCTAAAAATACTTCAGTTGGACAGTGTGCTAAACAGATTAGTGCAACTCAAGTGCATCAAAAACGTACTGTTTTTGTGATTTTTTGGGGGAAAAAATAGCTATGTTAACGTTATTTAGATCATATTTTGCTTGTTTTTAGAGCCGTTTGGAAGAACTAAAGTGCCAAGATTTGAAAGCTAGTTAAAGAATTAAATTGCCAAGCACCTTCAGCCCCCCCCTCTTACTTAAAGATCAAGTCTAACACGTTTAAACGCTTGCAGTTTTGGGTGAAATTTGGCTAAGGAAAGAAGGGTGATTTATCTCGCTCCCTGGTTGCGCCACAAATTAGCGTGAAGTATCTAACCAGTAGTAAGTGGGTAGGCTTAAGGCTTGCATCAAATCAGAAATTGTCAAGAAATTTTTTGCACTATCTGCTACCTTCAAATTTAGTAACTTTTTTGTCAATTCTAGCTAAAACAGTTTTTACGGACTGGACTTGGGGCTAGGGACTACCTGAGCTTACCCTGAAAAATAACAGATAAAACCAGTAGGCCGAGCCTACCCTTGAAGGCAGCACTGCCTTTGGTAATCCTTCACAAACTACAGGCGATTGCGTTATAGGCAGTGTTTACTTGTCAGCCTATTTAATAGTTTAGAGTTTGAATTTAATTTACATGGTTTGTTCCAATGAAAAATGCGTTTGCCCAACCACCCTTATTGCACGCTTCTCTTCAGTCAGACTAATAACCTACTGCACGGACTCAAAAACCTAGTCAATCCGGACTTTTCCTTCCAGATATAATTTTTTAATCTTCCTGCTCCCTTTTTCTAGGGGCTCGCTCTGCATGAAAAATGAAAGAGCTTCAATTCTGCTGAATTGGTAATTCGTCGGGGGCGGCAGCCCACTAGCCAACACAAACTAACTAAAGTTCGATGTGGCATGAACAATTTTAGTCGTGCTTTTTCCAAATGCTGGGTTCGAAATTTTGACCTCGTATTGGCTCGTGATTGCGTAAGGCCAGCGTTGTGATTTAATAGATTGTAGAGATTACCAACGCGAGAAAAGCAATACAGTATCGAAACACAATGTTTGCGGCAGTAATTACTGATCTAAAAACGCCTTACATCATATACTTAAGTACATATTTCTCTGCCAAGCCAAAACGGCTAAATTCGATAAATTTTAGGCTATGCTTTATTGAAACCATGGTTGTAAACTATTTTTTTCTAGCGGATTGGCGGAAAAAATTAGCTTCGATAACCAGTCCGTTAACATTTTTGAACATTAGCGAAACCGCTAATCCGCAAATGAAAATGTTAGCTTCGCTGATTAGCGGATTAGCGATTTGTGCCCACCAATGGTAAATGGTGTTGCTGCAGTTTACCGCTTTTGTCAAAAACGCACTTGATTCGATTTTTGGCGGTTTTCTATTAACAAAACGTTAATAAATAGATATCATTTTTATTACACGCTAAACGTTTTCGACCATTTTTCTGATCCTCATCAGAGCAAAATAATTGCATGTTAACAGTTTAAGAATAAACTAGCAAATGAGCAACTTTCAAAAAAGCAACATAGTTTACCTCAACGCAACAAGTACGCAATTTCAACGTAACATTTATACAAATTATGCAATGACATGAAGATAATATCTTGTAGATATTCAGAAAAAAAAAAACGCACACACACAAAAACATAAAATTACAGTACATGCTAACCTAATAAACATTCAGTAAAAAAGATGAACCCTTAGCATAGTCCACAACTCAATAGAAAGCTCTGTGCTAATGGTTCATCTTTTTTACTAAATGTTTATTAGGTTAGCATGTACTGTATTATTATGTTTTTGTGTGTGTGCGTTTTTTTTTTTCTGAATGTATACGAGATATTATCTTCATGTCATTGCATAATTTGTACAATTGTTACGTTAAAATTGCGTACTTGTTGCGTTGAGGTAAACTATGTTGCTTTTTGAAAGTTGCTCATTTGCTAGTTTATTCTTAAACTGTTGATATGTAATTATTTTGCTCTGATGAGGATCAGATGAATGGTCGAAAGCGTTTAGCGTGTAATAAAAATGATATCTATTTAAAAAAATTTGTCTGTTGCTGCAATATGGCTGATAAAGTCAAGCTTTTTGCCGAAGATTTACGTTAATAAATAATGCGGAAAAAACAAGATAGGTTAACTAAAAGCTAGAAGAAAGGACGCTATTAGATTCGACAGAGGCAGACAAAAAGGTACTATCAATGCATATGTAACTATGAAGTTAAATATATTATTCTTCAAAACATTATCATCGGATATTGATATCTACATCTTACAGTATCAAAACAAATACAGAGCGACAATTAAGTATGCAACGTCCAAGACTACTCCGCACACTTCGACGACTCATCGCGGTAACTGAAGTCGCCCAAAACGCTCTGCCGAAGCGCACAAAATACTCCCAGACGTCCCATTCTCAGTTACTAAATGCTCAACCCAATTACAGTTGCAGTTTAGCCAAAAAGTCTAGGTTTAGGACCAGCAACATAAAAGATAACAAAAACTCACTGATTGTTTTGTGCAAACAGATCAATGAACAGTTCTACACTGCAACAGGGCAGTCAAGTTCTATCCAATAAAAGTAATTCCTAATATAGTAACTCTAAAAATAAGCTTAGACGCATTACTCTTCATGCCTCGCCTGCTGCTCGTGCAACCCACACAAACGAGCGAAATGTTAGGGCACAGAGTGCGCAGACACATCGCCCTCCGTGAACGTCACCCAGAACTAGCAGAATGCAAATGGAAACAATGCAAGGTCTCTCACGAAGAGTATCTCAGAAGTCTGGACTCGCTCCAGAAAACTCGCATCACAAGAATACTGAACATCAGCCAGTTGCCGCCCGACATCCCAGAGATTCAAATTACTTAGGAGCGGCACAGACCCCCAGACTCAGATCCTTCCTTAAAAACTCAAATCTAACAGTAATCTCAAAGTAAATTAGTAATCTTAGTGGTTCGTAACAGTCATCTCAATCTTAAACAGTTAACTAAACTATGTCAAAAGAACTCGGTAGCTCTGACCACGCACCAAACCTTAAATCTGAAAACTATACAGAAAATTATAACGTCTTTACTCTTCCGAATCAAACTGCATGTAATGAAAAGATAAAAAAAAACAAAAAACTAAGCGTTCATTTTCCCGGGGGGAAATAATACGGGACTTAGGCCAGTTCCTTTTCACCAACATTCTGCGCTTCATACTTTCAAGGTTAGGGATATTTCTGTAAAACTCACTTATGCAATGAAAACAAAGTGATTGTACATGGTCTTATACTTGTACTTGTAATTTCAAACACTGGCGTCTTTAACTATTATGCCAGCACAACATATGAACCCAGTTCACTGAAATCAATATTTTTTAATTTAGCTTGAAAAAAGTGAGTTATGGGGAGGTCTATTTGGGGAGTTCCGGGGGGTTGGTACTCCCAGACTATGTAAAAGAAATTGTCTTTTAAGCATCTACTTATATCAAAAAAAACTAGCGCCCTAGTTCAAACCATTCAAAATAATTGATTTTTAGGGGTCCATTTGGGAAGGATCGAGAGGGTTAGCACCCCCAAACTACGTCAAAATTTTTGTCTTGTAAACATCTACGGACATCAATTAAAACTGGAGCCTTAGCTTAAGCTGTTCAACTAACTGAGCATTCAATCATGCGTTTTCAAGCAATTTCACCGTTTGATTTTAAAACATTTTATAATGACGAAAAAAACCGTAGCCAGGGGCCACATACTACGGTCTTTGGAAAACCACCAACATTCATGTTTTGGAAGTCATCCAGATTTCAAATTTTTATTCGGAATAGATTTTAACAAACATTGTTTGAAAATTTGAAATAAGTTTTTTTGTAAAATTATAACTTTATTTTCTTTGTGATCGACATATCCTTGAAAAAAATGTAACAAGTAATAAATCTTTGGTTTCAGATATTCATTAGTTAATTTCCTGAACAAAGTTGTAGCTTCCAAAATCTTCGTAAAAAGTTTTTGAATGAATTCCGAACAAAAAATCATCGTTTTCATGTTTGTAAAAGCAATTCGCTTAACTTTTGCGCTCAAACACGAATAAAAATTGCCATTAAATATGTAACAGTCATTAATAATTGACTATTATTGACAGTAAACAACAAATAATTGTCACTTCTTCGGCTTTGTGCACGTGTTACATTTTGGTTAAAATGGCTCAACTTAAACTTGGCTGTTTCAAAATTTTTGACAAGTTATTTATGCAAATTGAATCAAAAATGAGTTGCAGATTTACTCAAGAAGTGAATTTTGTGAGCTTAAGGCGAATTTACACAGTATTCGATTTTTGTCCGTTTTTTATTAGGAATTTGCTTGTCCTTGAAAAAGTATGCGCGTTTTCTTCTGCATTTTTGTAAGTCCGTTTTCGCACTAAGTAGACTGCTACATATTGATAGAAATTCTGTTAAAAAAGCGATATTTCAAAATAGAGCTGTACACCTCTACAAAAAATGTTTTCGGAAAACTTTTGTCCAGTATGTGACAGTCCGGTTACTGCAGGTATAGACATATGAAAATGCGGACGAAAAAAACATAGTTTTTTTATGGAGAAAAAACGCACAAGCGCGAACGAAAAGTGGATACTGCATAAACTCGTCTTTAGTTAAGTCAGAATTATGATTATCCACCATCTTCGCTTTCTGCCTGCAAGACGAAAGGCATGGTGGATCAAAAATGGAAGTAGATTGCTGATTCCATCGATTGTATAGATGATAATGCATTTTCAGTTGAAAAAATTAGACTGCATTGGTTCGATTTGAAGAACTTCATTACTAAAAAAAAACGTGACTCTTACAATAAAAAGCTATCAAAGACGGGTTGTGATCCATGCAAAGCGGTAAATTCTGCAAACTCTTGATTAGTTTCGCCCTCTATTAAACTATAGGATTTTCGTCATTCCAAAATTTCTCTCCTCATTCATAAATTCGTACAACACACCTATGATGAAACAAAAAATAATGTGTAGCACGCTCTTTTTCCTCTATTACCCACCAATAACTGGCGAAACAAGTGTAATAGCCAGAAAAAAATCTTCGGAAAATTTTACGAGTGGCCTAGAGTATTTGTGAATTTATCCGAAGATTCGAGCTAATTCACGAACATTTTGAGCCATTTTCAGTTTGTTTTTTTTTCCGAAAAAAAAAAGTCAGTACAAGCAAAAAATGTTAGTAACGAACAAAAAAAATTTCGGCCAAAGATTTTTTCGTTCGTGAAATATTTATGACTATTCGGAAAAAATTGAAAATGTTCGAAATAAAGATTCGGAAAGTTTATTCGTAACGCAGACCATAGTTTCGTTTGCCAATTTCACGAAACACGAGCGTACGTGTTTTTTCGATGGTCATAGTATGTGACCCCAGTACGTTTAAGGTAAGGGATAAAACCGTCCTAGAAAAGCCAAAATTGTATGGTTGGGCTGGCAGATATGCAGACTGAATTGAGAAAGCTCTAAGGAACTTTCTTTTGCCTCAAGATTCCGTCTTGCTGGCCGCAAGTGAGCTCTTTTTTTAGTTTAATGTTGGCCAGCTTTCCAAGCGTGTTGAATAGGCAGCATAATAAAAGCTATAACTTTATTTTATAATGATGCTTGGATCACGAAGAAGATTCAGAGTTTTCTTTCACATAGCGCCTTTAGAAAGAAAACTGGAGCCTTAGATTAAGTCGTTCAAAACATTGATTTTTGTGAGGTTTATTTGGGGATTTACAGGGGGTTGGTACCCTCAAATTATGTCCAAGTATTTGTCTGTTTAATATTTCGTGATATCAAAAAAACTAGAACCTCCGCCAATTCCTTTTCACTAGCACTCTCCACTTCATACTTTCAAGGTTACCCATATTTTCGTAAAGTCCAATAGTATGCAATGCAAACAAAGTGATTGTGCGTGATGAAAAATTAATGTTGCTTTTATATCATTTGTGGTTTGAGTAAAACGAATGTCCGACTAAGTATTTCAACCTAGCTCTGTTCAATCATGACAATGTCAAACACTGGCGCCTTTAACCATTATGCCAGCACAGAACATGAACCCAGTTGACTAAAAGCAATTGTTAAATTTAATTTTCAAAAAGTGACCTTTGGGAAGCCTATTTAGAGGGCTCCAGGGGGGTGGTACTTCCAGACTATGTAAAAAAATTTGTCTCTTAAATATCTACTGATATCCATAAAAACAAGCTCCCTAGTTCAAGTCGTTCAAGAAATTGATTTTTTGGGGGTCATTGGGGAAGGTTGTGAAGGAATGGTAAACTGCTGTATGTCAAAATTTTGTCTCTTTCAACATCTGGTATCAATAAAAACTGGAGCCTTAGCTTAAGCCGTTTAAAAAACTAAGTTTTGGGGGTTTTCAGGGGGGATGGTACCACCAAATTATGTCTAAGTATTTGTCTGTTAAACACCTACTGATATCAAAATAAACTAGAACCCTAGCATGAGCCATTAAAAAAAGAGATTTTTGGGGGTCCATTTGGGGGTTTCGAGTGGTTGATACCACCAAAGTATGCCAAAATATTTTTCAATTAAATATTCACTGATTTGAAACAAAAACTAGTGCCCTATTCTAACCATTCAAAAAAGAGATTTTTTTGGGTCCATTTGGAAGGGTTCCGGGAGTGGTACCCCCAAACTATGTCAAAATATTTCTCTGTTAAATATCTACTGATATCAAAAAAACTCAAGCCTTAGATTAAGCCTTTCAAAACATTGATTTTTGAGGGGCTCATTTAGGGATTTCCGGGGAGTGGTAACCTCCAACTATGTCCAAGTGTTTGTCTGTTTAATATTACGTGATATCAAAAAAACTAAAACTCTGGCATAAGCCGTTCAAAAAATTGATTTTTGGTGGTTCCGGATGGTTGGTACCCTTAAACTATGTCAAAATATTTTTCGATTAAATATTTACGAATGCCAACAAAAAAAAATTAGCGCCATAGCTTAACTGTTTAAAAAAGTGATTTCCAGGGTTTGGTACCCCAAACTATGTACAGGTCTTTGTCTCTTTATTATCTCCTGATATCCAAAAAAAGTAGCACCCTCGCTTAAGCCGTCAAAAAAAAGATTTTAGAAGAGTCCGTTTGGGGGGTGCCAAAATATTTGTCTTTTAAATTTCTACTGATAGCAAAAAAACTAGCGCTCTAGCTTAAGGTATAAAAAAAAATTGATTTTTGGAAAGTCTTCACAGAGAAAAAAACCTGATACCTTCTGGCATAGGCGGGCACATTAATTCGTTAATAATGAAGCTAACTTTTTCATTAACTCGTTAATCCGTTAAAAAGTTTTGTCATGTTAACGGACTAAATTAACTTCTGTTAAGTGCTGTTAACCGACTAAAGTAACTTCCGTTAAGGTTTTTATCGTTAATATCATGCAGCTTCGTTGTGCATTTGAACTTGTTTTTATCTTGAAATTAGATTAGACCGGAAAATGTAACTTCCAAAACACAAAAAGACCACCATAGCAATAAATATTTCCTTACAATCAGCTTAACAGCGTCAATACGTGTTCTAGAAGCGAGTGAATAAAACGAAATGTAAGTTGCGCGCAAAATGTTAACGGACTTTATTAACTTCCTTTAATTAAAGCTGAAAATAACGGATTAACGTTAACGGAGGTGTGAAGTTTGTTAATGGACCAGTGGTTAACGAAGCTAACGTTTTGCGTTAACTTGCCCACCTATGCCTTCTGGTCATATTTAGTGTTAAAACGAAAAATATCAAAAGCAATTTCGCCCTAATTGAAAAAAATTAAATATGCTAAATTCAATAAAATCTTTATTAAGAACAAAGTGCTGAAAATAGTAATGATAAGCTATAGACAGTATCCACAGTCTTATAGGCACAATCAAACCTTTGATTAATAGCCCAAGACATACTGTTTCGGAATCGACATTTGTCTTTTATTCCTCGTCAGTATAGCTGAGACTACAGGTATGAACATGAACGAAGAAAGGCAAAGAATCGCTAATTAACCAGATCATGACACTTTTTTTTTCTTCCCGAAACTATCAAGTAATCACAATATTACTAGAGATAATTCTGCACAGAGCTGGACAGCGCTGTTTCGAGCTTTTAGCTCTTATCGGCAGCCCTCAGCTTCTCTAATCAAAGTTATTCCCCAGCTGCACAAGACCCTTGGCCGAACTGAACAAACCTTAAGGGCTTGCACAGTGGCAGAGGCTTTCTAGGGAATAAGCCTCTGCCACTGTGCAAGCCCTTAAGGTTTGTCCAGTTTGGCCAAGAGTCTTGTCCAGCTGGGGAATAACTTTGATTAGAGAAGCTGGGGGCTGCCGATGAGAGCTAAAAGCTCGAAACAGCGCTGTCCAGCTCTGTGCATCTTATGACTTGAGCTGCTTTGCAGCTGCAGGGTTGTTGGTTGATCTAGCCACCTAACTGCCAGTGGAAGTCGTTATGATTTCCCAGGAGTCGACCACAAAGGACGTCAAACTTTTTCGTTAGAGATAATTCTAGTAGGGTTCAAAATATTTCCAATAGCATGCCTTGGACAGCTGTTTCGCCCAACCTCAGGGCTCATCAGTAAGGCTAACAAGGCCAAAAGGACAAATATCTCTAGCATAGGTGGGCAGTACCGCGGTACTTTCTTGGTACTGGTACCGTCGGTACTTTTGTGGTACCGGTACCGCGGTACTTTGCTATTGTTTGGCGGTGCCGGTACTTAGTTTTGTTTTAATTTTTGGTACGGATTTTAAGAAGGTAGTTAAACACTTGAAACGTTGTAAAAATGCTTGCGAATAAATCGGATAAACAACGAATCTTTTTTCTTAATTTTTAGTGTTTAACTGTTGGTATTACTCGCTGTTAGCACCGCAGGGACGTAGCGTTTGAAGTTTGCTGGCCCATTTGAAAAATTGACGTTTTCTTACAATGGCAAATTGATGCATTACCAGTGTTCATGCACCAGCGAAACAAAAGTAAAACCTCAGAGAAAAAATTGTAAGAGACGACTTACATAATGAATACTCATCACATCAGGCGTGAATACAATAGCATAGCCAGGGGGGTGCGGGGGGACTATAGCCCCTCCCCCATTGGCCTCCGACCAAAATGCAGAATAAGAAAAATACCACGTTGTTAGCACTTCTGATACTGTCTTTTTCTCTAAAATAGATTCAAAAAATTATTTAAAGCATATTTTGAAACGTTTATCGAAGGGGGAGGGGGCTAATTTGTCAAAAATAAAACTTATAATTCAGAAAAAAGACTTTAAAGAATAGCTGAAAATTGGCAATCAAATTTGATCGCTTTTTGAAAAATGCTTAACAACTTCTCTCGACCTTCCTTCGATTAGTCCCCCTATATATACATATGTTTCAGTATAAAATATAGTCGAAATAGATTACTTCTTGCAAGGTTTACTAAACTACCGAAATAGGATTTTATGGTTTACCAACTTGTAAATAAGAGAAATGAAATTCTAGCAATAGCTACCTCCCACATAACTCATTTATGCAACTATTACAGTATAATCATTTTTTGCACTGCTAATTTTATGTCACGTATTATTAGCATTAATTTGTATCAAAATAGGCCTAAAATTAAGTTATTTTTGCCAAAAAAATGTAAAATTTTCGAGCGCTGGGGGATCCGCCCCTACATCATATGCCTCCGGTGGCTGGGGGCCTTGCCCCCAGACCCCAATTGCCTCCGGTGGTTGGGGGATCCTACCCCAGACTCCCGCAACGCCCCCCCCCCCCCCCCCATTGCAGATTTTTGGCTACTGGCCTGCATGAAGAAAAATTTACTGCACGTTACTGCCGGCCTTCATTTATATTAGCTTTTGGCCTTAAATATGCCTGGAATGTTTGGCGAAGAAGATGTTCTCATTCACAAACGGTGTATAAAGTGTAGTACGGCCAAAAGTATTTCACCCGGTAACACTTAATACCGAAAAATTATCTCAAAAAATCTTTTCATCTACACCAACCCCACTTTGGCTTTGGCCGCGATGAGTTTTTTTTTCCTAAACATTGTACGCTCTTCTAATAAGTTCTACGAGGCAAAACAACGCAATCTAATTTTTGTGCAAAATTGCCGTTTAAAACACGGTTTTGTCTGTAGAAATTTTTTGATGCCACCTCCCCGGAAACCCCACAAATTAAACCCCCAGAAATCAATTTTTATGATTACACCTCTTTTAGAACCCCCGAAATTGAACATGACAAAAAATAAATATTTTAATGGCTTTAGCTAAAAAGCTAATTTATTTATAATCAGAAGAGACAAATAATCTTCTAGAGAGTTCCCCAAAAGCGTGGCCGAAAGTGCCAAAGCTTTTTTTGAGACAACTGTAATTGCATATTCTGTATTCAACCTACACTCTGGTTCTGTTGTTGTGTCCTTTGATAGGGCGCTTTACGATGATTATCTCTGCTTGTGGCTTCGAACTAGCAAGAAATTAAGAAATCGAAATTCACGGGTCATTGGAAGACTAAAAACTACTAAGCAGGTGCAAATTCCTCCAAGCACAAAGTAATTATCACAATGAAAGTGTGCGGATTGTCCAGTAATTAGCGTCGAACGCTATGCTGTGACTAGAGAATAAATATGTTATACAACAAAAAATGCTGTAATTTTGAAATTGTTCTCATTACGGGGAAACAAAAGAATTTTTTAGAAGTCACCATTAACATGCGTCGCTCGTTTTAGGCTGGCAACTGGTAAGCTCCTATCTAGCTTAAAATAAGAAATTCAAAAAGTAATTGCAGCAATAAATCAACTAAAAACAAATCAAAACAGCATACTTTGCCAAAAGTGCAATTTATCCCCAGTTTCTAAGTTTTGTGTGAATGTCACTTGTGTAATAATTGGGAGCTGATGTATCGTCAGTGTAGCCTTCAGTGCCAACTTACGCACGTGATGCTTTCGAGATGACTGCTGTTTGGTTATTCCTGGGGACAAGATACTCCAGTACAATACGTAGCCTGGTGACCGTAGTTCGTATAAGTTAGATACTTTATCGAGTCAACTCCATCGCTTGCTAGTACTTTGTACTCACTATTGTAGTTTCTACGGCAAACTTTGTGTAAAACAAACTGCAGGTCCATGCAGTTCGCACTAGTCGCGGAAACGAACCAAATTGCTAAAAGTGATGATATACAATCCCGTAAACGAGGTCAATCAGTTCAATTTTTTTTAAAAAGTACCGCAAAGGTACCGTGGTACTTTTAATTTAAATGTACCAGTACCGCGGTACTAATTTTAGCAAAGTAGGCTACTGAGTACCGGTACCGCAGTACTTTTACAAAGTATCGTGCCCACCTATTATCACTAGTGATAAAAATATTCAAAACATGCATCTTTACCAATTTATCAATCCATGAATAAATTGTTACCGATTAGGTTCATAATACATACCGGTAAGTCTTTCCCCGTCATTCAGTCGATTTTAGCCAAAATAAGTAAATCTTAACCGAAAAATCTTTACCCAATGAAACTAAAGCTATTAATTAGATCTTTACCAAATGAAACTATTGCTATAAATCAAATCTTTACCGACTAAAGTGCAAATCTTACCTTACATCTCTCAGAAGAACTATACGCTAGCTAACTCTCTACTCTCCTCATAGCTCGCCTTAAATGGCTACGTCTCCAGTAGGCTGAAAGGCTTAAAGGTAGTGCCAAAATTCAGACTAGCGCTAAACTAGGCTAACAATCTTTAGAAATGAAACGCTATCAATACCCTCTGCTCTACTCGTAGCTCGCCTAAAATCGCTACATCTCCAACAGGGCCGAAACGGCTCTAAACTAGAACCAGTGACTCGCAGTAGTACGTACAGTGACTCAACAATGACAATTTATTACGAACAATGTACTGAGAAAATTAATAATAAGCTATAGACAGTATGATGTCGATTCGAAACAGTATGTCTTAGGCTGTTAATCAAAGGTTTGATTGCACTTACAAGACTCTGGATATTGTCTATAGCTTGTTATTAATATAATCTTTGATAAAAGCGATGGCCAACTAAGTAATTGAACCCAGGTGTAGTCACTCACTTAGGTTTCAAGCACTGGCGCCTATAACCATTAGGCCATGGCAGCACGCGCGCGTAGCGGACTAAAATCACTTTAATAGAATTCGCTATCACTGGTTTTGGGTGCACCTGCCCCAAGCCACGTGACGTAGCGCTTCCAAAATTGCAGGTGCACAACTTCATGTATAGACTTATTCATCTGGCCAAATTTCAAGTTTCTCGGTTTAATGGTTTCAGAGTTTTTGTCATAATAATGAAATTTGCTTAAATAAATAAATAAAAAGTGTCAGAATCGTCATAATTTATTTTTGGGAGCTAAAACTGCATGGCCATGCACTTCTAAATGCGAAACTTATATTCTACTCGTACGATTAGTTTCGAGCTAGACCTGTTTAAACCTCCGATTGGCATTTGAGTTTTTGGCTCGGAAACCCGTATCATGTGACCAATTGCTCCCAAAATTTGCGCTAAGAATGATTCATATATGCCCCATCTAATTTCTAAATTTCAAATTTCTACCTTTAGTCGTTTTAAAGTTAGAGCGTTTTCGACCTCTGCTTGCCGAATTCGTAATTTTGCACGGTAAAAAAACAGAGGGACTTCCGACGCAAAGCGTCACGGAAGTCCCGATTAGAACAGAAAAGATCGCGCGGTTGTGGAAACAAACATTTTGCAGTTTTTGCGAATTATACCGGCAACTAATTGCTTGAACTGAAATCTCAATAATGACGAAAGGCGAGTAAACAAAACGACTTATCGAAATGTTACTGGTTTGAATTCATCTTAAGGTGTCTTGCAGTAACAAATGGGATCATCACTTGTATGTCGTAAAATCTAAACCAGGGGTTCTTAACCTTTTTTCTCCAATTACCCACTTTTTAGTTTACCAACTCTCCATTTCCCACCACCATAGGGGTAGCTTTTTGTGGGACCTAGATATCGTAGAATGAAAGATTAGAAGCTGCGGCCTGGTTCGGCATGTAACCAGGAATTTGTTTAACCAAGAGAGAAAATGTCTAAATTGGGAGACGTGTTGTGTAAACTAGTGTAAATCAAAGGTATCGCAGACGGGGGTCTGAGGGGTAAAGCCCCACAGCCGCTGGGCATTTTTTGGAAGAAATATTTATTTTAATGTCATGGGATCACATTTCGCACGTGTTCAGAGCCATTGAAAAGAACTAGCTTTTTAAAGGCCACCGAATGTCTGCAAAGCAACGCCCTTAAAATGCAATAAAAAAATATTACCAATCGAATTCTAAAAACCCGGTTTAGATACACGTTCTCAGTTTCAAGAAAACGAATTGCCATTATTCACCCAAAATTACCTTTCCCGTTTTTAAAAAATGACATGACCTCATCAGACCCGGAAGTTTGGTGCCTTTGACTAGTTTATCATTGCAGAGGATAAGCGAATTTGGAAAGGCATGTGATAGCAGCTTGCCAGTCAAAAAGTGTTGCGTAAAAAAGGCGTAATTAGCTAGAAGTAGTTTCATTGCTAAGTTCGGAAGTTAATTACCCGCAGCAATCAGCATCCGAACAGTGGTCGAGTGGATAGAGCGTCTGCTACTGAAGTGGTAGACTTGGATTCGATTCTCGGTCGGCTCAAACTAAAGACTATAAAAATTGGTATTCACAGCTTCCCTGCTTGACGTTCAGCAATTAAAGGGACTGTGTGAAGCCTCCGCCGTGTGTGGTAGACAGGTGGGCAGGTGGCAGCTTGACTCGAAGACCGAAAGGTCCCTTCGCTGTCTCCTGGCCAAGGCAACTTGGTGAATGAAATGTAATTACAACCAGTATTGAAGAGCAGTTATACTACCTGTAATGACTCTATCACTCTAAAACTCCAACCCTACAAAAGTTTTCGTATTCTATCTGGCATATCAGTACCCAATGCTGGTAGGCTAAGTAGAGTAAAATAAAAATTTTAGACACAAAAAACTATTGAAAACTTGAAATTATGTAAAATTATTTTACCCTTCCAATACCAGTAGGCTTCTGTAGTTTACTGCGTAGGTATACGCCGGTACCGCACAATACAAACGGTTCGGGTACCAGTATCAGATCGGTATCCTGGTTTGGTTTGTGTTTCGGTCATTGATCTTGTAAAACAACAGAAAAAACAATGACCCAGTCAGATTGCTGGATTGGGCAGCAAATTACCTGTAGATGGGTAGATTCAGTATAGTGCAAATGTGGGTGGGAGTATTGGTACGATAGGTTAGTAATGGCCAGGAAGTAAGTACCGTCTGTACTGGTATGTTACATTGGTACGATAGGTAAAAATGTTACTATTACAAGCAGCATTTTTGTACTACGATTTCATATTCATAATACTGGAACTTGTAATTAGTTACATGCACTCATTAGTAGTTTTCTGGCTGTGCAGATCTGAGATATCAGTACCCCGATCTGATACCGGTAGCGTAGTTCGGTAACACTAAATTATGGTATCCTACCAAATTAGTCCAGCCTAATACATTGCCAGGAGTAAAATATTTACTGAAACACAAACCAAACCAGGCTACCAGTACTGATTTGATACTGGTATTATTTCTTCTGTACACTGTACTGTATCCGTACCGGTATATTCCTAATCCTGCGAAATAAACTACAGTAGCGTATTGGTATTAGAAGGGTAAAATAATTTTACGTAATTATTAGCTTTCAACAGTTTCGCGTTGTGTCTTAATATCTTTTTTTTTTTGCTCTACGGTAGCCTACCGGCATTGGGTACGGATATGCCTGATAGAATACGAAAACTTTTGTACTGTTGGAGTTTTAGAGTGATGGAGTCATTACAGTTATTAAAGGTAGTAAAACTGCTCTTCAATACTGGTAGTAAAAGCTGATTGCTGCGGGTAATTCACTTCTGAACTTAGCAATGAAACTACTTCTAGCTTGTTACGCCTTTTTTATGCAACACTTTTTGACTGGCAAGCTGCCATCCCATGCCTTTCCAAAATCGCCTTTTCCCTGCAATGATAAACTAGTCAAAGGCACCAAACTTCCGGGTCTGATGAGGTCATGTCATTTTTTAAAAACGGGAAAGGTAATTCTGAGTAAATAATGGCAATTCGTTTTTTTGAAACTGCGAACGTGTATCTAAACCGGGTTTTTAGCATTCGATTGGTAATATTTTTATTGCATTTTAAGGGCGTTGCTTTGCGGACATTAGGTGGTCTTTAACATTTGAAAGCAATTGGAAAAGATTAAATTGTTCAATCATCCTTTTACTTACAATTTACTCCAAAATATGTTTAAAATTTCGCATTTTGGTGTTAAATTTGTGCCATATGTTAAATCCAGCCATGGTTATTGCATTACGTTCATGAAAAGGTTAGATAGGGCCTGAGGTAGTAACTTTTAGGACAAAAACTCTTAAGTTCTTCCAGGTTGTACATTAGAATTGGTTGGCAAAATTTGAACTAAATGGACCCCGTGCCGCGCGTGCCCCCATGTTGTGAATATTAATGTTAATGACTGCTGTACGCAAAAAAAGGGATCCCTTCCTCCTCTGGCTAAGTCTATACCCACCACAGCATCGGTCTTTGACAAATTATGAAACAGTGTTGTCGCTTTACCCAAACATGACTTGTAGTACAATACCTCATATATTGGCTTTTATTATTATAACAGTTTTTAAATGGTTGAGATTTGTGAAGTAAGTCAACTTTGATGTGATAAATTTCGAAGCTGTGTCAGAGTGTTCTTCTGTCCGACCAGTCATTCCCCAATCGGCAACTCCACCATTCCCCACCAGTGGGAAATTCCCCTCAGGTTAAGAACCACTGGTCTAAACGGTTAAAATCTGTACTTTAATATTTAAAATAAAAACTAAACAACAGTATGATTTAGATTATGACTACTTAAATGTTTCAGTATCTTTGCGTAAAAAACTGCACATCTTGTACTCGTGAGTTCGAATAACGTGATCTTTTCAAGATGTTGAAAAATAAATGAGCCACCCCATAAGTTACACCACTTGTCTGTCCTGATAGCCTACCCACAAAATATAACAGCGTAGTACAGCTGCTCTTGCAAGAAATATCACTGGTCGAGTGGATAGAGCGTCTGCTACTGAATCAATAGACTCGGGTTGCATTCCAGGTTGGCTCAAACCAAAGACTATAAAAATTGGTATTCACAGCTTCCCTGCTTGACGTTCAGGATTAAAAAGGAGCAATGTGAAGCCTCCGGCCGTGTGGTAGACATGTGGGCAAGTGTCAGCTTGACTCAAACACAGAAAGGTCCCTTCGCTGTCTCCTGGCCAAGGCAACTAGGTGAATAGAATGCAATCATAATAACCTCTCTTCAGCTGGGTAGGCTTATCAACCCTCGAATGACTGCTGTGCCTCATTTTAGCAACATGCAACAATCACCGAAGTCCAGCCCTTGAAAGTAATTTACTAGTATGCTACAAAATCGCCAGCATATCCGCTAGATTATGATGCCGAACATCATCGTTAAGACAAATTTTGTTTAGTCGCTTCGTAATAATAGAATGACAGTCGTAGAGATTGATTAGAATTGCAACGGGAAAGTTGCAAAAGGACCTCGCGGTCATCAAGTCAAGCAACTACCCTAATTTTAAGTGAACTTTCTGCTTTAGTCAATAGTATGGAGGTTTCAACGTTTTTTGGTGAAATGCACCGTTAGATTTTAATTCCTTGATGGCACATCATCGGCCAAATCGAAAGGCTCGTTTGCTGTCTGCGATATGTGTTTGCTGTTTGCTGTCTCGTTTGATGTCTGTCTGTCTCGTTTGAAGATGTCTGTCTGTCTCGTTTGAAGGCTGTCTTTAAAGATGTCTGTCTCGTTTGAAGGCTCGTTTGCTGTCTCGTTTGATGTATAACGAGTACCGGTACAACATCCCATTAATTGAGCCTATTTAAACCTCACGATCTGGCCTATTTCGTATAGGGTATGGAACATATTTTCCAAATGACGGGTCGTAACTCTCAATTGATTAAAGGAATTTTTCCAAAAGAAGACAAAATATAAATAAATGATAAGAAGTCAAAAAATAAATATGCCTTAGAATTCAGCGGTGATGTTCGCATCATGGTCTAACGCAGTGTTTCCCAACCTTTTTGTCATCGTGTACCAAAATAACGTCATGCGTTGAGTGTGCGTACTACTAGTTTATTTTACATACAAACCTACAATCATAATTTCGCATGGACATGACTGAAGTGGCCAAATTTAACTTTGCGTATGCTATTCTTTAGTATTGCCAAAATTACTGAACAAATTTTTGTAAGAACATGCTGTACGAGTGTACGTGCTACAATACTCACTACTCACTGTGATTCAAAAGTTTCTTGATATGACCAAACGCAAAAACGTTCTTTATTACGTCATAGATTTCATTTACTGATGATTTAAGACTGCAAGTAGCAGATTACGCAATCAACACTTTAGCTTCCGCAGTACCAAATATCGGGTGTCGCAAAGTTAATTAAATAGCGTGCGTGGCAGTACACTCGGAAAGCGCTAATTATCACCTGCAGCAGCGAAAGTGTTAAACTATGCTGTTCTAGTTGGAATAGAATATTACAAACTGAAAATAATAAATTAACGTTTAAACGAATAATCAACTCGCGTACCACCTGATAGACCTTTGCGTACCACCGGTTGGGAATCACTAGTCTAGCGGATATGCTAACGTGTTGATATTGTAGCCAGCAGTTAATTATCTCCAGGGGGACTTTTTTTCTTCAAAAGCCGCTGTACTAGGCAGCTATAGTTTGTGAGAGGCTTTCATGACAGACGTAATTTAACTCATTGGAGGGGGGTATTTATTTTTTTGACTTCTCTTTTAGAATTTTCCCTTACCATTTGACAGAGTTGAGAGCCTATGTTGAAAAATTGATATTTTCAGTCGATTGGTTCAAACACGCGTTCGTGCTCAAGTTCAACCACATCCCGATCGGCTCATATAAGGAGTACAGCGCCACCTTTGCCTACGATGTCGTAAGCAGCCGCCACAAGGGCTCCATCTCAGACTATTCAGACGTCGTTTCCAGGCGACTTGGGTTTATTCCTCTGCCACTTGCTGTGCTGGTGAGTTGATACGGTGCTACTTTCGTTTTGTTGAATCGTTTTATTTGCTTCCAGTTGGAGTCTCTGGTTCGAAGCTGAGTTCACTCTGATGAGCCCCAGTAGAGTGAAACTGATCAGTGGTCAAACGAAAAGAGCGTCTGCTACTGAAACGATAGACTTGAGTTTGATTTCGGGTCGGGTCAAATCCAAAGGCTATAAAAACTGTTATTCACAGCTTTCCTGCTTGACGTTTAGCATTAAAAGGGACAGTGTGAAGGCCCCACTGTTTGTGGTAGGCAGGTGGGCTCTTGATTCGAAGACCGAAAGGTCCCTTTGCTGTCTCCTAGCCAAGGCAACTAGGTGATTTAAGATGTAGTCTTAATTGAACAGTTTCTATTACCTTGTTAACTCCATGGCAAGAGGCCATCCACTGCTGAGCTGGGACAATGAAATTATTGGGTGCTGACTGCTCACTCCAGTTAAACAAAGTTTTCATTTAGATTTTCCACGTCGCTCGAATTTCCATCGATTTTCACGGATTGTTTGGTTGTTACATCATAATGTTTGGTTATGCGCTGTAAGTAACCTTTTTCATCCTTTGTCATTATTTAAACAATTAGCGAAGCTGAAATTTTCCTCGGAGACTGCAAGCCCGGTATGAAACGTATCTTGCTGTTGGCTGCACCAATCACCAAAAGTTTGAAGTAGTGCTTTAAATAATCCTTCCTATTACTCTTGCGTCAATGCGGTAATTACTCTGACAAGATTGAATCTCTTTGCTGCTGTTGGGAGTTTGAAAGAACACCTAAATAAACAATTGAAGACAGCTCGTTTAAACAAAGTGTACTGTAAAATGCTTTGCACTAAATTGTACATTGCTTTCGAAAAATTAAAGTTTTAATTTCTTCAAAGCTTTTTGTCTGACGCTTGTCAGGAAAATCGTCTGCTGCAAGGGTCGGCATCCTTTTTGTAGTAGCAGGCCAAAAGCAAACTAAGCAAGGTTTAGGCGGGCCGGAATAAATTTTTGCAAAGAATTTGGCTCTTAAGCAGGGTAATTTTTGGCAGTTTAATGTTATGACAATTCGACGTGTTTTATCCTAGGTTCTTGCACATCACTGTCTGGGAGGCGTGATCTAAACCGTCGCAGACCATAAATTACGAAAATATAAGTTGATTTTGTGTTAATATTCGAAATTGCTTGGAAAATGACAAAACAGCTCTATCAGCTGCTTTTTTGCAAAGTTGGGCAGTACCGAGTACAACAAGTACCGCGGTACTTTTTTAGTACCGGTACTGACGGTACTTTTTTAAAAATGGTAACGAAGTACCGGCACCGTGGTACTTCGTAGAAAAAGTATTCGGTATTTTCAGTTTTTTGTTATTACGTATTGATTGAAAATCAATCTATCTCTCTCTTTGGATTAGAGCTATTAAATATTTAATCCGAAATACAGCGTTACGGCTCACTGCAAAGAAAGGTTCAAGGTGTGCTTGCCAACAATTAATATGTAATTGCAACATCTCTGCATTCGTAGCTCCGTATCATCTGTGATGACGGTCAAATTCGAAAATGATGAAACACCTTTGTGCATAAAAGAATGCAGCGAACGTTTAGAGCCAAAGTACCGGTAACTAATTTGTTACAAGAGAAATTGGAAGCACAAGGTGCTTGTGATGACAGCAGCGATATGAACGAAAGTGAACATTCGGCCGAACTTTTTGATTTTTTATGCAAAACAAGCAATAACACTTATCGAGATAGTGCTACAAAGTTTTTTGAAAGTTTCGTTGATCAGATCCTCAAATACAAATTAGTTTATCTACTGCCAAGCTTTCAGAATGATGCTCTGAAAAATCTGTATATTTGATATCAGTATAATACTGCACTGCCTTCAAGTGCAGTGGTCGATCGAGTGTTCTTTGCAGGGAAAGACATAACTCTATTTTACACGGCATAGGCTGTTTGACCAACGGCATTTTACATGGGAAGCAAAAATACTCCCCATTTCTAACTCCTAAACGGAAAGTCATGGAAACACGAAATTCGGTATGCGGGTTAGTTTCCTCCAAATTTTAAAAAAAAAATTGGTTCTGAGTTTATGACGTCATCATGATAACGTCACCAGCAGGAACGTAGCCAAGGGGTAACAGGGGGCAATTGCCCCTCCAATTTTAGTTTGCCCCCATAAATAAATTTCACTTAAATTCTTGAGTTTTAGGTTGGAAAGAAAAAGTGCTGTATTATTTTTGATTTGATATTCAAAAGTCGCAGAAAATGGTGGCTTCCCGAACTGATGACTTTTTTTTTTGGAAATCATCTCAAAGTTTGCAAAAAATGGTGGCTTTTCGTACAGAAGACCTTTTTTTTGAGATTGCTCCCAGCGTGAAGCCCATGCCACCAATATTTTCATTTGCACCCAAAAAATTTCGTTCTGGCTACGTGCCTGAACGTCATGGCCACATTTTTTTAAAAATGGCGTGTTTTTTCGATGAAATCACAAGCGGTTCAAATTTTATACATAACTTTTCTTATTTGAAACTAAATCATAAAATGTCTAAGTCAAGTTGGTTACGTCACTAAATTGTCTTATGGCAGAACTTAATTTAAAATAAAAATTGGCCAAAAAATGCTCAGATTTTGGAAAATAACTTTGGGAAACTTCAAAATTAGAAAATTTTTCTTTATCTTACCAACTTGAAATTTTTAGGAATTATTTGAGATGAAATTTGACCCAGTTTGAAAAAAATTGTTTTTTTCAAGGTATTTATCGCGAAAAAATTTAGAGTGGGGTAAAAATGCCTGCCGAGTAAAATCGGATTAAAACTTAAAAGAGTTGGATTAAGTTACAAATTGACGATCTGATTTTTCTCAAAGTAAATGTTTGCACGTTATCTTCGTTTGTCGTGCTTTTTTTCACTAAAAGTTACAAATTTTTTGAAACAAACGTTCTTCAAAGATTCTAAGAAAATTAAGTTGAATCATCAAAAAGTACTGGTACTGCAATACTTTTCAATAGTACCGAGTACCGGTACCGAGAGTACTTTTTTCAAGCAAGTACCTGTACTGCGTTACTTTTAGAAAGTACGGTGTCCACCTCTGCTTTTCTGCTTTTTCTTTTCACCTTTGCCCACCTGTGCTCTCTAGAGGTTCGCCTTTGCCGCCCAGTGTCTCTTTTAGACATTCGGTGTAAGTTAATTACATCAATTTTTTTTTTATGAATATCAAGAATTAATTTATATTTCGATTTTAACTCGTCGCTGCACGTACACTAGGGTTTTTCAAAAAAAACTTTCTTTTTTTTTCAAATTTAACCCATCACCCTTGCAAATTGTTAAGTTGGTGATAGAAACCCCACATACCAAATTTCAGCTCATTCGGTTCACAGGGAGAGGAGGGCATGCAATTTGAAATTTTGAATTTTCGTCGAAAAATATGGATTTTGTGCCCTCTTTAACATTAATTTTTTCAGTCAAAATACCTTGTATCTAAGCTTTTTGTGGTTTAGTTTTGCTCAAATTACATATTAGACCCAGTCTAAACCAGTTTATTATGTTTGTATTGTAAATTTATTTACAAAAAAATTTCCAGTTTTTTCGCTATTTTGACTAAAATACGTTAAGGTGCTTATGCCGACTTGACTGCTTTCTAACACCACTTCTGTACTACAAACCACTACATAAATTGAAAACAGACCGATATCTACCTAGAAACTCATCTTACGTCCCTCTTTAAGTCCAGGCGATGACATACATCAAGTAATTGAAAGTATGTTAGTCAAGTTCAACCCGTAAGAAATATGATTTATCATTATGTGAGTCAACAACCAGCAATTGATGAAGTTTCAAACATCATTTTCTCGCAGTCCAGCAATTCTGTGTTGGTTGTTCTAATTCTTAGCATGAACAACTTCATGATCGTCCCGTTTTTTAACTCTTTGGTTTTTCATGGTATTGTGTTATAGTAAAAAGTTGAAAGTTGGAATGATTTAATGCGAAATGTTACAAAGTCTCACTACCAAACGCTAAATTATTTACCAATCTAAGCTGCGATTATATGCAATAATTTGGTTCGGCAAAAATTCAGGAAACACTGGTTTGTGCGTTGTTTTAGTGTTGCTGATTTCGTGATATAATAGCAAAAGCAGCTGGCAACCAACCACTTATTTTCTTCTGGTTCTAACTAACGCCTTGTAAAGGAGCGGTAACAGTGTTTTTCCAAAACTGTGGTTTGATTAGATGGTAACTCTTAACCACACACGCACAATCTCGGAACAATTCTACGAACTTGTGTACCCATTTTTAAAAAACAAATGCAACATTTGTTGCCAAACGTAATATTAATAGTGCAATTGTACTGTGCATTCAAAAAGCAGCCTCTGAAGCCAACAGAGCATTTACCAATATTTGTGACTTGAATGTTTGCAACAAAAGCTCTATAAGCTGTTGGGTAAAATTTTGCACCAGATTGGTCTGTATTATATCGTGGATAGCCGCACATCTGAGAAGCACAGCTACCCCTCTATTGTTCTGCATTGTATAAAGAAGACCAGGAGATGTTGGTTATTAAGCTGCTTAAATGGGTTGTAAAAACGAACATTTTTGTATACCACAGATAAAACATTGATAAGCCTTCAGTCTATTTCACCCTAAAGGCCTGTCTACACTGTGTGTAAAATCGTCAGCTTATGAGCGTAACCTTAGTTTGTTTTAACAAAAAATTCCGTAAGCCCAGGCGTACCAACGTATGAGCATAGCACCTTGCAAGAGTAAAATTGCCAGCGAAAAAAATTCGCTAACAGAGCAAAGTTTTTTCGTTGGTACGCTCGTAAGCTCACCATTTGCGTGAAATTTCAAAAACTAGTTTGCCAGGTCTCGATGTAGGTTAAAATTAGGTTCATGAGTTTTATTGAAATAAAGTTGATTTTCAACTGTGAAAGTATGCGTGTTGGTTTGATATAGCCTCATTTAACATGAAAATGGTCAATTTGCGGCTTTATAAGAAAAAACTTGCAAAAAAGAGGCCTAGGTCGATAAGCCCAAAAGTGAATTATGATGAATTATGAATTGTTTGTTGTTATGTAACATTTGTTTAGCCTAGTCCAAGTAAAGAAATTTGAAAATTAAAACTGATATGTGGTATGGTAATGCAGATCACAGTTCAGACCAGGGGGACTTGCGTAGGCCAAAACCAGTATCGATAGGCCTACCAGTATGGTACGGTAGGTCTACGTATGGCGGTACCTGCACCAAGCGTGTATTGTACCACTTTGTTAAAGTAAACTAGTAATCCTAGCCTAATAGCTGCAGTAGGCTAGTTTACTTCAAAAGCTTTAACCTACTGATCCAGGTGCAGTGATGCTGTGTAACAGATACAGATAAGCAAGCAACTTAGTAGCCCTGAGCCTAGGCTAGTGTCGGAAAATTTGCAAAGTTAAAAATTAGTCCGCCAATGAAATCTAGGCCCTGATTTTTTATTTCAATGAAACTTAAAACTATTAGAGTCTACTACATCAGTTAGCCTACCGTAATAAAAGCAGAACTAAAATGCAATTGATTTGATTTATACCTTGGTATTAGCCTACTGATTTGATGGCCTGTGCAGTAGCAGCTATAAGTAGTGTCTAGAGCACCGGCACCGTTTTCCGACATGAAATCGCTGCTGCACCGGTAGCCTGTTATATTGCTTTTTTCTTATTAATTCCACTTAAATATGGCACTTTGACGCATCAAATGCAAAGCCCCAGTAGGGTAGTGGTAAGTGCACTTGCCTGACGAGTGTAGGGGTCGAGGTTCAGTTCCCGCTGAATGCGCTTGGCAAGAATTAGGTACAGTTGCAATGCATTATGTTTTTTCTGTTTAGAATCTTGCATTTAAGTTAGGGTTCGGGCAGCAATGCCAGCTTGAGAGATAGTAAATTGAAGTGCAAAAGAAATGGCCAGTGCAGCAGCATTTTCATGTTGGAAAGCGGTGCTCTTGACACTGCCACAGCTATATAGGCATGTAAAATTATTCTATCTATAAATGTCCACACTTATCTGATTATTCAGCAACTATCAAGTTTCAATTAAACTTTTACAAGTAGTTGAGTTGAATTACAGACACTGTCGAGCCAATAGGTTTGGCCTACTGTAAGTGTCAATAAGATAGTGAAATCAAAAGTTTTTATATTTTGCTATCACTTTTCGGAATTGTAAAATAAAACTCTATTAGCAAGGTTTTATTGTGGTGAAGAAATACAATAGTAACTGTGAGAATTGGAATTCATCAATGATGTGGTACTTTTGGTCCAGACTCAAACAGACTTGTTGATGAGCTTATGAAGCAATGTTGATCTTTAATGCTCAAAGAGTTCAAGGATGATGACCAATCTAACAGTGGCGTTGTCAGGTTTTCAAGGTTAGTTATGTGGTGTATTTCTACATTGACAATCTTGACCAGCTCTGTGAGCTGGTAAAGACTTTAGGCGTTTTCATAATTAAAAACCTTTAGGCGTTTTCATAATTAAAATAAAAAAACAGACTTGCAAGTTTTATCTAAATCATTTGCTTTTTGTTAAAATAATCATTTAAAATTAGCAGTGGGCCAAAGATAATTTGTCACTTTTAAAGTTTCTTCTATTGTGATGACGTGACAAGACACTATTCACATCACTGCAACTTAAATACACAATTTTAAGTTTCTTGTAACATATTAGTAGCGTTACTTGTTTTCCTTAGGTGCAACTAAGATTTTGAAGTGTCATATTTTTCAAACCAAAAGGCACCTATAGGAAATCGAACTTGTGCCTTATACTCCAATGCATTTAATCTGTACTTCTGGTTATGCTCTCTTACAGCCAGTTGATCAAGCAGTGATGCATTCGTCTCTGGAGTTGGAGGTTTCAAGTTTTAAATCAACCTGGTCAAATCGAACACAGCGTTGCCAGCAGCTTTTTATCCCTGCAACATCTCTTTGAAGGCAGCCATGTTGCTTGGGTGCAATGATGCTGTGATGGGCTCTGCCAATTCTTTATGCGCTTTGACGTATTACAGCATGTACATAGGTGGGCACAAGTCTGTTAATGGTTAATCCGTTAAAAAGTTTTTTCATGTTAACGGACTGAATTAACTTCCGTTAAGTTCTTTTACCTTCCATTAAGGATTTTATTGTTACTTTCTTGCACCATTCATTCATCGTGCTGGTACATACCAGTTTGCTCTGGTAACACTTGTTGCATATAAGCTCGAGTTTTATAGAAGAAAGGAGCTCTTTTTTGTGGCAAATAATAAGCTGCAGCCTCATAGGTCTTTAATTATCACTGTTCGCAATTTGCAAAGATTTTCCGATCGAAGCTTTGTTAGTGCATTTGAACTTGTTTTTATCTTGAAAATGAGATTAGGCAGTAAATTGTAACTTTCAAAACACGAAAAGACCACCATAGCAATAGATATTTCCTTACAATCAGCTCAACAGTGTCAATACGTGTTGTGGATGCGATTGAATAAAAAGAAATGTATATTACACGCAAAATATTAACAAATTAACGGACATTATTTATCTCCATTAATTAAAGCTGAAACTAACGGATTAATGTTAACGGAGGTGTGAAGTTTGTTAACGGACTAGTGGTTAACAAAGCTAAGATTTTGCATTAACTTGCCCATTCTCTTCATGATTTCATTCAGAGCTAACCCATTGGATTTTTTAAAAGTTTTTTAGAGTTTAATAAATTTAATGTTATGTAGTGCATCTTATAGTTTGGTGCGCTTTGTGCTTAAAACCAAAAGCTATACAAGCCATTTGGTGCACTTTATGCTAGAAAACAATAATTATAGAAGCCATTTATTGATACTGCAACAATGCATCTAATAACAGTTTTATGTTCCAGTTTACTGAGCCTTTTGGTCTAAAAAATTATGTAGCGTAATCTTTGTCAAAATTAATTTTGATAAAATAAATTATTCTTTGTTTAGTGTTAAAAAAAGTTGTTTTTTTTGCTTTAATGTATGCTCATTTGATTTGATAGCTTTGTTCTGTAATGTAGTACCAGTACTCTTCTTAGATTTTAATGTGACCACTTTGATGCAAAAAGATTTGACACAGCAGCAATATGGTTAGGTTTTTGTGTTAAACATCTTTCGGCTCTGGTTTGGACTAAGATTAAAATTGGCCCAGTTAAACGTCTTTTGTCAATTGGTCGCCCTAAAACTTTTGGATTCTTCTTTCAGTATACGTAAGTGTTTTATGCATAATTGGTACATTTTTTGATATGTCTACTGCTAATTGCGGTTTGGGACACTTTGCAGAATTTTGAACTTTTTCTGGTAGGAGTGATAGTTATTTGTTTTACTGTAGGTCCTCCAATGTGTAGAAGATTTTTGAAACTGCAAGAGTGAAAAGCAGAAGCCATCAAGTCCCATGAATGTTTGTGTATTTCTTCAACATGCTTCATGGTCATCACACCCTACTGAAAATTGATCATGGTTTGGGTCACATGCTGTTGACTAAACATATTACATTTTCTTCTGTAGTGAAAAGCAGAAGTAAAGCCATCAAGTTTCAGTAATGTTTATTTTGTATTTCTTCAACATGCCTCATAGTCAACACACTGTAATGAAAATTGCTCAAGGTTTAAGTTAAGTGCTGTTGGCTAAACTTGTGACCTTTTCTTCTTTTCCTACCATGAAATCATCCAATACGTTGGTGATTATTAATGCTTCATTGAGTTGCTGCTTGACTTTTCCAGGAGCCAGGCACTACTCATTTTCGAGTTTTATAATCGAAATGTTGGTGATGTTTAAAAAATACTTGCTTTCTGAGACTGATTGAATATTGACATTATTTTGAATCCTTTGGTTATTTTTTTGCTTATATTCATGTCGTTTTCAAGGTTTAATGTACATTTATTGAATTTTAAAGCAAATTTATCTTGCATAGCTTTTATACCACACTATGAATTGTAACTTTTAGCAATTAAATTTTGTATTCAGTTCAAAATTGCTTTGCTTACTCATAAGTTGTTTTGCTCCTACGTATTTGGAATTTGGAAGATTTAATCAGCTCTAGTTCTGATAGGGCAAGCGCTAGATATAGCTTGCTTGTCAATGCTGATAATAATTGGGTTTAAAATGTAACTATCTTTAGCTTTGCTTGTAAATTTACTAGTACTGCAACCGTGTGTTCGTATGCATCACTCAACGTATGGAATTCGTTGCCACTATCTCGCATGAAATATGAAATTGAAAGTTTGTTTCTTCTTAAAAAATGTATGACGGCATAAACTTATTAGTTTAATTTGACCTTTGAGGATGTTGCCACTGTTTGATTCCTTAATTTGAAGCTTTATTATTGTGTCTTTCTACGTCTTTTGTGTGTCACTGTGTATTGAGTTTATTTCTGTAAAGTTGTTTTGTTTCTACTTCAAGGGAGATATGAATTGTTTATTTTTATTATAACTTGATACCTTAATGTGTTGCTACCTATTTTTGCCGTTTTTGTTGTTAGAAAAACTCTTATGTTGAACTTTTCTACAGGTTTTGATTAAACGTATGAGACAGCTTTTGCTTTAAGCAAAACTCTTGTGATGAACTTTCCTACAAGTTTTGATTAAATCTCTGACGTAGTTTTTGCTTTTGACTTGATTAAACATCAATGATAATATGTGCTTGTCTAACCTGCGCTAATATCTACGTGAAGCGACAAGCAGATGAAGGGTCCCTCACTCCCTCCGAAGCATTACATTCGTAAGAGATGCCCATTATGTTACTTTCTGAAATATTAACTGCTTTGCGCTTAGAATTTTGTACTTTTGCTTGCAACGAATTTAGCTTGAATCATTGAGTTTTTGAAAATATTGAATACAGTTGTATTACAGAAGTTGCAATATCTGTCTTATTGAGGAATACAAAAGCTCCTCCTCAGAGTACAGTAAACTTATTAAATGTTCTAGTCGCACAATCAATTTTCTGCAATTTCAGTGGTAATAATATTACTCCAGTATAGGGTAATTGAAATGTTTTAGCTACCATAGTTCGCCCTATTTTCGTTTTATGTTTTATGAAATGCAATTAGCTGGACATCTGAGAGTTCTCTCAATCTTCAGCTAAAGTTAGGGTAAACAGTTCTCCGAATAAGTTTAGGTTTAGCGGGTGAGGGATTGAATCCCAAACTTTTATTATCAAATTCTTGTGCGTTACTGTGATACAAAACTACCAGAATAGTAGAAAAAAAAGCATTCAGTAGAAGCGTTTGTGTGAAAAAAGAAAAGATGAATACTGCAATAAGCATGTCAACAAAAATTTTACTTTTATGAAAGCAGAAGATATAATGCAATTGAATCTGATTGAGTAGAAGGAGTAAACACAAACCGCTTGGGGGGGAGGAGTCAACAAAATAACGACAAAATGCGTGTTGTTTTTGCAGAAAGGGATTAAATGCGGAAAAGATTGTAATTTATTATGATATTGCATCACTTATTTACGCATTATATGCACAGTCAAACCGTTTGACGATTCAAGAGGATAACTTCTACCAGCATGCTACGCATCATGCATCGTCTGTTGTGTTTCTATGTGTGGACTGGTTAAAGTTTATATGAAAGTTGATATGGGAGGCTCGAAATTTTAACTGACAGAGGTGGAGTCGAGGGCACAAGGCTCGAGGTCAAGGACACAAAAAAATATCCAAGGCCAAAGACAGCCCTCCAGAGGACAGACCCTTTCTAGGGCAAGGACACAGGCGCAAGTGTTTCCCCAAAAAAATAATAATAATGTCTTCAAAAAAATTTTTTGCGATCTTCAAAGAAAGGTCTTCAAAAATTTTTTTCAGGTGATCTCCAAAAAACAAAGTCAAAAAATCTCAAAAAAACAAGGTGTACAAAAATTTTTTTCGCGTGATCTACAAAATTTTAACAATTCCAAAAATAGTGCTGTCCTTGAGTTAAGGACATGGCAATTTTCGAGGACTTGAGGCTTCAAGGCCAAGAACTTCAAAATGTGACCTCGAGCACTTCACCTCTGTAAACGGAATGTAATAGTAGAACTGAAAAAGCTGAACTTTATTTTTCTACCACTCTGGTAGTTCTGTATCACGATAGCGCCCAAGAATTTAATAATAAAAGTTTTGGATTCAATCCCTCACCAGCTAAACCTAAACTTATTTGGAGAACTGTTTACCCAAGCTCTAGTCGAAGATTGAGAGAAATCTCACAGATGTCCAGCTAATTGCGCTTTCATAAAACATAAAGCGAAAATAGGGCAAATCATGGTAGCTAAAAAATTTCAATTACCCTATACTGGAGTAATATTATCTCCGAAATTGCAGAAAATTGATTGTGCGGCTAAAACATTCAATAAGTTTACTGTACTCTGAGGAGGAGCTTTTCTATTCTCTCAATAAGACAGATATCACAACTTCTGTAATACAACTGTATTCAATATTTTCAAAAGCTCAATAAACTAAACTCGTTTCAAGCAAAAGTACAAAATTCTAAGCGCAAAACAGTTAATATTTCAGAAAATAACGTATTGGGCATCTCTTACGAACGTAATGCTTTGGAGAGAGTGAGGAACCCTTTATCTACTTGTCGCTTCACGTAGATATGTCAGTGCAGGTAAGACAATCATATATTACTATCGATGTATAATTGAGTGTAAAGCAAAAGCTACCTTAGAGGTTCAATCAAAACTTGCAGGAAAGTTCACCACAAGAGTTTTGCTTAAAGCAAAAGCTGTCTCACAGGTTTATTTAAAACTTATACGACAGTTTGAGAGTTTTTCTAACAATAAAAACGGCAAAAATAGGTTGCAACACACCAAGACAGACAGACACTTTTTATTGCTAACAGTAACAATACACACAAAAAAAAAGGAAAGGTGAAAATAATTTATAAATGATATAAAGGCAGCAAAGGAGCTGTGAAGTGACCTTTAAGGTGTCTTCGAGTCAAACAGCTCCATGAAATTAATAAGAACTTTCGATTTAATTGAGAAATTAAAAAGCATTTTAAATTCAGCAAAATACGAGCATTTTAAATCCAAGATATCAAGTTATAATAAAAACAAACATATCATAATATCATATCCTTCTTTGAACTAACACCAACAAATGTTGATGAATCTGACTAGTAGGCCATAGCAACATGCAAAACGAAACAGCTTTACAGAAATAAACTCAATACACAGTGACACACAAAAGACATAGAAAGACACAATAATAAAGCTTCAAATTAAGGAATCAAACAGTTGCAACATTCTTAAAGGCTAAAAATAATAAGTTTATGCTCTCTTACATTTCTTAAAAAGAAACAAACTTTCAATTTCATATTTCATGCGAGATAGTGGCAACGAATTCCATATGCTGAGTGATGCATACGAACATTCGGTTGGCTGTAGTAATAGTAGATCTACTAGCAAAGCTAAAGCTAGTTACATTTTAAACCCAATTATTATCAGCATTGACTAGCAAGCTGTATCTAGCGCTTGCCAAATCAGAACTAGAGCTGATTCAACCTTCCAAATACGTAGAAGCAAAACAACTTATGAGTAAGCAAAGCAATTTTGAATTGAATACAAAATTTAATTCCTGAAAGTTCAAATGATATGCTAATAGTTATAACTCATAGTGTTATGAAAGCGATGCTAAGCAAATTTGCTTTAAAAATTATTATATGTGCCTTAAACATTAAAAACAACATAAAAATAAGAAAAAAATAACCAAAGGATTCAAAATAATGTCAATATCCAATCAGTCTCAGAAAGCAAGTATTTTTTTGATACATCATCATTATTTTGATTATAAAACTCGAAAATGAGTAATGCTTGGCTCCTGGAAAAGTCAAGCAGCAACTCAATGAAGCATTAACAATCACCAACGTCTTGGTTGGTTTCATGGTGGGAAAAGAAGAAAATGTCACAAGTTTAGCCAACAGCCCTTAACCCAAACCGAGAGCAATTTTCATTACAGTGTGTTGACTATGAGGCATGTTGAAGAAATACAGAACAAACATTACTGAAACTTGATGACTTTACTTCTGCTTTTGACTAAAGGAGAAAATGTCATATGTCAAGTCAACAGCACTTAGCCCAAACCATGATCAGTTTTCAGTAGGGAGTGATGACCATGAAGCATGTTAAAGAAATACACGACAGACATTCATGGGACTTGATGGCTTTACTTCTGCTTTTCACTCTTGAAGTTCCAATAATCTTCCAACTATCTTCCAACCATTGGAGGACCTACAGTAAAACAAACAATTATTACTCCTACCGAAAAAAGTTCAAAATTCTGCGAATGTCCCAAACTGCATGTTCTAAAGGCTCTCTATCCAAAAGCGACAGTTACCAAAGTCTTCTCGATCTTCGAAGTCTTCAGGCTTTATTATCGCTTGACTATAATCGATCAATCATGCATCTATTCAGGCTATCCCTATCTATTATCTATCTATAACTAACTAATTACCTTATCGTTCTTATTCAAATAGAATTAAAAAACAAAAGCAAAGTTAGCGTAAATTAATAAAATAATATAAAACAATAAATAATTTAGTAATAAAAAAGTAATTTAGAAAAAGATCACTAAAAGTCAATTTTCGAGAAATATGTCAATCAAACTGCACTGTCAAATTTTACGATTACAATTGAAACTCAAATAATAACTTAATAATTTCTAAATTTTGATAACTCAGATCTACATGCGCCGCTTTAGCTAAAACTGTTAACTTTGAAATGATAGATTTTCAATATAAAAAGAAACCGTGGCAAAAAAACAAATGACTCAGAGAACCCTAAAATTAACGCAAAACAATAATCTTCCAAAACGCTGTCCATCAAAGGGTTCATTCCGGTTTAACCAATTTGGATACAAAGAAACAAGAAAAGCTAACTATGATTTTGGGCAAAACAACACTTGGAAGCAAATTTTACGCGGCAAGCTATTACGTTACAAAATTAGCCAGGACGAAACACAAGTCTTCAGAGCATCCTCCCCCCAGTTGATCCCTCGAGAGGGTCAACAAACTCCTAATCTTAACATGTGCGCTTTTAAAGAGCAAACTGACATTCTGGTGAAAACCCAAAACGAAGACACAAACTTGATAATACTTGTTTCCAGCTTGACTGCACAGTTATTCGGTTTTCCAACCCAACAAAGCCAAAACACTCCCTCAACGAAATTCTGCAATTTCCGTAATACTGTGTAGTCTCGGCAAGCTCACCAATAACAATATGCACCACTAAAAAAGAAAATCGATCAGTAAGCTAAACATGGAGCCCCGATGACAAAGAAAACTGACTTTAAAAAACAAAAAGTAGCAAGACTATCGCAGCAGAAACTATTTGTAGGGCAGTATGGTAAACAGTGACAAGCTCCGTACCAAACAAATGGCCAATCACTATTACATTCTATTAAAGCTCAAAATTCAAAAAAACTAGGCTTAGCAAGAAAAACAAATTGCGATACGTGAACAAAAATCCGTACAATCATCAACAAAAGCAAGTAGCAAAACACAAACGATAGCAACAACATTCTCAGTCTAATTCAAGGGGGCATACTTTTGTAATCAGTCTAGTAAACGAGTTTTTCCCCACTTGGACCTTCACAACCCATACTCGATCATCTTTGCCTGGGAAAACTTGCAAAATACGTCCCAGTGGCCAATGTCCTCTTGGCTGCCCATCCTGAATCACAAGTACTACATCCCCCTCATTTATGTTCGGGATCACAGCACACCACTTCTTCCTCGAGTACAACATGGACAACCACTCGCACAACCATCGCCCCCAAAAGTGCTTTACAATTTCTTGGACACGCTGCCAACGTTTTTTAAGGTTGAACGGCGTTTCGTCGACAGCATGGAGCTCAAAACATCCGCCAGCCTGGCCAAATAAAAAATGATTCGGGTTGAGCGGCACATTGTCCCGAGGATCAGCCGATTGATAAGTCAGGGGTCTGGAATTAATCAATGCTTCGGCCCCTGTGAAAGCAGTAACAAGCTCTTCGTTGGTCATGTCTGCATTGCCCATAGTGGCAGCAATCGCTTTCTTGGCAGACTTGATCATTATCCCAAATACACCTCCAAAATGAGGGCTTGAAGTAGGGTTAAAACTCCACTTTACTCCTCGATTGGCTAAACATTCAAACACTCGATTTTTATTAATATTTTGCAACAGTTCTGCCAATTCATTTTTAGCACCAACAAAATTTAAGCCATTGTCTGAAATTACTTCAAGGGGTAATCCCCTGTCACTAACCACTCTATAAAACGAGTTCAAAAAAGAGTCAGTTGTTAGAGAAAACGACGTTTCTAAATGCACAGCTCTACAGGCGAGACAAGTAAACAAACACAAATAACGTTTTTGTTGCTTACGCGCACGACCTTGAATAGTAAAATACGGACCAGCATAGTCCACAGCGACTCTAGCAAATGCTTTAAGCGATTCTTGAAAACGACATTTTGGTGAAGGGGCCATAATTTGCCGAGCTGGTTTGGCCTTCCTACCGGCACACGAATTACAAAGATTCTCCCATTCTTTCACGGCCTTTCGACCTCTCACAACCCAAAATTTTTCTTGCGAGTGTGCGAGAATATGATTCGTGCCGAGAGCGTGGCTGCCAAGTGCGTCATAATGGCTAATAAACGTGTAACAGCACTTTTCCTTGGTAAAATAATGAGAAATCTGGATCTATGTGGTATTTGCTCCGCAAACTGGAGCCGACTGTCACACCGCAATAATCCTTCATTGTCAATTTTGGGGTTCAAACTCATAAGTTCATGTTTAGGGGGTAAAGTTTTTCTAGCTGGTAACAAAGTACACTCCATAGGGTAAGCGAATCTTTGGGTCTCTACGATAATAGCAGTCTCTTGATCACAAATTTCTTCAAGGGTCAAACCGCTAAGCACACGCTGTTCAGGCGGCAAACGACAATTGTCAATAAAGTGCTTAACCCAACATCGCACATGCACTAATCTAGTCCACTTTGAAAAGCGTTCGGGTTTCAAACGCCAAACGTTTGCGTCTTGAATTGATGCAGTCACATTTGAGAGTAAAGTCAGGTCAATTTTCATTTTAGCCGAATGACGCTTCTTTTCTACATCAGCTTTGTCTTTGGCAAGCATTTTAACTCCGGAGCAGATAAAAAACTCGGACCCTGCCACCAAGCGTCACATTTTTCCTAGGCCGCTACTGTCAGTCCACGAGTAGCATGGTCAGCTCTGTTTTCACCGGTAGGGACATACCACCTTTGGCTGGGGTTAGTCACGGCCTGAATCTCACTAATTCGATTTGCAACGAAAGGTTTAAAGTTTCTAATATGGCCACGTATCCACCAAAGAACTGTCATGCTGTCCAACCAAAGTACGATGTCAGAAGTGGCGACGTTAAAACTCATACCGACTGATTTAGCTAATTTCAGCCGCCATAAGTTCTAATCTGGGTATGCTCGTAGCAGAAATAGGGGCCACTTTCGATTTTGCAGCCACTAAACACACAGTCACCGAATCGTCATTGTCTATGCTCCGCAAAAAAACACGTGGCAGCAAAAGCCTCGGACTAGGCATCCACGAAAACATGCAACACATTGTTACCTGTCGCTTTCACATATCTAGGAATTTTTATCAACTGCAGCGACGCCAACTCTCCTGTCCACAGCCGAATTTCTTGCAGTAGCTCCTCATCAATGTCCTCGTCCCAGTCATAGCCTGCAGTCCATAGCTTTTGTAGCAGTACTTTTGCTCTAACGATGTAAGGCGCCAAAAGTCCTAGTGGATCAAACAGCCGTGCTATGACTTTCAAGAAAGTCCGTTTGCTGGAGACAGAAAGACCTAGCAAGTTTTGTCCCGAGTAAGTAAATTGGTCGTTCTCCGCTTCCCAAACAACGCCTAACGTCTTTGCAGTGGTTAGGGTGTCATCCTCGATTGTCCATTTTAGCTTGCGATCTTCAGGGGGCAGAGCTTGCAATACCCGCTTGGAATTTGTCAACCATTTGTTCATATAGTTCGTAAGCTTGTTGCTCATCAATCAATGACGTCATAGTGTCATCCATGTACGTCGCATTAAGTGTCGCGTTACTTGCTTGCGATAACAAAGACGAAGTAGCGTTAGCGTGTTCACGTAAGACTAACTGAGCCAAAAACGGAGAAGCATTTACTCCCAAACACTAAGCGCTGAAATTCATAAACGTCTGGATCCCGATCAGATTCCAAATTCCGCCACAAAAATCTATGCAAACGTTGATCAGCCTCGAAAAGTTTATCTGCAAATACATTTCCGATATGTCGCATACTAGCGCTATTTCATGCTTTTGAAAGTTCAGCAGAATAGAAAACAAATTACTTTGAAGTTTCGGACCAGGGTCTATCATGTCATTCAAAGATATGCATTGACATTTAGCGGATGCATCAAATACTATTCGAACCTTTGTAGTCTCTTTGTCTTGCCTTACAACGGGGAAATGAGGAAAGTACCTAGAAACTTCTTCTTTAGAAGGTCGATTTTCTTTCTTGACTATGTATCCTTTTTCGATGTACTTCTCAATCGTCCGGCAATATTCCTTAGCCACTTCAGGCCTTCGAACCAAACCTTTTTCTGTGTTACTCAGTCGATTGCGAGCCATCACATAACTATCCGAGTTCAAGGTTTTCTTTTCCTCCTTCCACGGAACAGCTACTTTGTAACGACCATCTTCATATCTGATTGATTCCTTTGTATTCTCTATAACGGTCTTTTCCTTTAGGTTAAATGGGTCGCTGTAGGTCTCTGGCCTGATTTCTTCGGTTTCCCAAAAGCGCCTCAAGTTTCTATCAATATCAAGCATTTCAACCGTTTGTGAATGCAGCATAAAATGTGAACTTTCATTCTTGTTGCTGCTGCTAGATGGCAACACAGGATCGCCCACACAGGTCCATCCTAATGGAGTCTTCCTCGCTATCGGCTCCCCAGCTGCACCTTTTACTTCTTGTAGGGAGCATTGCAGGTCTACGTAATCTGCCCCCAGCAACACATCTACGTATGGCTTTTCTGCTGTAGACGGAAACGGGATATTTTGTTGATGACGCCATCGATGTTGCTGATTTCTCCACTCTATAACTTGTAGGGACTGGTCACACGATTGGTGGTAAGTGCGCTAATGGTTGAGTGTACTTTGCCGTCTAGACTCTCCAGTTGCACTTTCACGGGACAGGTCTCGAATGTCTCTACCTGACTGTTTAACACCCCTACCGAAACTTGCGCCAAAGTTCCTTGAATGCCTAGCTCTCCGGCTACATCCGAGTTCAAGTAGCTGCATGTACTAGCATCGTCCAAAAGAGCATTCACCTTGAGAGCCCGTTTTCCGTGTCAAATTACTACAGGTACTGTCCGTAAAGCTATAAATCTCGAATGCGTGAAAAAGGCGGTGTCGCTCTGTTCAGTGTTTGCCTCCACTGGGGCATTAGCTTTTGCAGGCGCAATTTCTTCTCTTTTTTGAGTGCTATGCAACAGCCGATTATGCTGAAGCGTGCAGTCATCAATATCGCATTGTCGACCTGTAGTGCAGGACCGACCTAAATGATTTGTGCCCAGGCACCTAAGACACAGTCCTTTCTGCTTGGCTACATCCCAACGATTAGGTACACTCAGTTGCAAAAACTCTTTGCACTTCCAAATTAGATGTTACTCACGGCAGCAAGCACATAAATCTCGTTGTGGCGGAACCGATCTAAAATTTTTATTCGAGCTGGCCAAAAAAGTCCGATTGTTGAATTTTGCTTGGCTTTCATCCTTCCGCGAGCTGTTTACTAAAGTGTCTCGAGCCTCCGCATAAAATTCAGTTTCCCTGACAACGAAATCACGAAGCCTCTCAACAGATTCCTCTGTCTTGTTAGCAGCTCTCCTTGCAAACACTGCTTCAATTGCAAAAGTTTGTATACGGGAGTTGCGGGGGTGTCGTCAGTGCAAGCTTTAAATGCCGCCTTCCAGCTCGGATAAGCGGATATAATTTACCTATAATTTACTAGAATCGACTATAATTTACTAGAATCGACTCGGGGAGTTATTGTTGCAATCTCAAATGAAGGGACACGCTGTTCAAATCGTTCACTCTACCCGATTCTTTTAAATTCACTATAGCAATGTTCAAAATGTCAGCGAATTTTTCAAATGCTGTAGTTTGCCCCTCTTTGATAGGACGAAAATTTTCAAGTTCATTTAAATACATAAAAACCAAACGCCTTTCGCCTCCGTATTTTCTGTCCAAGCAGTCTTTCGCAGCATCGTACGCATCGGCTGAGTGTCCCAAACGTTCGATTATTTTTTAGCAGCTCTCCTTGCAAACACTGCTTCAGTTGCAAAAGTTTGCATACGGGAGTTGCGGGGGCGTCGTCGGTGCAAGCTTTAAATGCCGCCTTCCAGCTCGGATAAGCGGATTGCGAACCATTAAATTTTGGCACGGATACTCGCTCGAGTTGCCTCCACATATCTTGGCCGATTTTTTGCTGCGGAGGTTCGGCAGCCGTCAAGGTATTGGGTTGGTCATTGTCTAAGCTTTACGCGGCCAACGCTTGCGTGGTATTATCACCGTTAGATATATTAAAAATTGTCAAAATATTGCTGTACCCTTTTTTTGGTACTTTTGTAGTCGTCTAGCACAGTGTCTATCTCGTCTATACTTTTTTCTGCTTTATTCGCATCTTCTAAATTTTCATAAATTTCTGTCAGCTGCATCAGCGCAGCGACTACGGCGTCTTTTGCCTCGTTATGTTTAATTCTGGCCGCTTTTAGAAGTTCAATATCCTGCTTTTGGTCGATTATTGTTACCAATTTATTTGCGCATCGAGTTAATTTGGCCTTCATTACTGATTTTTGTTTTTTCGCGGCTAAACAGTCCATTTTGGCCCCGTCTTTCGGTGCTGCAGGGTCCGAATTGGTTTGCTTTGACATATTATTTTGGTAAATTCAAACGCAACGATAACAATTCAAGTTCTAAACGCAAGTTCAAAGTCTACAAAAGTCTATCAGTTTCAACAAGTTTTCACACAAAATAAATCATCCTCTGCTACCCGAAAATTGTTCTAAAGGTTTTCTATTCAAAAGCGACAGTTACCAAAGTCTTCTCGATCTTCGAAGTCTTCAGGCTTTATTATCGCTTGACTATAATCGATCAATCATGCATCTATTCAGGCTATCCCTATCTATTATCTATCTATAACTAACTAATTACCTTATCGTTCTTATTCAAATAGAATTAAAAAACAAAAGCAAAGTTAGCGTAAATTAATAAAATAATATAAAACAATAAATAATTTAGTAATAAAAAAGTAATTTAGAAAAAGATCACTAAAAGTCAATTTTCGAGAAATATGTCAATCAAACTGCACTGTCAAATTTTACGATTACAATTGAAACTCAAATAATAACTTAATAATTTCTAAATTTTGATAACTCAGATCTACATGCGCCGCTTTAGCTAAAACTGTTAACTTTGAAATGATAGATTTTCAATATAAAAAGAAACCGTGGCAAAAAAACAAATGACTCAGAGAACCCTAAAATTAACGCAAAACAATAATCTTCCAAAACGCTGTCCATCAAAGGGTTCATTCCGGTTTAACCAATTTGGATACAAAGAAACAAGAAAAGCTAACTATGATTTTGGGCAAAACAACACTTGGAAGCAAATTTTACGCGGCAAGCTATTACGTCACAAAATTAGCCAGGACGAAACACAAGTTTTCTGAACACGGCAATTAGCAGTAGACATATCTAAAAACGTACCACTTATACATAAAATTTTGCACTCTGAGAAGATTTTTAGAGGCATTCCCGTAATTTTTAGAGGCAACCAGTTGACACAAGACGATTAACTCGGCCAATTTTAATCTTAGTCCTAACCAGACCCAAAAGATGTTTGATACAAAACCCTAACCATATCGCTGTTGTGTCAAAGCTTCTTGCATCAAACTGGTCACATTAAAACCAAGGAAAGTACTGGTACTACATTACAGAACAAACTATCAAATCACATAAGCATAAATTAAAGCAAACAAAACAACTTTTTTTAACACTAAACAAAGAATAATTTATTCTATCAAAATTAATTGTCGTAAAGATACTACTACAGTACTTTTAGACCATAAGGCGCAGCAAACTGGAACATATAACTGTTATTAGGCGCATTATTATTATTTTTATTTTTTATATTTTATATTATTATTTTTTTATATTTTTATATTTTATTTTTTGTTTTTATTTTATTTATTTTATATTTTATTTTTTTGTATTTTATATATTTACTAGGCACATTATTATTATTAGGCACATTATATACACAACTGTTGTAGTATCGATAAATGGCTTTTGTAATTATTATTTTCTAGCATAAAGAGCACCGAATGGCTTTTACAGCTTTGCTTTTAGGCACAAAGTGCATCAAACTACAAGGTGCACTACATTACATTAAATTTATTAAACTCTAAGATTGTATTTGAATAAGATTACAGTAGCGCCTGACAAGTCCTTAGCACAAAACAGATTGTTGCGCTTTTAACTTTTTACTGTGATCTTATAGTTAGAACTCAAAAAAACTTTAAAAAATCTAAATGGTTTAACTCTGACTGAAATCATGAAAAAAATCAAATCTTTCCTTATACATGCTGTAAATTGTTGAAGCGCATGAAGAGTTGGCAGGGCCCATCACAGCATCATTGCACCCAAGCAACATAGCTGCCTTCAAAGAGATGTCGCAGCGATGAAAAGCCGCTGGCAACGCTGTGTTCAATTTGACTTGGCTGATTTAAATCTCAGACCTCCACTCCACAGACGAATGCATTACCCTTGATCAACTGGCTGTAAGAGAGCATAACCAGAAGTACAGATTAAATGTATCAGAGTGTAAGGCACAAGTTGGATTTCTGAAAAACTTTAAGTATTATATGTGTACCTTATGGTTTGAAAAATATGACTCTTTAAAATCTTAGTTGCACCTAAGCAAAACAAGCAATGCAACCCATATGTTACAAGAAACTTCAAATTCTGTAGTTAGGTTGCTGTGGTGTGAATACTGTCTTGTCACATCATCACATTAGAAAAAACTTTAAAAGTGACAAATTATCTTTGGCTCACTGCTAATTTTAAATGATTATTTTAACTAAAAGCAAATGATTTAGATAAAACTTCCAAGTCTGCCTAAATTTTTTTTTTAAATGAAAGCTCAAAGAGCTGGTAAAGATTGTCAATCTAGGAATACACATAACTAACCTTGAAAATCTGACAATGCCACTGTTAGATTGGTCATCATCCTGAAAATCTTCGAGCATTAAAGATCAACATCGCTTCATAACTTTATCAATAAGTCTGTTTGAGTCTGGACCTGAAGTACCATATCATGGATGAAATTGTTAAATTCTAATTCTCAAAGTACTCACAGTTACTACTTGTTCACTACAATAAAAACTTGCTAACATAGTCTTAATTTACAATTCTGAAAAGTAATTGCAGAATACCAAAACTTTTGATTTCACTATCTTATTGACACTGAGAGTAGACCAAACCTATTGGCTTGACAGTGTCTGTAATTCAACTCAACTATTTGTAAAAGTTTAATTAAAACCTGATAGTTGCTGAACAGTAAGTGTGGACATCTTTAAATATAATAATTTTATATATCTATATAGCTGCTATTGCACAGCCCATATCAGTAGGCTAGTACCGAGGTTTGCCTCGATTATTGCATTTTAATTCTGCTTTTATTAGTGTAAGCTAACTGATACACAGAGGTGGGCAGTACCGAATTACTTTTGTACCGAATTACAGAACCGAATTACTTTTTTTGTACCGGTACCAACCGGTACTTTTGAAAGTAGTACCAGTACCGACTTACTTGTGCTTTTGCAAAATCGGTACTTTTTTCGGTACTTTTGATTTTATTTGTGGCAACCCTTCAGTTTTTTTAAGATTTTGCAAATTTAGCGCTTTCGTGATTCGTGACGTCGTGTAACGTGTGCAACTCTTTAACAGTTTCACGTCGTTCGCGTGCAACGTATCTATATTGGATTGATGGTTGATCAGTGAGTTTGCGCGCAGGTAGGCTAGGCTACCATTCTTCGCGCGGATTACGATTTACGAAGTGATTCAAAACAAAGTGATAGGCTCGTCTATTGCATGGGCTCAATTGAGATGTTATGCGTTAGGCCTGTAGCCTAGCCTACATAGGCTGGCCTAGGCCTACTGATAGACTATCTCTGCTAGATCTAAGCAGTTGAAATTGACTGGTTGTGGTATGGCGGTATATGCAGGCTAATATCAGGTAGCCGAAAGTATGCTATGGTTACCACCGTATCGGGTAGCCTACCGGTACCAGGCTGACTGTTGATTAGATCACGCTTGTCCTATCATGGTAATGGGATAACAAGTTTGTAGCCTAGGCTATAAAGACTGACAGAGTCTAGCTTACTGAATATTGCTATAAGTGATTCACTAGGCCTACCGGTATTGATGATGCATAGCACTAGCAGATAGCAGACCTAACGTTGCAATAGGCCAAGTGCAGAACTGCAGATTGCTGTATGAATGAGGATAATGACAACGTAGTAGGCCTACCGTATTCTAGGACTGTAGTAGGCCTAACAGAACAATTTATTTACCACCGTTGCGATTTAAATACACAATATAAAGCTAGGCCTACCGACCAGTGTAAGCATTAAGCAGATAGCCTAAGCTAAGCCCAGTACCAACAGCAACGTCAGACCCGTAGCTAGTATACTTGTACCATAACCATGTTATTTGTTATGGCAAACCCAAACTGATGAAATACCTGTAGCCTACAGGTAGGCAGTAGACTAGCTTACAGTACCAATAGACTGGTAGCTAGTAGCCTTTACTTGTATCATTACCATGTTATGGCAAACACAATCTAATAAAATACGAGTAGGCCTACCGGTAGGCAGTAGCCCAGCTTACTAGGACTGCACGATAGGTTCATTGGCTAGCAGCAGGCCCACCAGCAAGCCTTGGTACACAATTGTTGTGATTAGCCTATTGCAGATTACTGTATGTTCCGTGTTTCATAGGTAAATGGTTAAGCCAGCTGATAAAGTGATAAGGTTTGTGAAGGACTTTAATTTATTGACTTGGTTTGTGATTGCCATGTGTCCTCTGACTACTAGTGCATTTCCATGGAAGTTCAAGTGCTAGTATCCTCTCCTCCTTTTGAACTATCAGACTCTTCCGCATCGGAAGAAGAAAAGCAACCTACTAGTGCTACTACAAGTCCAAGCAATCCTTCTGTTACAGTTAACCCATGGCCATTTCTTGAAAATTTTTTTCAATGTGTGGAAGAAAAGGGACCAAATAATTTAGTGTTTCAATGCCAATTATGTAAGCCAACCATAAAAAAATTTTCAACTAGCAAGAGATCGCAAAATAATTTGAAGAAACACATCATGCGTTTGCACCCGAACAAGAAGAAAGAATACCAAGATGCTTTGGACAACTCCAGAAAAAGAAAATCTACCAATGAAGCTTGTGAACCCTCTGCAAAAAAGGCTACTACTACTGGTAATCAAGGGCAAACCAGGCAAACAAAAATTACAGATATGACCAACAAATCCAAACAAAATGATTATGAACAGAAAGTAAGTTAAGTTTGAGTTTCAGTTGTTTGTTTAATGTTAGTCTAACCAATGTTACCTGGTTACCATAGGAGACAAAAAATGACCATGCAGCCTTTGGATTGATGCTACCTCTTTAGGTGGAAGATTCACGCAAGTCTACCAGTACCTGTACCACTGTACTGGTTCAATTGTTATGTCTTCTGGTATGACTCGACAATAGAGTCTTTCGACTGCAAGGCAGATGCTCTAACTGACTGAGATTGTACCTTAGTTACTGTAGTCCTTAATTTAACTATTATTTGCAAAACTAATGATTTGAGTAGGTGCTACTATTTGCAAAAATGTGTGGTAGAAACAGATAAAGTACAATCTAGATTAATTGTGACTGCTTATTTCTGTGTTTTATCCAACATTTCATTACAAAAAGTCTGAAGTGTTAAGTAGTGCCTAATGGTTATGATGACAGCTTTGGTGCAATGGCCATGTTATCAGTACCTAAGATCTGACTCACAAGTCATAATTTTGCTGATTGTCGAGATTTTGATTCATTCTACCCAACAGCAATAGCCTGTTGGTGTTCATCGAAAGAATATTGGAACGTAAAGTGATGCAGTGTTTTGAAGAATTAAGTAACAAATAATATTTAAGCCCTTCGTAAATTGGCGATGCTCATCAGATACTGTGGTAGGCAGCAATGTGAACAACATTAAAAGCCAGTAGCTTTCAAATATATTCTCACTGTATTTATTTGAATTGTGTTACAAAGAGTTAGTGATTTCAATCTCCTTAACAATGGCTGTGCTTGGTCTTATTTGGCCAGCAGAGAATTTTAAAAACCCTCCTCTAAAGACAAGCACATACAACCATACCAGTTGGTTGGTAAGGAACATCCGTGATGAAAAGTTTGTCCTATCGAGTACCAGCAGCCTGGATCATAAAACAAATCCAAAGATATATATGCTACATTTGTAGCCTAGTGTACGCTGAATAATGCATGTCTGTATTCTATGCTCAGTTGCTGATATGTTGCTTATGTAGGTTGTTTCTTTGTTTGTTGAAAACATGCTGCTATTCCATGTAATGGAGTCAGATTCTTTTGCTTCATTTGCTGGATTGATATCTGGGGTGAAGATGATATCACGAAGAACTTTGACACGACGAATTGAAACTAGGTACGGTAAATAAAATTAATCAGTTAACGAGTATTGTGTAGCTGATGTACACTAAACATATGTAGGTAATAGGAGATATCGCCAGATCAAGCTCACATAAAAAGTTAAAAATTTAAAACCTCACTACTGCCTGTTCCAGAAACATGCAGTAGTGAGGTTTTAAATTTTCAAACTTTTAACTTTTTATGTGAGCTTGATCTGACGAATGACGATATCTTGTTAAGCTCTGACTCAATAGTCATTGAGTACTTTTTCAATCAAAGATACCCAAGTTCAATATATGTAGGTAATAGAATATGTTGTATACCAGTTCTGTACAAATATATATTGTACATAGTGCTATGAACTCATTAGTACGATTTCTTATTCTATTACCAATATATATGTGCAGCCCAATATTCTGTTAATCTGTGATCAACAACCAAAGTGTCATTTAACGCATAATTTTCAATCAGCTTGAAATGGTTGGTTAAAATGGAGGGTCTCCTGCTCATTTCATGCCACGTAAAGAGGCTTAAAGTTACCGGATAGGTTACTTATTTTAGCAATGCAAAAAAGTCATCTTTTACCATACAATAATGCAAAATTTATTAGTGATACCATATCATCATCATTCTTATTTTGAGACGCTGGTTCTCAAGCCGTTCCTTCCATTATTTTTAATGTTCCAAATATTCTTTTATGCATTTTCTTACTGCGTTCTTCAGTCTAATGGGTTACCAATGACCATGTGTCTTACCCATACAGCAGAATAGTGCTGACATACTGTACATTACAAAATATATTTACTGGTCCATATTATATTCGCAGTATCATATGATATTTGCAAAATTAAAAATTTTAGAAAAGTTGAGTAAGAACTTCTTAAAAGTATTGCATAAGTCTTTAATTTTTATGAAGGCTATATTCTTCTGGTAGAATAGTGAAATTTCCACTTTCCAAAATCGGGATAGGGAAAACTACTTTATTTGCTAATAATAGGGAAAACTACTTTATATGCTTGGCTAAATGTTTCTTTTCGCTTCTGTTGAATGGTTTGTTGCAGTGTTAATATATTACACAGACGCTTTTGGTAAGAGAATGTGTAATTCCATGACCGAAGATTTTTATTTAGTCAGATTTGTTAAATGAGATACTTTTTAACAGTTTACTGACTACAGCTGCAATGTTTGTAGATGGCTACTTATGTTTTTTTTTAGGTATAGAACAGAAGTTCACAACTTGAAAACTACATTGCAAAATGTCTCTTTTGTTGCAACTACTGCTAACTGCTGGTCATGCAGAAATCGGTAAGCTCAGGCAAATATCTTTTGATAATTTTAATTGTCTTCCAAGCGTATCTCAATGCATAAATTAATTCATAAACTAACTGATGGCATTTCTTGATGAACGTTAATCACTTTAATTTAACTGCAGATCCTACATTGGCGTGACAATACATTGGATTGATCCAGAAAGTTTAAGTAGAAAGAGTTCAGTATTGGCTTGTGATCGGCTACAAGGAGTTCAATCATATGATGTAATTGCGAAGAAAATGTGTCATGTGCATTGGAATTTTGCAATTGAGTCAAAAGTCACGAAAACCACTACGGATAATGGTTCCAATTTCGTGAAAGCATTTAGGTTAGTGTGTTAGTGCTATAAATTGTTGTAAAGATGTGTAATAATGCATAAATGAATATCTACATAAACTTGTGCAGACAGTATCTGATCTTATTCAAATAGAATTGAATGAGCTTAGGTACTGTCTCCCCTGAAGATCGCATTCGCGTGAAACAGGCTCTAGGGAGAAATAAATGAAATGTTTGCTTTGTAGTGTTTTTAAATACCAATACTTAGTTTTAATTAAGCTATTGTTATTACTTAGCATCGTTATTATTATTTTGGTTCAGAATATTTGCTTCACTTCAAGACTTGACTGATGATAATGAGGAGGTGGATGCTGACCCCGTTCATATGACGGATGTAACGTCAGTCTTAGGTTTGTAACGTATTGAAGGTTTTAAAACAATTGCAGTATTATTGGCAAATTGTTTCTTTAATGGCTTTTTTCTGTTTAACCTACGTTTAAAAATTGTACATTCGGTCTCACGGATATTAAATCGCGGATGTTTTATTGGAAAGAATAGTGAAAGCTTTCTAGTTTCTATAGTTAAACAAGTTCAAGTCAAGTAATAACATGCAAACGATGCGAGAAATGGCTATTTACCTTGATGACAATTGGTTTGTTGGTGCTCATGTCATTTGTATGCTTTCCTTATAACCCATTGAAAAGTGCTTCCTTTATTGCACATACTTGTGAAGTACAGCAATATGATGGGCATATTTCTATACATTCGCGTTTGAACAGAGTTTAAAAAATATGCTATGTGTAATATGATTGCTGGCATTACATGACATAGCATTATGGCTTGTTGCTTTATACACAGAGCTATTTAGATTTAGGAATTGTGGATGACTTGCAAAATTACGCATTGCCGAAACACCATCGTTGTGCTGCACATACGTTAAATTTGGTTGCAAGTAGTGATGCATCAGAGGCGTTGAAACGTTCCTGCTCTTATAAAAGAGTGTATTACAGCGCTTTTGGAAAAGCTACTGCACTCTGGAATAAACAATCTAGGTAAAGTTAATATGATACTCTAGTTAAGTAGTATCATTACATACTGATAAAATAACAAACTTTCTTGCAAGCGTATATATCTTTTATTCAAGCAGGGGCTGGCCCTTTCCCCCATAAAAAACTTCACTTAGCACGTTTACTTCCTCCGCTACATGCCACATACTTCAAATCGCTTTCCCTTTTGCCATCCAGTTTTTGACATATTTTTTTTATCCTGCTTTTTCAAAATATTGCTCCGTAATCGCAATATCTGCTGACTCCACAAACTTTTCTGTAATCAAAAATTTGTTTGTAAATGGATCAGATGCACGAGTCCGAACTTTAGAATTGTGTAGCACCTACGAAGTGATGGTCAAGTAGGAAAGCTGAAGAACAAAAACGTGATTTTCTAGCTCATGTAAAGAACTCCGTGAGATGATTTGTTTTAAACTAAGCTTGTTTTTATGGAAGCTCTCAAGCAGCTGATATCATCGAAAATACTTCGGGACAAAAGCTATTGGTCCCTTGCATAACTCGCTGGAATTCTTTACATGATTGTGTTGGGCGCCTTTTGTCGATGTTTGAGTGTCGCGAGAAGCTGGATGACCTGAACAGCATATGTGATAAATTCAAAATTGCTCCTTTTACTTATGGTAAGTAGTGGTTAGAGCGTCTGCCTCACAGTCGGTAGACCTGGATTCACTTCTTAGTCGAGTCTTACGAAAAAAGTTTAAAAATTGGAACTCACAGGTTCCTTGCTTGACGCTCAGCATTGAAGGGATAGCGTGAAGCTTCCACCTTAACGTGGTAGACACTAGACAGGTGGCATCGCCTCGAAGACAGCGTGGTTAATTAGTTGTCTCTTGCCCAGCGTAACTGGTTTAATAAACAACAACAATAGTTAGAAAATAAATTTAGAAAAATGTTTCGACTAAGGACCAAGCAGCTACATTTGGGCTGCGATGCTTGTGTAAACGAAGTATTAGTTCGATGTTGTAATTGGCTAGATCAAATTTACCGATATTTCATTACAAATTAGCTAGTTTAGGTCGAATGACTGTCACACAGAGAGTTTACTATATTTCTGTTCTCTGCTTAGAAAAGATATAGTAATAGTCTTGCTTTTTTTTGTAGGTGACATAATGTTCTTCAAACAGTACTATCAAGCAATGCAGCCGATCTGCGTGGCGCTTGATATACTTCAAGGAGAAAAAAACGCTTACATGGGCGTATTACTTCCCACTACTGCCATGTGCTTGAAAAGGTTATTTTTTGTCCAAGGAAACGACAGTCTTCGCTTAAGCAAGCCATTGCTCGACGCTGTTACTGCTGGAGTAAAACAGCGTTTTTTGGTTAAGTTTGAGGACTTAGACTTGTTGTTAGCCAGCGCTTTCCATCCCCAGTTTAAACTGCATTGGATTAAATGGCTGTGTGACGTTGGAATTGTGGAGCAGATAGAAAATTTGCAAAAAAGGATCAAGGTCAAAATGATATCGCTGGTTGATTCGGAATTAAAACAGAGCGAAAGTGACGATAGCTCTGATGGTGGTGCAGAATCGCGCTGTTCCAGTCTGGAATCGTTTTTTTGAGCCACTTTGTCGCAAATCTGAAAATACGCGAACTGGATATAATAACATCGTACAGCGATTTCTGGATGAAAATACGAGTTCTGCAGTAACAACAGCTGAGGCTTTTTTTTCTGTTGAACTGAAAAACTTGTTTATCTTATACAATACACCAATTCCATCAAGCGCCGGTGTCGAGAGATTGTTCTCCATCGGCAAGGATATTTTAAAGCCTAAGCGAACTGGGCTCAGTGATGAGCATTTCGAAATGCTCGCTTATTTAAAGTGCTTACAGTAAACTTTTATAGCCACATTGGCTACGCTTATGCACCAAGTTTCCTAAGCATGTTTTAAGTTAAAATCCTGTGGGAGTTTGAACTTTTATTCAGTGATGCATATCTTGCCCTTTTCTTTGAACAAATTGGTCGTTTTTGTGTCCTAAACCGGTGAGAAAAATTTTAAGGAGGGGGCAATTGAGCATTCGTCATACAAAACGCTAAGTGAAGCTTTGCTTTTATGATGATTAATTTCTTTTATGACGACGTCATTATTTTTTATTTGTTTCAAGCGACTTCAAAACGATTGCCAGTAAAACTCTCCTGATAGCATAATAGCTAGTAGCTGCCAATAATTCTGTGTTTTAACATAATTTTTAGCACCGGTATTGCTTTTTCCTTTTAAGTTGTTGTTGTTAATTATTTAACCTGTCTTAATTTCATTACTAGTTTTTACGCCACTGATGTTAACACTTAACAGTACATATATCTTTACGAAATATTTAATCGATTAATGCCATTTAGCAATAATTCTGTCATTTCTACAAGTTTTTGTGCGCTATTTTGGCTTTTTACCTTAAAAACTTACCAGTACGTGCTATTTTCTTAATTCTGAAATTTTTTGAATAAAATTTGAGAATCTCAACTTTTGCACTCCTGATGTTGATTGTATTCTTTTAATTTCCTATTAAGTTAGCTGTTGTTATTATACAGTACATATATCTGTATATATGGTTGTGTATCCCGTCTAATGGTGCCGAACACGTGGGTATTGGAGGGTTTCATCTCCCAGTATTTTAGTCACATCCCCTAACATTGAAGGCAGAATATCTATAAAGAGGTGCACTGATTTGGGGAGAAAATTTACTACATTTTTGTTGGAGGTAGTCACTCTCATTTAACCTTGAAAGTGGCAACCCCACGATGTTCCAAATCGGGTAAAGTATCAAAATTCCCTCCTTATGCTCAGCATAGTTGGACACCAGTGATCCCGTTTGAAGATTGAGGGTGGAGAAACTCTACGAAGCTAGCTACCCACCCCATCAAGGTCTTGACCGTAAATCCCACTCAAGCAAAACAGCTACCCCATCAAGCGAAAGTAAAATTCCAAATGTAGCTCTTCTAAGAGTTTCAGACGCAGCATTGTTGTGACATGTGTAGGTTAAATTTCTGCACACCGAGAGCTAGTAAATGTTTTGTTTATTAAGATTCACTACTTCGATGTCTTGTCTAAATTATTAAATTTTTGCGATTTTATTTTGATCTAAATATCTAAAGTAAAAGCACCATTTGCGCTGTTTGAAACTTCGTTGAAACCTTGAAATATCCCGTAGTTCATGACCACAGGTTCTGCAATAAGAAGTCTCCGACCATTTCTGCGACGACATGAGCAGAACTTGAAGCTGTGCCTACAACACGTGTGGCAACGAAGACGAGAGAGGACACCCCCTAACCGGAATAATGCATGAAGTTCACTTTTTTTTGCCACCAATGGTCGAACTTTGATATTGCACATTTTTTTCAAAAAGTATCGGTACCGCAAAAGTAAGTCGGTACATTTTAAACGGAGTACCGAGTACCGGTACCGAATTACTTTTAGGGGCAAGTACCGGTACCGACTTACTTTTAAAGTATCGATGCCCACCTTTGCTGATACAGTAGGCTCTAATAGTTTTAAGTTTCATTGAAATAAAAAATCAGGGCCTAGATTTCATTGGCAGACAAATTTTTAACTTTGTGTATTTTCTGACAGTAGCGTAGGCTACTAAGTTGCTTGCTTATCCTGCTATACGGCATCACTGTACCTGCACCAGTAGGTTAAACCTTTTGAAGTAAACTAGCCTACTGCAGCTATTAGGCTAGGATTACTAGTTTACTTCAACAATGTGGCACAATACACGCTAGGTGCAGGTACCGCCATACGTAGACCTACCGTACCATACTGGTAGGCCTATCGATACTGGTTTTGGCCTACGCAAGTCCCCCTGGTCTGAACTGTGATCTGCATTACCATACCACATATCAGTTTTAATTTTCAAATTTCTTTACTTGGACTAGGCTAAACAAATGTTACATAACAACAAACAACTCATAATTCATCATAATTCACTTTTGGGCTTATCGACCTAGGCCTCTTTTTTGCAAGTTTTTTCTTATAAAGCCGCAAATTGACCATTTTCATGTTAAATGAGGCTATATCAAACCAACACGCATACTTTCACTGTTGAAAATCAACTTTATTTCAACAAAACTTATCAATCTAATTTTAACCTACATCGAGACCTGGCAAACTAGTTTTTGAAATTTCACGCAAATGGTGAGCTTACGAGCGTACCGGCTCAAAAACTTTGCTCTGTTAGCGAATTTTTTTCGCTGGCAAAATTTTACACTTGTAAGGTGCGACGCCGGTAAGGTAGTACACCTGGGTTTGCGGAATTTTTTGTTAAAACAAACTAAGGTTACGCTCGTAAGCTGACGATTTTGCGCACTGTGTAGACAGGCCCTTATAGGTTTGCTTTGGAAAGTCCATGTTACCTAAGATGGAGTGGTTCACTGCGAAGTGCAAATAGCTATTAGAAACTTCAAAGAAAGAAATGCAAGCCGTAGCGTTTCTTCTAAGAAAGAAATGGAAGCCGTAACGTGCCGCCAGCACATTGTATAAACTGCTTGTGATCACAGACACAGTCAACAGCAAAGCTGCCAGTTTTGTTTTGGTGTTTATGATTCCAGTTTTGAACAAAAAACGAGTATAAATGTTGCAGATTGTTTTTGTGGAAGATCTTCAACAGCATCGTGATAGTCGGACGCGCTTGTATTTATATCAAAGATGATCGAGTGGCTTGCGCCGAGGGACCTAGGAGGAAACTGGCCGTCGTTGACCCGTTTGAGCAGAGAGGAAACAAAACCATTCTGGTCACTCAGGAACCTCACGATCAAGTGAAAACCCCGGAACCTCGTAGTGTTGTTAGGAAAGAGGAGTTGGCCAAAGAGATGTGCAAACCAGAACCGAAACTACTAACACCTGCCCAGTAAGTCGCGGTAAAGTTGGTGTTCAATTATTGAATAACATTTTTTGATAAGTTGTAGATTTACAATACCACGGCACAAGAGTCTATCTAAACTTCTAAACAATTGAAACTATGATTATCTGGCTAACCACACAGTTTCGGAATCTACTATCGTCTTGCATCTCTTGTTTTTGTAGTGCACGTACGAAATTGAGAATATAGAAAAACTATAGTGCAGTTATGCAGTGCAGTTAAACAAAATTTGCAGAACTTTTACATTGCATTAGTCTTTGTGGATTAAGTCTAAAGTTCATCAAGCACAAAATAGAGGACCAACAACCACAAAATAGAGGGATGGGATCAACCACAAAATAGAGGACCACAAACATTATTTCCGTCGAAAAGATGAAGGAGGGCAGTGATCTAACTCAGCCGCAAGTGCTCATCGCAGAATACACCAAATGTTAGCTTGAAACATCACTAAAGCTTCACCGCTTTCCGAGGATCCTGTCAAGCCGAAATTCCAAGAATTGCAGGAGGCTAGGAAAATTGATTGTAAGCGAAGTCCAAAGCAGAAGTGTTTAGGTTAGTCATAGAACCCAGTTAATTTTTTAACCAAACTACCACCATCCACCAAGAAAAGTAGTCGTGTGGACTTCATAGTACCGGTATGTATAATTTTTAGAGTAACAAACTTCTATGCAATTCTTACTGCTTAGTAAGGATAGTGCTGTTTTGCTCAATACCAGGCTTCTTCAGATGAGCTTGTATGAATCTAAATCCGTAAAAAACAAAAAAAATCGACTATATACAGAATTTTTTGGAGATGAAACCGGCCGAGGCCGAACCACTTATGTCCGGATAGACAAAAAATCACAAAAAAACAAAATATACTGCTTCAACGTTGAAATCGGCCGCGATCTTGGCGCCGAAAAAAGTGAAAATTTTGAAAAATAAATTTACTAAAAAAATGGACGACTTGTAAGATATGCATACGAATTTAGTTAAAAGTTTGTGATTTTAGTTGATAATTTACTGGCTTGTAGTAAAAAGGCTGAAATTTTACCATTATCCACCGCCCTCAGTCCTTTTACGCTGCCAGTTTAATCATGCTTTTGCACTGCACATTTCTATGCCACGTTTTAAAAGCATTAATTTTTACTAAAATAGGCCTAGCATTTTTGAAAAAAAAATGAAAATCTCGAACTCCCTGGGAAAAGGGTTGGATCCACCCCTGGAAATGCATCGCCATGATTTTCAACATCTGAATTTTTAGAGCTCGTTCGTTACGTGCCCCTTCAGTTGACCATTTGATGGCAGCAGAGACTCGTGTGCAAGATGCTGGGGACATGCAGTCAGAGGATTTCCACGAGAGTGTCCCCAAGCGTCAACTTCCATTTGGTGACGTGATACCAGAAGATACGTAACAAAGGGTGACCATTCCCCACAAACGCTTTTTGTGTGTTACCAATTTATGATAGAATGATTGCGGTTTGATATGTGTTTATGACGTGTTGAATGCTTGGCGCTCCCTTGCTTGAATGCAAGCACTCCGAATTCAATCAGCAAAATAATTGCTAGATTATTTGCTCTTAACTTACTTAGAACCTGAGGCGGCCCCAGACCAAAATAATTGGGAGAACAAAACCAATTAAAATGTCCGGCATATTTTTTATATGAGAACCTATCAAAAAAATTACATAAAGTCTTAGCTCAAGAGCAAAAAACTAAATCCCTTATTGTAACACGGTCAATTGGTCACTTAAAGCGTTAATTTCAAGTAATGAAGTGAAAAAGAAGGAATGCATAACAAGCTGTTTCATTTGTGCATGATTTAGTAATGACGTACCGATCTAGTAAGATCAAATGCAGCTGATTTTCAGCTAGGGAGTCTTGGGGAGCGCTTTAAGCTCGGAGCCTAGAAACCGCTGCATTTTAAGCTTTTATGTGGTCTAAATCGGTGGTTCTTAACCTGTGGGGAATTCTCCACTGGTAAGGAATGGCGGAGTTGGCAAGTGGGGAATGACCGGTCGGACAGAAGAATATTGCTTCGAAATTTAACACACCACCAAAGACTGTTTTAACAACAAAAACAACCAATATGTGAGGTATTCTAAGTCATGTTTTGGTAAAAGTGACTACACTGTTTTATAATGTGTCAAAGACCAATGCTGTGGTGGGCATAGGCTTAGCCAGGAGGGGAAGGGATCCCTTTTTTTCGCGTACAACAGCAATTAACAATTATATTGACAACCTGTGGGCACGGGCCCTTTCAGTTCAATTTTGCCAACCAATTTAAATGTTTAAGTTGGAAGAAATTAAGAGTTTTTGTCCTAAAAGTTGCTGCCTCAGGCTCTATCTAACCTTTTCATGAACGTAATCCAATAATCATGGCTGGATTTACTATATGGCACAGTCACAAGGGTTCCGCGCTCAGATGGTAAAACGTTGTTTGGTCTTCACCTATATTTAGCTGGAAGATGTTGCAAAAATCCCAAAGTGCCAGGGGTCCCGCACAATGTAAACCGGCCCGAGCAATAACATGGTTAGTATAGGCGTAACCATCTATCGAAACATTTTGCAATTACAATTCACCTCCACCTCTCCAGTTTTTTTGCGACAAAATACTTTTTAAAAAAATTAGCTAAGGGAAATGTTCATTGAACAAATTATTGAATTTGAATTGAGGGGGCCTGGGCCCTGTAGTCGCACATGTACTCTTACAACTGGTTTTATTTACATCTTCGAGTGGATTATTATTTACTACGAAAATATTGCTGGAGGCAATGTAACTTACTTTCTCCTACCTGGACCAAATCACTTACAAAATTTAACACCAAAAGGCAAGACTTTGAACATGTTTTGGACATAAATTGTAAGTTACAGGAGGATTGAACAATTTAATTTTTTTTTTGAATTGGCTTTCAGATGTTAAAAATCTGGTTTTTTCCAATAGTTCTAAACAAGTGCGAAATGTGATTTAATGGCATTAAAATAGTTACTTTTTCCAAAAATCGCCGAGCGGCTTGGGGGCATCACCCCCCAGACCCCCGTCTGTGATACGTATGACTTACACTAGTTTACACAACTTGTCTTCCAATTTGCAATTTTCCCTCTTCGTTGAGCAAAATCCTGGTTACCAGTGTTCCCTCTAAGCTGTGCGCGTGCACACAGGTTTCAGAGACTGCGCACGCGCATAAGTTTACTGCGCACAGATTTTTGCACTGGGCAATAAACTTTTCGGGCAAAAAAAAACGCTCCAATTCAGGGTGAAGACCTTTTTTTTGGTCTTCACTTAATTTCGGGCTCAAAAACCATTCCAATTTTGGGTGAAGACCTCTTTTTTGGTCTTCACCTAATTTACAAATATAAGTAATTTCCGACAAAGTGTGCACCTACCAAATTTCTGCGCACACAGACCACAAAAAATTAGAGGGAATATTGCTGGTTACTATGTCGAACCAGGCCACAGCTTCTAATGTTGCATTCTACGATATCTTTGTCCCAAAAAAACTACGCCTATGGTGGTGGGAAATGGATAGTTGGCAAACTAAAAAGTAGGGACTGGGAGAAAAAAGGTTAAGTAACCTTGGTCTAAATTGTCGCTGTTGAACTTCAAAAACTCGATAGGAAACTGCCACGCAGTTTATGCAAATCTTCACGCTTAAAAATGCTGGTCCGGTAAACTTACCCAAAAATTCTGAAGCATGCAGACTATCACTTTGCATTTGGTTGGCGCTGGGGTGTGATGTGCCAGAGGGATCAACTTGACAAAGGCTTGTCAATATCTGGACAGTTTTGTCCGACATTCTTTTTAGATAGTTCTAAACTATTTCTTATCCAAAAATTGGACGTACATTTCAAATCTTAAAAATTTAATTCTTTCAAATGGTTCTAAAAACGTGCAAAATGTGATGCAAATGACATTAAAATAACCATCTTTTCCAAAAAATTACCCAGCGGCTGGGGGCTCTGTCTCCACACCCCGTAGCCTCCGGGGGTTGGGGACAGTAAATAATAATTCACTTGAAGGTTTGCCTTGAAATGTGATCCAAATGGGAAATGGTATTAAAATGGCTATTTTTTTAAAAATTAACAAAAACTCGCCCAGCGGCTGGAGGGTTTGCTCTCAGGCCCCCATAGCTTCCGGCGGCTGGGGTCTCCGCCCCCAAACCCCCTTCTGCGGTACGTTTCAGTTACATAAGTTTGTTAACTTTGGGTCGAGTCTTCCCCTTGACAACATTCTACTTACGTACCACCACACAGGCCCCTGCTTCTGATCCTCCATTATACGGTATCTACGAGGGAAGCTAGCTAACTATAGAGCATCAATTATAAATGGTACGATTTTTTTAAATTTCAAATTCTAAAGTTAATTATTACAACAATAAAAACCAAAACTTGTAGAAAAGCGGATAGTATTAAAACTTTTGTCACAAAAACTACAGCATAAACTAAAACCGATATTAAGATCATCTTATGCGCACTAAAGTAAAGAACGATGAACTACAGGAAAAGATTCACCATTTGAACGGTTTGATACTTTTTGCCTAGAAAAACCAAACCAAGATTCGGCGGTCAATCTTGTAGAAAACTTATTTTCAGGTTTCAAAATTCGTGGTTTGTTCCAACCAATTACATGATCATAATAATATTGATCGGACCAAATCACGAATTTTGAAACCTGAAAATAATTTTCTAAAAGATTGACTGCCGAATCTTGTTTTATTTTTACTTGGCCAAAAGCATTAAATCATTCAGATGGTGAATCTTTTCCTGTAGTTTATCATTCTTTAGTGCGCATATTTTGCTTTGATATCAGTTTTAGTTTATGCTGTAGTTTTTTGTGACCAAAGTTTTAACACTATCCGCTTTTCTACAAGGTTTGGTTTTTATTGTTGTGGCGTAATAATTAACTTTCGGCTTTGAAATTTAAAAAAATCGCACCATTCATATTCATGCTACGTAGCGTCACTCGTAGCTCTTTGTCGTATGCTCGTATTGTAATGATCTGGTCGTCATGACCAACGAAGCGTCAATATAAACAACAAGGCTAATTTTATAAGATAAAGCCTGCTGTGTGTTCACCGGAAGAACGCCACAATTACGTTTATGTTTCGTATGTTGTCTCGGTTCATTTGTTCATGAGCTAAAACAAGTAAATGCAATTCAATACGAATATCACAATGTCGAGCAAACAATCAAAGATATTTTCGTAAAACGTTTAAGCTATAGAAACGAAATTTGCAGTATAAGTTAGTTTCGATACGGAGCAAACTTGGTCAGAATTTTGACTGGCCCCTCAGGGCGAACAAAAAGCCACATAACTAAAGATTGCGTATGTTGGAGAATTCCCAGTTTTTGTTTAATTTTACCAATATTACGTTGTGACGTCATCATTGGATGATGTTACAAATACAGCGAATTAAAGCCCGAGCTTCAACGGTCTAAACGAGACTAATTTTGATTTCGTACGATAACGACAAAACGAGCTAGAGCGAAGTGTGTCTGGAGTTTTGTACAGGCAAAAAATGCTGCCTTTTCATGTTTAGGGCCGTAAGAAAGGGGGAAGGAAGTAATGCCGTCACGCCGAGAAAACACCCATACAATTTCAAACCAATCTCTCTTCGCTTTATTCCCATCCGCTCACGATGTCTGTAAACGACGCAAAAATTATTTCTCTCTGCCTTTGTCAAACGTCTTTACACGCGTTAACTGATCGTCTTTATCCGATTTTATTGTCAACGGTTTTTGTGAAAAATATAGAACGTATATTAGCAACTCAGTAAACATTACTAAAAATGTAAGAAATCGCTGCGTCAAAATGATCACAAATTAAGTAACATACTGTAGAGAGAAAGTAATCACCAACATACTGTAGAGAGAAAGTAATCACCAACAGTTAAGCACGCATAAATATTAAACTAGACCGTACAACATCACGTAATTTAACTCACCGATGGTTTCTTCTTTAAGGCAGACAATAATCCAAAATTTCCAAAAATAGAGCAGTAACTTCAAAATTGCTTAATAACTGCAACTGGCTTCTAGGAAAGGGACCCCAGGAAGTGGGAATGGAAATTAACAAATGTCAAACCCCAGTAAAACAGTAGATCAAAAAGAATTGTGGCAAACAATAGCTCTGGGTACAAAGACGAAAAGGAAACAGAACGGGAGCCACCCAGGACAAGTCGGAAAGTCTCGAGAAAGGACTGCAAAGATTATCCAACTAAGGGCTGGTCTACACTGTGCGTACAAAATTTCATTATTATTTACGCTCGTACGTCGAGGGCATGAGGGTGTCTACACTATACAAAACGGCGCTTACGAGCTTAACAGCGTATTCTGTGGGTGGCCATAATATTATGCTGAATTGGATGACGGAAATCACAGATTTATTACAATTCTTTGTTGTTTCGGTTAAATTTTTGGTCAGATTATGCATCACGAGAAGTAGTATTGTCTTTTTGATAATTTGAACGTGAATTTTTTTCTACCTTCCTCACAAAAAAATATAACGTACGGCCAATCAATGATCGAGCGTCTGTTACTAAACAGCTAGATCTGGGTCGATTCCTTGCTTAGCATTCAGCAATAAAAAGGGACACCGTGAAGACTCCACAGTGTGTGGTAGACAAAACGTGGCAGCTTAACTCGAAGACCAAAAGGTTTCTTTGCTGTCTCCTGGCCAAAGCAACTTGGGGAATACAACAAAATTACAAAATTTAACTTATAGGCCACTGATGCCGGCCTGGCGTTAGGATAGCGTAACTTGGGGGGGCAGAAATAAATCTTTGGGGAGCACGAGAAGTTTATTTACGTGAATTTAAGAGTGTGGATCAAACGAAAAAGGTTTTCAGTTCAAAAATTTTCACAGGTTTCCATCTAAAAATTTTGCGATTTTCCACGAATCCTAAAGCTAAGACCAAAAAAAAAAAGGTCTTCGTCCCCAAAGTTTCAAGAAATCCGGTGTGAGTCCACGAAAAACAGTTCTTGCTCGCAAATTATAGGGCGATAAGCACCAATTTGGGAGTCTGGCCTCGATTTGCACTCCAGTAGTCCCGAGCGTGTTAATTTCTTCGGAGCACAGTCCTCGCTTGGCGCACAAAAGCAGTCACTTGGCGAGGCACGGCCCCGGAATGCCCCCTCGTGGCGCCGGGCCTGCACTGATGGGCACTAGAGACTGGTTTCAAAGGTCCGATTCTTCCTTTTTTGAATTCCTCTTAGCGGAGAGTGACTCGGTGGAAAGATCTGATCACAATGTTTTGCAGGGTACATTTTGTTTTCAGCTTTCAACTGTTTTTCAGTTCTACTGATACATTCCGTTTACAGAGGTGGAGTCCTCGAGGGCACATTTTGAAGTTTTTGGCCTCGAAGCTTCAAGTCCTCGAAAATTGCCGTCCTCTGCTCGAGAACAGCAGTATTTTTGGAATCCTTAAAATTTTGTAGATCGTTTTTTGTAGAAAAACTTGTTTTTTTGGAGATTTTTTGATTTCTTTTTTTTTTTTTGAGAGCACCTGAAAAAAAAATTTTTGAAGACATTATTTTTTTTTTTTTTTTTGGAGAACACTTGCGCCTGTGTCCTTGCCCTAGAAAGGGTCTGTCCTCGAAAGGGCTGTCTTTGGCCTCGGATATTTTTTTGTGTCCTTGGCCTCGAGCCTTGTGCCCTCAACTCCACCTCTGTCCCGTGTCCGTGTAAGCCAAATGTTGAGCGTCTTTCGCCTCTCCCCCATTTCAGCTTTTATATAAACTTTATCCAGTCCACCCCTGGAAACACAACAGACGGTGCGTGATGCGTAGCATGCAGGTGTAGGTTATCCGGTTGTCCTCTAGAATTGTCGAACAGTTTGAGTGCGCGAACACTTTAAACTACAATCTTTTCCGCATTTAATCCCTTCTGCGAAAACAACACGCATTTTATCATTATTGTATTGACTCCCCCCAAGCGGTTTGAGTTAACTCCTTGTAACCAATCAGATTGAATTGCATTATAACTCGTGATTTTATAACTAAAATTTTTGTTGACATGCTTATTGGAACGACCGACGCTCGCGTTGCGTGTTCCTCTGTTTTTTCTCGGCCATTTTCCAACTAACGAGTGCGAAATTTCAGACTTTTGCTTATAACTCGAGAACGGTTGGGCCTAGCTACATGAAATTTGGACAGGAGTTTGAGATTAATGAGTTGTATGTTTGTACCAAATTTCGAGGCAATAGGTCACGTGACTTCGGTTTTAGAACCCGAAAACCGGCCCGCAAGTTTGGCGTAAAAAGCGGTCTCAGTCAAAAACGGCTTAAGTACGGCAAAAAATATTTCATATGGTTGTATGTCTCAAGATACCCTTTCATCCCAACCAACCCACTTTTGGCCGCGATGAGGTTTATTTCTTTTTTTGTCCTTTTTTTTCTTCCTAATTTTTGTACGCTCTTCTTCTCCTAAACCACAAAACATCCAAATCTAATTTTTGTGTAAATTTGTTGAGCTGCAAATGCAATTTTTTCTCCCGAAATTTTTTGGGGCAACTCCACCGGGAACCCCCCCAAAATGGGGCCCCAAAAAAAACATTTTTTGAACGGCTCAAGCTAGGGTGCTAGTTCTTTTTGATATCAGTAGATATTCAACAGACAAATATTTTGACATAGTTTGGGGGTGCCACCCCCCGGGAAACCCCCAAATGGACCCCCCAAAAATCAATTTTTTGAACGGCTCAAGGTAGAGTTCTACTTTTTTTGATATCAGGAGATATTTAACAGACAAATATTTTGACATAGTTTGGGGGTGCCACCCCCCCAAATGGACCCCCAAAAATCAATTTTTTGAACGGCTTAACTTAGAGTGCCAGTGTTTTATGATATCAGGAGATATTTAACAAACAAATATTTTGACATAGTTTGGGAGTGCCACCCCCCCAGGGACCCCCCAAAGAGACCCCCAAAATCAATTTTTAAACGGCTCAAGCTAGGGTGCTAGTGTTTTATGATATCAGGAGATATTTAACTGACAAATATTTTGACTCTAGTTTTCAGGAGGTTCCATAATCAAATATTTTTGAATAATTGCTGATTTTGCGGTAGACAAAAAGTACTTTTGAGCGTCACAGCATTAGCTATGCGTCGGTCGTTCACTGGGATTGCTGGCGAATTCCCATCTAGTTATTATTCAGTGTTTGTTTCAGACTCATGAAGTCCATATACAAGCACTATACACACACACAAAAAAATAAAGAAACACTTTAAAGCAGAAGCTGTTCTTTTCTTGAATGGTGCAACATACATCATCTTCTATTCATTCACAAACAAAATGCCACAATAATGATCATAGTATATAGAAGCAATCAGAAGACATTAACATTTTAAGCCAAAGGTTCTGAGATAAATGACAGCGTTCAACAAATTTATGAGTAATTTTACGCTGTAGAACGAATCAATGTTATAGTATATTTGACTTGCTCTGGCACTGTGATAGCGAGTCATGCTATGCAGAATTCTATACGCATCATTGTAGGCAACTTTTAACCGATTTATAGCTGATGTGGACAGTGCTGGGCACCGCAAGTTTTTTTTGTAAGTCCGCGAATCCGCAACGGAATTTCAATTTTCTTAATCCGCAACCGCAAGTCCGCAACCACGTTTCAGGATTCTTGAATCCGCAAGTCCGCAACTTCGTGATTCTTGAAGTCCGCAACCGCAACTTCGTAATTCTTAAAGTCCGCATCTTCGTAATATTTGAAGTCCGCAACTTTTTATGAATCAAGAGAAGAGTTTTGCTGTCAATCATGTCCCGAAGTGATCTGCTCAGAGTTGATTAGCAAGCATAAGTCAAAAGTTGTGGCTTGTGCCCACGTGATAGAAGGAATTACTCACAATCCTTGATTGTAGTGAATGTACCACAGCATGACTTGTCATTGAGTTGCTTTTTCAGATGGCAAACTTGAGAATTGCCCAAATGCCCAGCCCCTCTTACTTTCAGGTCCAGCTCAAAGCAGATTTAAACGCTTGTATTTTTGGTTAAAGTTTTTAAGTGATTTGTATAAGGGAGGTTGTAGCCACCAGCCCTCCTGGTTGCGCTACTGCTTATACAGTAGGTGCCCAAACTGCATGGAAGCTTAATGCACAACCCACCGACAAACCCTTAAAAATGCTACGATGAAAGTAGAGATTCGAAGATTAAAAGCCATTGGATTACAGTGAGAAGCCATCAAATAGCAAAGCACAATCTTTATTTCCGCTTACAATAAGATATTCTAATAAAAAAAAAGTTTTCAAGGCAGGAAAAGACCAACGCAGTAGAAAGCAAAATAACATGCATATCATTAATTGTATTACTAAATTTTTAGTCCCAATTTCTATAAATACTGTAGGAACAAGATAGCCACGCGCTACCAGCAGTGCCGTTGCCAGAGCAAACAAAGTGAGGGGGCCTTACCCAAAAATTGGGGGGCTTTACAAAATAGACTGAACTTTTGTACTTAACAACTGATAATTTAAAGCTACAATTTTTTATCCATCTTTGAAAAACGAGACATATAAGCCCGTCAGCATTTATTAGCTCGTTTCGTATGCGGCCGGTATAATCGCTTGAAAATACGTCTGCAGGAGTGAATGCGACCAGAAGCGCAACCAGGGTTTTGCTTAGAGAGAGTAAATGTTTTGAGTAAAAACCAGAAGTAAATGTTTTTTTGCACAAAAATCGTCTAATTTAGGTCCGGTGCTAAACGAACCGTTGCAACTCAAGAGTGTCACAGAGGGTGCAGAACTCCCAGCTGCTGGGTGATTTTGCGGCAAAAATAGTGATTTTAACGCCATTTAAATCACATTTCGCATGTTTTAAAACCGTATCTGTGACTGAATTTGATTGACACTTGTTTAATGTGTGATTTTTACTATTGACGCGTGTGAGCGCGAGACTACGTGTGTTCATGCGTGTAGCCTCGCTCTATGACGCAACAGCTTTCGCTTGGGTTTTTTGCCGAGCTAGCCATCACGGCATTCTAGTGAAGCGTGAATGGGTGACTAACTGTGTTGTTTAGAGTGGCGGTTTTTTGGTCGTTTTCGTTTTCTTGTTCACAAGCTATCGAGGCCTTGAGATGAGTTTAAAAGTTACGGACGTTTTGAATAGATACAGAGGAGAAGGGGATGTATCAGTTTGGTTAAAACAAGCGCAATTGGCTAAGAGTTTGTTAAAACTAAAAGATTTGGCCGTGGTCATACCCCTGTTTCTTGACGGCCCTGCCTTCGCGGTATATGACCAACTTACTGACGAAGACAAGGCAGATGCAACCAAAATAGAAGCGGCGCTAAGAACTGCGTTTGCTACTGACAAGTTTTCAGCGTACGACGAGTTTCGAAATAGAAAATGGAAGAGCGGAGAGACAGTTGGCGTATTTTTGGCCGAAATTAAACGACTTGCTAGTTTGGCTAACATTGGCGGCGAAGAGAATGAAGAAATCGTAAAACTAGCATTTGTCATGGGATTGCCGAGTAAAGTAGCGGCACAATTAAGAGCGACGCCAAAAATTGATACATTGAATTTAAGTTCGATATTGCAAATTGCGAGAGCATTAATGACTGAAATAACCAAAAGTGATACTTTGTTTGAGGTTGGAGCAGTCGCAAGAGCTAGCCGCGATAAAGGTTGCTTTACTTGCGGAGGACCACATTATCGCAAGAATTGCCCGAAAGAGAAAGCAAAGGAGGTTATTTGCTTTTCTTGCAACAAGCCAGGCCATATTGCAAGATATTGTAACTCTACGGGAAACGCACAAGGGGTTTTGCCTGCGCCAGCAGTGACCCCGGAGGCTTCAACGGCGCAGTCGTCCCACGAATGAAAATTTCAGTTAATGGACAGTCAGTTTGGGGTTTAATTGATAGTGGCTGCACCCAAACGCTTGTGGGGCCAGCCATACGGACTGCGAAAGTGAATGGACGTAAACGAGTAATGACGGCGGACGGGAGAATCATTAGCTGCGTGGGAGAAGTTCCTGTTGTTCTGTCATTGGCTGGAAAAACAATCGAGGTACCCTGCGTAGTGACCCAGAACATGGTACCTGATGTAGACGTCATCGTTGGAACTGATGTATTAAAACATTTCAAATTTTGTTTGGACCGGGGAAAGTTTTCTATTGCAGCTGCTGCGGCCCCGTCCAGTACTGCTTTAGAGTACCCGACAATTTCCAAAAGTAACTTTCAGGTACGCTTCGATGGAGAAAAATGGGTCACAAAGTGGAATTGGAAGAAAAAGCCAGTCTTACACAATTGTACCGATGTTTACACGATGGATAAAGTTATTCAGCAAAGGTTCGAGTCTGAAGTGGAAAGGTGGATTGACAATGGCTGGTTGGTAAAAAGTAACTCTCCCGGGAAGGGAGTGATACCATTGATGGCTGTTTTGCAAGAAAAGAAAGACAAAGTACGCCCTGTGCTTGACTTTCGTGAACTGAACGAGTTTGTTGAATGCAGTGGAGCGGATGCTGACGTATGTGATGAAAAGTTAAGAACCTGGAGGCAAAAATCGGTAAACTGTGCTTTGCTTGACTTACGAGATGCCTACATGCAGATATTTGTCGATGATGAATGCTGCAAATATCAGATGGTTAAATTCAAGGATCAATTTTACACATTGTGTAGGCTTGGTTTTGGTTTGAATTGTGCTCCTGAGATAATGAAAGCTGTCGTGTCAAAGGTACTGTCTTTAGATGAAAGTGTTTCTAAAGGAACTGATCACTACTACGATGACATTATTGTTGACCTCAATGAAGTTAGTGTTGAAAAAGTGAAAGAACATTTGTTAAAGTACGGATTGGTTACTAAACCATGCGAAAATTTGGGTGCGGCAAAAGTGCTTGGTTTGAAAACATACGAAAAGAAAGGCGTGGTTCGATGGGAACGAACTGAACTGAAGAATGAAATCGAGCCACCAAATTTGAATTTGATGACAAAGCGTCAGATGTTTTCCCTTTGCGGAAAATTGGTAGGTCACTATCCGGTCGCTGTTTGGCTGCGAGTTGCATCAAGTTTTGTGAAGCGAGGTTGCCAAGGTGATGCATGGGATAGTCTTGCTGGTCCCACGGCGACAACAAGACTGAAAGACGTTTTAACTCGGTTGAATTCTGACGATCCAGTTAAAGGGCTGTGGTCGGTCCCCCCGTTTGGGCGGTTGAATATATGGTGTGATGCTAGTAAGATTGCCTATGCTGTGGCCTTGGAAAAAGAGAACGAGATCATTGAGGATGGGGCTTGGCTGCGAAAGGCTGATGATAATACCCATATAAATCTAGCAGAACTGAATGCTGTTGTCAAGGGAGTCAACCTCGCTATGAAATGGAACCCGCAGGATGTTGCAATAATGACAGATTCTGCGGCAGTATATTCGTGGATGTCGTCGATGCAGAAAAAGGACAAACGTATAAAGGTGTCGGGTCTTTCCGAAATGCTTGTGAGGAGAAGGCTTTCAATACTTTTGGAGACACTCGAAGCGTACAATGTGCAATGGAATGTGTTCTTGGTTCCCACTACCAAGAATAAAGCCGATGATCGTACGCGAGTGCCAAAGCATTGGCTAAAAAATTCGGCGGACACTGTTGGCGCGGTTGCGTTAAGTGCTAATATGGACTTAGTCGAACATTCTCATAGTCTGCATCATTGTGGCGTGAATACAACACTGTATTTTGCTCGACAAATAGACCCAGAAGTCAGTAGGGATGAAGCAGATCGAGTTGTGAAGAACTGTCAGGAGTGCCAATCAATTGATCCCAGTGCAGTTAGAATGGATGGTGGTGAATTGAGCGTAGATGACGATTGGAGACGTGTTGCAATGGACGTTACTCATCATGGACAGCAAAGATATTTAACAATTGTTGATTGTGGTCCTAGCCGGTTTGCCATATGGCGCGCTATCAGGAACGAATCTGACACTGAAATAGTGCCCATGTTGAGACAAGTGTTTTCTCAGTTCGGCCCCCCAGCTGAAGTTTTGTGCGACAACGGGAAATCATTTACTTCAAAGTTAATGCGTGACTTTTGCAAATTGTGGGGAGTGAAACTAATTTTCAGATGTGCTTATAAACCAAGTGGCAATGGGATAGTGGAACGTAATCATAGAACAATCAAACGGATGTCCGCGAGATCCAGCAGGAGCATCAAATACTGCGTGTTTTGGTACAACATCACACCCCGGTGTGATCAAGGCATTGTTCCTGCCCGTAAGCTTTTTCACCATGAATGGCTTAATCCGTTTTTGAACAATGAATCGAAGAATGACGAGCCGCACGACAGCATTGATAGCGAATTTAGTGTTGGTGATAAAGTTTGGGTCAAGCCGCCCGCAGCCCGTTGTACTACGTTTTGGAATCCTGGAATTGTAACTGGAATCAACTCAAAGTATAACATCGAAATTGATGGAGTGCCCAGACACCTGCGTGATGTTAGAAGAAGATGGGTGGATGATTCCAGAAGGGAGGACGAAAACTTTGTTGCGATTCCACTGCAGGCGAATGATCCAGACTTCACTGCGTCGCCGGAAGGATCTGAACCCGATGAGGTTGGGACAGCCAATGCAGAACTGATAAATGGTTATGATCCAGTTCGGCGCTCAGTTCGTCAGAGACGATTTCCGAAACGCTTCAATGACTTTTTGATTGATAGTGATGGAGACATCATGGGGGAGTGTGACTGAATTTGATTGACACTTGTTTAATGTGTGATTTTTACTATTGACGCGTGTGAGCGCGAGACTACGTGTGTTCATGCGTGTAGCCTCGCTCTATGACGCAACAGCTTTCGCTTGGGGTTTTTGCCGAGCTAGCCATCACGGCATTCTAGTGAAGCGTGAATGGGTGACTAACTGTGTTGTTTAGAGTAGCGGTTTTTTGGTCGTTTTCGTTTTCTTGTTCACAGTATCAATAATTACAGTAAATTGCTAAAATTCAGAAGTCATTGAAAGATTTAAATTGTCCAGCCTCATGAGTCCCCATATACTTTAGATCAAGTTCAAAACACGTTTAAACGCTTATTTTTATGGTTATATTTTCTAAATGACTTGGCTAAAGGGGGCTGATGATATGTAAAATAACCGATCAGTGGTCGAGTGGATAGAGCGTCTGCTACTGAAGCGGTAGACTCGGGTTCAATTCCCGGTCGGGTCAAACCAAAGACTGTAAAAATTGGTATTCACAGCTTTCCTGCTTGACGTTCAGCAATCAAAGGGACTGTGTGAAGCCTCCGCCGTGTGTGGTAGACAGGTGGGCAGGTGGCTGCTTGACTCGAAGACCGAAAGATCCTTTCGCTGTCTCCTGGCCAAGGCAACTTGGTGAATAAAATGTAATTACAATTACAATAATGACCCCTTAACCCCTTTCCCCTGATTGCGACCTAAAATAAATCTTGAGTGTGCTGTAAAAACAAAAAAAAACAGCTGGTCTTTTAAAAAAGTTTTCACGTATTGTTTCAGGTCATAATCACTAACGAAATACGGGTAACGCTTTAGTAGACATGCATCCCCGTTCCGCGACACATCCGTAAAGGCGTGTTGATAAGACAGATTATAGGGTCACGTTTATGTAAAGCTGTTGGTGGCCAACAATTTTGCAAACAATCGAGAAAACTTCAAACGAGAATTATGCTTGAAAATTGTTATTCCATTTTTCATTATTGTCTGTTGTTTTGTCGTTACGTGTTGCTTCAAAAAAGCATTCTGAGGAAACCGAAATGGGGGGGCACATGCAGTCGTTAGGGGGGTATGGCGCCCCTTGCCCCACAGTAGCGACGGCACTGGCTACCAATATAAAAAGTGATAAACCAGTGGCAAATTTTGTAAACTCCAGCAAAAAACAAAGCCATACTTTGAACCAGGGCTTCAAATTCGAACTTAAACTCGAAAAAAGTCGGTTGTTTTGCCGAACTCGAAAAAACAACGTGTCAACAAAAAGAAAGCAATTAAGTCGAAAAGCAGACTTAATATTTTTATCAGCCTGAACTCAACAAAATCGATATTTTTGCCGAACTTAAACTCGAAAAAATTAAATTGATTTTTTATGTTTGACTGGGTAAAAAACATAAATATTTTACAAAAATAGAAAGGAACTTCAATATTTGCATAAAACTTGCGGAATTGCGGACTAAAATTAAAAATAGTCCGCAACCGCAAGTCCGCAATTTAAATTCCCAAAGTCCGCATGTTCCCAACTTTTTTCGTTGGTCCGGATTTGCGGACTAACTTGCGGACTTGCCCAGCTCTGGATGTGGAGTAGTTACACTATAGTTGGCTAGCATAAAAACACATGCAGTGTGCACGAAATAAAATGTTTTTCACCTCAATTGAACATTTAAAAAAACGAGTTTAAAAAAAAATTAAAAACGAGTGTGTTCGAAATAAAATGTTTTTCACCTCAATTGAACATTTAAAAAAACGAGTTTTGAGCTTATTGGCTGCACAATATAAATATCTCGCTTGTCTTGCAATTTCAGTATCATCACATAAATCACTGCTAATACTAACTCCAAGATGTACCACATTATTCACAAACTTAATTTTCTGACCATCAATATTCATATTTCAAGGCACAAACGTGTGCATATCCTTTGAAGAAAAAATCATACCAACAGTCTTTTTACAATTAAAAACAATATCGTGTAATTTGGCATAATTACTACACACATCTAAAAAATCTTGTAGCCCTCCAGCACTCGCAGCAAAGCAGCATAAATCATCAGCATACATTATTGCAGTATTGATCTTTTCTTTTTTCACACAAACGCTTCTACTGAACGCTTTTTTTTACTACCACTCTGGTAGTTTTGTATCACAGTAACGCACAAGAATTTGATAATAAAAGTTTGGGATTTAATCCCTCACCCGCTAAACCTAAACTTATTTGGAGAAATTCTTACCCTAGAATTAGCCGAAAATTGAGAGAAATCTCACATACGTCCAGCTACTTGCACTTTCATTAATCATAAAACGAAAACAGGGCGAACTATGGTAGCTAAAACATTTCAATTACCCTACCACTGAAACTGCAGAAAATTGATCGTGCTATTAGAACATTCAATAAGTTTACCGTACTCCGAGGAGGAACTTTTGAATTCTCTCAATAAGACAGATATTGCAACTTTTGTAATACAACTGTATTCAATATTTTCAAAAACTCAATGAACTAAATTTGTTGCCAGCAAAAGTACAAAATTTTATGCACAAAGCAGTTAATATTTCAGAAAGTAACACATTGGGCATCTCTAACGATTGTAATGTTTCGGAGGGAGTGAGGAACCCTCCATCTGGTTGTCGCTTCACGTAGATATCAGCGCAGGTTGGACAAGCACATACTATTATTGATAGTATTGATATAAAAAAAAGTGTAAAGCAAAAGCTATCTCTGAGATTTAATCAAAATTGTAGGAAAGTTCATCTGAAGAGTTTTTGCTTAAAGCAAAAGCTGTTTCATAGGTTTAATCAAAACTTGTAGGAAAAAATAACCAGAGGATTAAAAAGGATGCCAATGTCCAATCAGTCTCAGAAAGCAGATATTTTATTATGCATGACCAATATTTTGATCGTAAAACTTGAATATGAGTAATGCCTGGATCCTGGAAAAGTCAAGCAGCAACTCTATGAAGCATTAATAATCACCAATGCCTTGATTGATTTCATGGTGGGAAAAGAAAATGTCAAAAGTTCAGCCAACAGCACTTAACCCAAGCCATGAGCAATTTTCATTACGGTGTGTTGACCATGAGGCATGTTGAAGAAATACAGCACAAACATTAATTAAATTTGATGACTTTACTTCTGCTTTTCACTCTTATCACTAAAGGAGAAAATGCCATAGTGTTAGTCAACAGCGCTTAACCCAAATCATGATCAATTTCCAGTAGGCTGTGATGACCATGAAGCATGTTGTAGAAATACACAACAAACATTAATGGAACTTGATGGCTTCTGGTTTTCAATCATGCAGTTCCAACAATTTTCCAATTATCTTCTACTCGTTGGAGGACCTAGAGTAAAACAAATAATAATTACTCCAATCAAAAAAAGTTTAAAATTCTGCTAAGTGTCCAAAACCATCAGCAGCAGCAGACATATCAAAAAAAACAGACCAATTATGCATAAAACAGTTGCACTCAGAGAAGAGTCCAAAATTTTTAGAGGCAACCAGTTCACACAAGACAATTGACTTGGCCAACTTTAATCTTAGTCCGAACCAGACCCGGAAGATGTTTGATGCAAAACCCAAACCATATCGCTGCGGTGTTAAAGTTTCTTGCATCAAAGCGGTCACATTAAATCTCAAAAAAACGTCAATACTACACTACAGAACAAAGCTATCAAATCAAGTTAGCAAAATTAAAGCAAAAAACTTTTTTTAAACTAAACAAAGAATACTTTATTCTATCAAAATTAATTCTAGCGAAGATATCACTACAGTATCTTTTAAAGATATCTAGCGAAGATATCACTACAGTATCATTCGCACGTGCGCTTCATGAAGTACGGACGTGTTTGTCTAGCTCTGCACTGATAAGTGTCTCAAGATAGGTTACTTCGGCAGTTTTTGAGTAAATTGGTCTTAATTCTCGATCTGTTAAATAGAGTAATGCCGAAATCTCAAATTGAAGCTAAGCTTAATCTGATCATTGAAAAATTGGATGGCTTAACTGCTCGAGTAGATAGGATTGAAAAGTCTGTTACCGGTGTTCAGCGACAGGTTATAGAAGTTGATGCCAAATTATCTAAAAGATGTGAGGCTCTTGAGCTGAGTCTACAGAAAAAAGCTGAAACTGCAGAATTTTTGGAATTAAAAATTCAAGTTGAAGACCTAGCAAAACAAAGAGTTGAAGAACGTGAAGTAATGATAAAACAACAACAGATGATTACGCAGCTTACGAATCAGTTGCAAGGGTATAAACAATCAACGGAAAGGGAAAATCTAAGCCGTGAAGCCTACAGCAAGCGGTTCAATTTGCTAGTTCATGGACTCGAGGAGGATCAAACTAATCCATGGGAAAACCGAACCGTAACTGAAAATCTATTAAAGAAATTTTTCATTCAAGGCTTGAAAATGGAAAATCCTGAACAAATCAACATTGTTGACTTGCACAGGCTACCACAATATCCATTATTCAAAAACAATAAAAGGATTAATAGACCTATTATCTTCAAGGTAGCAAAAAACAGTGACAAGCAAATGATATTAAACAGTTTAAAAAATCTTCGTGGATATAGCGAAGATAAGAAGTCGGAAAACTCAAAAGCTACGAAGATTTATGTTACCGAGGATTTACCAAAGACCCTTTACGAAGAGAAAAAGCGTTTATTGCCGCAGTATCATAAAGCACGATCTGAAAAGAAGAGAGTTAACTGGTGCATTCAAAATGGAGAGTATTGCCTTTATGTGGAAGGAAAGAAAGTCGAAGCTTAGTCCCATGTTTCGCGATTTGGTAACTGCTGTAACATTGGTCAAAACGATTATTCAATTTAGCAATACTGAGAGTCTACTCCATTGATTCATTTCATTCATCCTTGGCCCCACACAGTGTTTAACTATCTGTTCGTAACCTAACTTCAAAGCAAAAAATTAAGATAAATGATTAGCTCTGCCATCTTGAACGCGTTGCTGCGGTTGTTGTTTTGTTAGTGGTAGTCAGTCGATGAACTTGGCGTGACCGCACGTGATACATAAGGTCTATTATTACAGTGTTTAGTTGGCCAGTTTAGTGATATTACAAACGGTAAATTCTATTATTATTTCTACAACTGAACATTTTTATATACTAAATACCACCCTTGACATCTTTACAAGAATCAATTTGTATCCACAATTTTGCATTAGCTGCTTTTTTGCAAATCTGGTTTCTTGCGGTCTCTTTTTGCAAATCTGGTTTCTTGCGGTCTCGGCTGAAGAATTATCGATTCAACAGCTACAAACTGTAAGTTGATTTTAATTATCACTGAATTGATTGCAAAAATTGTTTTAAAAAACAGATTACACGTTGAAATGTGGTAATTACAATTACATCACAAATAATTAATTCACGCTAACTGCGAATCTAATTTATGAATAAATGGTGGCGAAATCGTACTGTTATGAAATTGTTAACTCGGCCATTTTGCAAGGATAAACGATTAACTATAAACTAACTGTAATCTTAAGGATGAAAAAGCCGAAAAACACCAATTCAGCTTGAAAATATGTGTGTAAATATGAAAATCCCGACTTCAACTGTTATCCAAATTTACTGAAGATTGAGAACTCCTGGTTTACATTGTTTTGTTAATAGATATGGATTTTGAATTTTAGTGCAATAAAAATGCAGGAGATTTCACGTAAAAAAACAGCAATGTAGACCAAGGCTTAATTAGTAGTAAATAAATTGATTGTTGTTGATTTGCGTTAATTAAAAACTGGCCGGAAGCCACTAAAAATTTTTCTTTGTGGGCTGGACTTGGACATGCCTGGGTTATAATAGTTAATACTTATGTGGCTAAATGACAATCAAGCTGAAGTATTGCTTCAATTTTATATTTGGTAATATTACCTAGTGATATGATATCTTAATTCTCTGTCAATTAGCATGATCCATTGAAATAGCTGTGTTTGTCCTTGCTTCACTTTTACATCGCTCTAATTGCTAATTTAATCTCGGTGATTTGATACGTGTTATTAATTAAATTTGCTATGGATAAACCGTATATCATCATTATTAATTATGATACTAATCGTTTTAACACGACTTTCTGTCGATGATATCATTAGACCTTTGTAATTTTTTTCTGACTTAACTTTTTTGCTGAAGTTACCATCTTGTTGAATGCTCTTTCGGTGCAGTGTTTGTTGGCTCGCTATTGGTGAACTCAATGCTTTAGCTACTAACTCAAGTCAAACGATTCCCAAAATTGATGAAATTTCCAACATATCAGACAATATGTATTCATATGTCACTCAAGATTTTTCCTCTTGTAAATACTACAATGCTAATACTATTACCACACTAAGTGTATCCCCAAAAGATTTACTCATACTACACATTAACATTAGATCGTTAAACAAAAACATGGATGATTTGCTAAATGAAATACGTACTCGTCCTAGTATAATATGTCTCACTGAAACTCGATTGAAACACGATAGTCTTGTTAACATTGAAATTCAAGGATATAAATTTTTTCATGCTGATTCTGTTAGCAATGCTGGAGGAGTAGGTATGTACGTGTCAGAAGACTTTCAATTCAGTTGCGAAAATTCATTTGGCTTCTCAAATAATGGCTGTGAGAATATGTGGATAAACATTAACACCAAACTAGCTCAAAATTTTCTTGTAGGAGTAGTTTATCGTCATCCAAACGCTAATATTAAAGATTTCATTGACCATTTTAATGATACACTACAAAAAATCAACGAGAAAAACATCAATTGTGTCATTTTGGGTGATTTTAACATTAATATTCTACAACACAGAAACGAACCTGCAGCTTCTTACATTAATATGCTAAATTCCAATGGATTTTTTTCGCTTTTGAATAAACCTACGCGTATAACTGATTCTTCGGCCTCTTTAATTGACCACGTAATCACCAACAACATTAAATGCCACGTAACACCAGGCATCATGAATTATCAAATAACTGATCATTTACCAACCTTCATTGCTTTAAAAAATATCAAAAAACCATCATCAAATTCCGTGAAATTTTATCGATGTATGAAACAATTCGATTCAACAAAATTCTGCCAAGATCTGCAAATATCATTGGAAAATTTTGTGAATGACATGCCTGAACTTAACTTGTTGAATTTTAATGACGCTTTTCAACTTTTCTTAAATACGCTGCACATCGAAATAAATGCACATGCACCTATAAAGCGATGTACAAGAAGGCAAAAAAGGCTACAATGTAAACCTTGGATATCTAAAGGCCTATATGTTTCTATACGAAATAAACAAAAACTTTACAAAAGTCATTATTTGAAAGGGTCGATTAATGAAAAAAAAATTTATAAAAGATATTCTAACTTATTAACTAAATTAAAAACAACTTCAAAAAAATATTACTTTGAAAATCAACTAAAATCTGCATCTTCAAATCCTAAAAAAACTTGGCGAATTTTGCGAGAGCTTCTACCCCATAAACAACATACTTCAGTAGCACCTACCTTAAAAGTTAATTCCACGATTGTTTCTAATAAAGAAAAAATTGCAGAAAACTTTAATGAATTTTTTGCAAATATTGGGCACAAACTTTCCCAAGACATACAGCCATCTGTATCTCACACTTTTTACCTAAAAAACTGCGTTACATCCTCAATGATTTTAATTCCGCCTACTTCTAGTGAAGTGGCATCTGAATTAAAGAGATTAAAAGTAAATAAATCTAGTAGCGATGACCAAATACCAACAAAATTTATTGTCATTGCTGCTGATGTTATATCACCTTATTTCACATATCTTGTGGATTTCATGTTTACTAAGGGCATTTTCCCAAACGCACTTAAAATTGCAAAAGTGATTCCTATACATAAATCAGGTTCGAAACAGGCAGTTGAAAATTACAGACCAATTTCACTGCTTTCGCCCTTTTCAAAAATCGTTGAAAAAATAATAAAAACAAGATTAGTAAGTTTTTTAAACAAAAATGAAATATTGTACGAAAGACAAAGCGGTTTTCGTAAAAAACATACTACCATGTTCCCTTTAATTGACGTTGCTACACAATGTTTTGAAAATATTAATAACAGATTGTACACTTGTGCGATTGCATTAGATATTAAAAAAGCATTTGACTCGGTAAATCACACAATCTTATTAAAAAAGCTATCTCATTATGGTATACGAGGTGTTAGTTATAAATTATTTGAAAGTTATTTGACTAATCGACAGCAATATGCCTATGTGAACAATACCATCTCCTCATTGCAAGAAATCAAAACAGGTGTTCCGCAAGGATCTGTACTGGGCCCTATACTTTTTCTTTTGTATATTAACGATCTACACAATGTGTTATTATGTAACCCTCGTTTGTTCGCTGATGATACTTTATTATTGTACTCTTCAAAAGATTTGAAACAACTGGAAACTCTTTGTAATAATGAACTGTTGCTAGTGAAACAATGGATGGACGCTAACAAACTAAAAATAAACCCTAGTAAATCACAGGCAATCGTTATTAACCACAAATTACGATCCTCAAAAAGTGATATTTCATTAAAATTTAACTCTGATCATATTCAAAATACTAAAGAATTGCGATACCTCGGAGTTTTAATTGATGAAAAACTCAGTTTTTCATTACATATAAAAATGTTAGAAACCAAAGTAGCTCGTAATGTCGGAATCTTGTTCAAGCTAAATAAATATTTGCCTACTTCTGCTCTGAAAACTTTATATTACGCACTCATACATCCTTTTTTCTCCTATGGAATAATTATATGGGGATCCTGCAACAAAACAGTTTCGGCAAAACTAAAATCATTACAAAACAAAACCCTAAAAGCTATTGGACGTCTTAATTGGCGTAAATCACCCAAACATCTGTATCACCGATTCGAAATTCTCAAGATAGATGATTTATATAAATTGGAATTAAGCAAATTCATGTACAGGTTTTTCAAAAAAGCTCTCCCAAAATACTTTGAAACTTTTTATACAGAGTTCAGATTTTCCAACACACACAATACAAGATCATCTTCTCAACGTTTAATGTTACCTTACTACTCAACAAATAGAGCCCAAAAATTGATCAAATTTCAAGGGGCTAAACTATGGAATTCTTTGCCTAATTCAATGAAACAACTATCGTATCGTAAATTCATTAAAGAACACAAACGATGGACATTTCAAAATTACAATATACTTCAGTAGTTTATTAGATTACCAGAACTTACGGATTGGGCATTGTGGTCTCTACTAAGAGGAATAAGTCGCGTATTTATTTTACCTAAATATGTACCAATAGCTGGAAAGCACCATTGACTTCGAGCGTATTTTCTCGTCTGAATTTTTTTTTCGGGAATCGTTTGACTTGAAGACTTCGCGTCCCTTCACGATTCCTTGTCGCATTGTGAAATTTTTTGTTCTCTTTTGCTCTTCGGTAATGGTGAAATTTGTTTCACTTCATGTATTTTTTTTTCTAGAAATGTCGACTAAACAAATAAATTCTGATTCTGATTCTGATAAACCATAAAGCGCAGCAAACTGGAACATACAACTGTTTATTGGCGCGCTGTCGTAGTATCGATAAATGGCTTCTATAATTATTATTTTTTAGCATAAAGCGCACCAAATGGCTTCTATAGCTTTTGTTTTTCGGCACAATGTGCGCCAAACTCTAAGATGCACTACATTACATTAAATTTATTAAACACTAAAAAACTTTAAAAATCTAAATGGTTTAACTCTGAATGAAATTATGGAATCAAATCAAGTCTTTCATTGTATATGCTGTAATACATCGAAGTGCATAAAGTTGGCAGGGCCCATCACAGCATCATCGCACCCAAGCAACATAGCTTCCTTGAAAGAAATGTCGCAGCGATACAAAGCCGCTGGCAATGCTGTGTTTGATTTGACCAGGCTGATTTAACTCTCAGACCTTTACTATAGAGACAAATGCATTACCACTTGATCAACTGGCCGCAAGAGAGCATAACCAGAAGTACAGATTAAATGCATCAGATTATAAGGCACAAGTTGCATTTCTGAAAAACTTTAAGTATCATTGGTGCACCTTATGGTTTGAAAAATATGACACTTTAAAATCTTAGTTGCACCTAAGAAAGACAAGCAATGCAACCCATATGTTACAAGAAACTTGAAATTGTGTAGTTAAGTTGCAGTGATGTGAATACTGTCTTGTCACACAATCACATTAGAAAAAATTTTAAAAGTGACAAATTATCTTTGGCTCACTGCTAATTTTAAATGATTATTTTAACTAAAAGCAAATGATTTAGATAAAACTTCCAAATTTGTTTTTTCATTTTCCTTATGAAAACGTTTGAAGTTTTTTTTTTTAATAACAGCTCAAAGAGCTGGTAAAGATTGTCAATCTAGAAATACCTATAACTAACCTTGAAAACCTGACAATGCCACTGTTAGATTGGTTATCATTCTTGAAATCTTTGAGTATTAAATATCAACCTTGTTTCATAAATTCATCAATAAGTCTCTTAGAGTCTGGACCAAGTACTATATCATTGATAAATTTGTTAAATTCCAAACACTTGCAGTTACTATATTTTGTTCATTACAATAAATACTTGCTAATAGAGTCTTAATTTACAATTCTGAAAAGCAATTGCAGAATATAACAACTTTTGATTTCACTATCTTATTGACATGACAGTAAGCCTAACCTATTGGCTTGGCAGTGTCTGCAATTCCACTCAACTATTTGTAAAAGTCTAAAACCTGATAGTTACTGAATAATAAGTGAGCACATCTTGAAATAGAATAATTTTACATGCCTATATACTAGCTGTAACTACACAGCCCATCATATCAGTAGGCTAGTACCAGGGTACGCCTAGATTATAGCATTTTAATTCTGCTTTTATTACTGTAGCTGTAGGCTAACTGATAGTGTAGGCTCTAATACTTCTGAGTTTCATTGATATAAAAAATCAGAGCCTAGGATTTATCGGCAGACTAATTTTTTAACTTTGCATATTTTCTGACAGTAGCTTAGGCTATTAAGTTGCTTGTTTACCAGTATCTCTTACCGATATAATGCAGCATCACTGCACCTGCAAAGTGCACCAGTAGGTTAAACCTTTTGAACTAGCCTACAGCAGCTATCAGGCTAAGATTACTAGTTTACTTTAACAAGGTGGTATACTACACCTTAGGTACGAGTACCACCAAGACGAAGACCTACTGTACCATACTGGTAGGCCTATGTACTGGTTATGGCCTAAGCTATGTAGTCCCCCTGGTCAGGACTGTGATCTGCATCGCCACACCACACATCAGTTTTAATTTTCAAATTTCTTTACTTGAAATAGGCTAACCAAACGTTACATAACAACAAACAATTTATAATTCACTTTTGGGCCAATCGACCTAGGCCTCTTTTTTGCAAGTTTTTCCTCATAGAACCGCAAATTGACCATTTTCATGTTGAACTAGGCTATTTCAAACCAACACGCATACTTTCACTTTTGAAAATCAACGTTTTTTCAACAAAACTTATCAACCTAATTTTTGCCTACCCCGAGACCTGGCAAACTAGTTTTTCAAAATTTCACGCAAATCGTGAGCTTACGAGCGTACCGGCGAAAAAAATTTGCTCTTTTAGCAAATTTTTTTCACGGGCAATTTTACTCTTGTAAGGTGGTACGCCTGGGCTTACGGAATTTTCCTTTAAAATAACCTAAGGTTACGCTCGTAAGCTGGCAATTTTACGCACAGTGTAGACCGGCCCTAAGCTGTGGATCTAAATACAGTTCAAATTCTGAATTAATTCTCACAAATCTAGAATAAATTTCTATGTCCTTCCTCGACAACTAACAATTTCGACTGACACCAAAAAAGGAGGTAAAGCGCGACCACTCAGTGCAAACAGTTTGAAATAATTGCGCAACAGATAATTGCATGCAGTGAAGAGGTGCAATAAATCGCTTGATTTGAAATAATTATCACGTGCTGGTTTGCATCACTTAAAACTTTATCGCAATTGTACGCCAAAACTTAAACGCAACTAAAGCCAGAGTTCCAAACCAACCAAGATAGAAAAACAAACTGAAACGACGTAACACTCCACCCGAATGTACATCCCTATGTACATTTCCGACAGAAGAAGGAATTTCAGTAAGCTAACAAAAATGTGCAGAACATGTACAATAAGCTACAACTACTGCACTGCAAGCTACAGCAGTGGTAACGTTTCAATTAAAATCATCTATGAGCAATATCAACAAATGCAAAAATACACTATCATGTACTCGATAGTTACAGCATTGATTTACTCAGCAAAGTTACGACATGCAGTATTCGCCAACTCGTAGGACAAGTAGCTCATGAGCACAGCACAAACTTAAGATGTATTAAGTGACAAGAGACGTTGCAACTTGCGTTTTTTAACAAATTTATTGCTTTCAGAAACATAATTTCAGCAAAGATATGAATGTAAAATATGCGCGAAACATCAACAGTTATCACGACTAAACTTAAACAGCACGTCACGGCATAGTGATTGTCAATCAATGTTGCAGGGCTCGTTAGAGATTTTGTGTAAAGGATCAGATTTTTGAGAAGAAAAAATCGGGTGAGATTGTCACAGAGAGAAGATACAAGCTTCACAGCATAGGAGCAAAGAACAGCACCCAAGCACAATTTATAGCCTGAAATGTTTTCATGATATATGATATCAACCGCATCAAGGAGCCAGTATAAAAAGATCCAGAAAAGGTTGCAGTATAAAGCAAAGATTCAAATAGGGACGGGGAAGAATCCAAACTCAACCCAAGGGCATAGATGGAACTTCTAGAAGTCAACAACTGTGATCTAGGATTGCCGGTGATCAAAGTAAAAGTGTAATCTTGCAGTGGACCACGACCAATATCCGCTGTAGAAGCAGAAGCCAAGAAACCGGGATCAAACCCAAAGGCAAGATGAGCGGAATTTAGGATTCCAAGAATAAGCCTTTGACTGAGACGACTCATTGTACCAATATCAGCCAGGACAAGGAACCCAACAGCCGGGGGACCAGGACCGAGATCAGCTAGGGCAAGGGACCCAGCAGCTGGAGAACCAGAACCGAAATCAGCTAAGGCAGAGGACCCAGTAGCCCTGGAATCGAAACCAAGATCATCCAGAGCAGGGGACCCAGCTGACAAGCAGGAATGGGCAGGTGTAGGACCGGACCAGCTGACAAGTGGGGCTGGACAGGTGAAATATCATCTACCAAACATTCAGTGAAAGGGACCGGAACAACATGGACTCGAGGGCATGGACTGGACCCGGAGATTCAGTAATTGGTGCAACATGCGAGAGGACCCAGTATACTCGAGGGCATGGACTGGACCCGGAGAGTCAAAGACTCAACATTGCCCTGGATGGCTTTGGGTTGATCGAACGAAGCATCCGATTTCTGATCAACCTTTTTCTTTGCAATGCTAGCATTGAAGCAACGCATTCTCTGTTTCGCTCTCATTTTAATACCTTTTAACTTAGAAATCCTTAAAGCAGCATCAGCTCGCATACACTTGAAGCTATGTTTGAAAGAGCGGCGGCTAGATGACTTGGATAAAGAATCGAAATTTAACGGTAGAAGCAGAGTTAGAGAAATAATTAGAAATTTGCGTTATACTATCACCAAAAACACAGTATCCTAATCTAGAAACAACACAGAACCATTCAATTACAATATGCTCTTTGAATTCTTTATGATATGCACTACAAATATATAGGTCAATTGAATAGCTTTCACACGTACTAGTCATCATCGACGTTAATTCATAATATATTTGATTAATCTCGGATAACAGGGCATCAAGTTTGCTGATATCAGGGTCATGTGACGACAAAATTTCCCAAGCCAGCAAATAGTTTTCATCTAACTCATCTTGCAATTCGTCAATGGCAACCCTTACGTCAAAACTTATATTCTTACTCGCCATAATGTCAAAAGTTCAAACTGAAGTAATAGCGTAAGCAGAGCCTCAGAGAGAAATTTTTCCAGGGGATACAGAGATCGATGCCGGGCCCCCAAAATTAGGTGAAGTACAAATAAATCAAAAAAAGGTCTTCACTCAAATTTGGTTCCATTTTTTGCCCAAAATTAGGTGAAGAGCAAAAAAAAAAGGTCTTCACTCAAATTTGGTTCCATTCTTTTGCCCAAAGTCAGGGACGTAAAATGGGCAGGGATGAAAAAAATTTTGGTGCAAAACTGAACGCGCCAACCTCAACTCTTCCGGGCCCGGGTACGATGTACCCCCTGAACCCCCCTCTCGTAGGCCCTGAGCGTAAGTACATGTAAATTAGCACAACGAATCTTCGAAGCAACAACCTGTTTCGAATAATAATTTAGTGAATCGAAATACCGTATTTTTGGTTGAAACTATTCGCTAGATGCCTTCGAAGAAGTTGGTAGAAGAATAACGAAACTGAATTTTCAGTGGGAAGTTCTCGAAACTTGCAGCCAGCAGGGGAAAAAACTTCGAAACTACGTAACCAGCAAATGAAAGATCATCGAAACTTAGTAGCCACCAGTAGCAGAAAGAAAAACATCGAAAATTTGTAACCAGCTTGGGAAGTAGACCATCGAAACAATGTAGCCAGCAGCACTAGAGTGAATAACAGTTTGAAATAATTGCATGCAGTGAAGAGGTGCAATAAATCGCTTGATTTGAAATAATTATCACGCGTTGGTTTGCATCACTTAAAACTTTATCGCAATTGTACGCCAAAACTTAAACGCAACTAAGCCAGAGTTCCAAACCAACCAAGGATAGAAAAACAAACTGAAACGACGTAACAAAGTCACTATTATCACGTCAAATGTATTTACCCAGCTCTGCTTCACCGTCCTCTCAAAAAATACGGACACAGTTTACAACTGAGTAAATCTACGGTATGATATTTATACTATGCGGATAGTAATTAAAGCATCGGTAAGAATCGTCATGTTTGATTGGTTAAAAGCACAGAAATGCTACGAAATTAGAAACCAATTTCAATATTTGAATTAAAACTGCGAACTAAAATTTAAAATAGTCCGCAACCGCAAGTCCTCGGTTAAAACTGCTCAAGTCCGCAAATCCACGATTTTTTTTTCTTAGTCCGCAATTGTGAACTTGCCCAGCTCTGCAAACTGTACGCTGTACATTTTGTAAACTTACGGCAGCAAAAAATTGGTCATGTTGATTAGACGGCTAAAGGTGTCCCACAAAAGTTGTTTTGATGAATTTTTCAAAGCCAAAAGTCCAGCAATGATAGCATACAAAATCAGCAGTGCTGAGCACCGCAAATTTAAACTCTGTTCCGCAACCGCAAATTCCGCAAAATAGCAATAGGTGGTCCGCAACCGCAAATCCGCAAGTTTGCGGTACGTTTGCGGTAATTTTTTGCACTTCCGCAACCGCAAATGACTTTTCACTTCCGCAAACTTGAACCTCAAGCTTTGCTGTTTTTTTCCTGGTTTGATAAATAGAGGAGACTTATAGCAATATAACAATGCTTGATATTTTCCATATCGGCTGCAGACCTGTAATAAACATCAGTAAGTTTCCTTAGGTTTATTTAAGATTCTGTTTTTCAAAGTTATGATACATATGTCAGCAGCAGAGCCGAGTGGAAATGTACGCAGATTTGTTTAAACAAAACTGCGACCGGAGTTGGATTACGACTGCGACTCTGGTGGCTGGAGTAGACACTTAGAAGAGAGTAACCTCACCTGCGAGTCACTTTCGTTGCTCATTCTAACTACGGTATGTTCGTTGAGTTGAAATTTCTGATTTGATCTACGTACTTGTACAGTACATGTTCTCGTCATATAGGACAAACAGAGATGTACATATTTATTGAGTCGCGGAAAAGTAAAAACTCGAGACGAACAAACTTGCGTTTTTGCGTTCTTGAAAATGATACTGTACAGACATACAGGCTAGTATTTACTGCTTGAGTGACGGAATGGATGAGGGGGGAAGGTTGTTGTCGATGTCACTTCTTGCTCCCTTAATCACGCATGGCAATTTGCAGATCACGATTAAAATAACTTAGCTTCAAACGTGGTAATTGCAGTTAGCGTTTTTTTTTTTTGTTTCTGTACTGGTGCAAACGTTTTTTAAATTGTTTTGAAAGGTGTTTATACAAAGGCAAATTTTTGCCAAGATTAAAATGTGCTAGGTGTAAGAAGAACATGCCAAAAGTCCGGTTCGACTAGGAAGTTCAAGCGTTTATTTAAGATTCTGTTTTTCTAAGTTATGATACACACAGTAGCGTAGCCAGGGGGGGGCGGGGAGGCTATAGCCCCCCCCATTGGCCTGCCGACCAAAATGCAGAATAAGGAAAATACCACGTTTTTAGCACTTCTAAGACTCTCTTTTGCACTGGATCAGACTAAAAAATGATTTAAAGCATAGTTTGAAACGTTTATTTGGGGGGGGGGGGGCTAATAGACTGCCGACCAAGATGCTGAATAGGGAAAATACCACGTTTTTAGCATTTTAAGACTGTCTTTTGCACTGGATTAGACTATTTTGAAACGTTTATTTAAGGATTTAAGGGGGGGGGGGGCTAATGAACTGCCGACCAAAATGCAGAATAAGGAAAATATCATGTTTTTAGCACTTCTAAGACTCTCTTTTGCACTGAATTAGACTAAAAAATGCTTTAAAGCATAGTTTGAAATGTTTATTTAGGGGGGGGGCTAATAGACTGCCGACGAAAATGCAGAATAAGGAAAATACCACGTTTTTAGCATTTCTAAGACTGTCTTTTGCACTGGATTAGACTAAAAAAATGCTTTAAAGCATAGTTTGAAATGTTTATTTAGGGGGGGGCTAATGAACTGCCGACCAAAATGCAGAATTAGGAAAATACCACGTTTTTAGCCAGTAGCGTAGCCAGGGGGGGCGGGGGGCTATAGCCCCCCCATTAACATGTCGACCAAAAAGCAGAATGGGAAAAACACTACATTTTTAGCACTTTGAGACTGTTTTATGCACTGGAGTGGACTAGATAGTGATTTAAAACATCTTTTGAAACATATGTCCTGGGGGGGGGGGGCTAATTTGGCAAAAATAAAACCAACAAATAAATGAAACCTTTGATAAATGGTAAGAAATAAGCAATCAAATTTGATCGCAAGTGTAAAAATGCTGAACATAGGTGTCATCAACAAATATACTATAAACTAAGGAATAGGGGGGGGCTATTTAGTATTTGTTAATTACCAATCATTTCTCTCAAATCTCTTTTTATTAGTCCCCCCCCAATTATTTTTCTCTATAAACTGTATACGAAATAGATTACTCCGTGTGAGTTTTATTGAAGTATTCGATTTTATAATTTACCAGCATCTAAACAAGAGAACTAACATTTTACCATTAGCCACCTCCCAAATAGCCCATTTATGCCAGCAGTTTAATCTTGTTTGCACTGCCAATTTCTAAGCCACGTTTTAAAATCATTATTTTTTAATCAAAATAGCCCTAAAATGAAGTTATTTTTGCAAAAAAATGCAAAATTTTTGAGCGCTGGGGGCTCTGCCCCCAGACCCCCGTGCCTCCGGCGGCTGGGGGCTTTGCCCCCAAACCCCAGCCTCCGGCAGCTGGGGGCTTCGCCCCCAGACCCCCATTGGCCTCCGGCGGCTGGGGGCTCCGCCCCCAGACCCCCCAAACAGCCCCCCCCATTGCGAATTTCTGGCTACGCGCCTGGATACACACCTTGATTAGTGAGCATCGTGATTAACGTGATTAGAAAAAATCAACGTGATTAGTGAGCCGGCATTGGGCTTGCAGGTACGAGCACAGTGTCAACGAAAACGAGTAACAAAAAATTTAAGCATTGCGGACCCACTTAATTGGTTTATCGCTTCCAGTTGTTCGTAGCTTGCTTGTGGTTATTGCATTCTGCAGTATGTATTTTACTCTGCTATTACAGCTTCATCAGTTGAAAGATGGAAAAACGCATCAAGTTATCATGGAATGAAGTTTTGAGACCAACTGTTATTGGGACTTCCGGGTCGCGTCGGAAGTCCTTATGTTTTTTTCCTGGCAAAGTTACGAATTCGGAAACAAAAATAAAAAATGCTATAACTTTGAAACGGCTAAAGGTGGAAACTTGAATTTTAGAACTTAGATGGGCCAATTCATTCAAATTTTGGGGGCAATTGGTCACGTGATACGGGTTTCCAAGCCAAAAACTGAAATGCCAATTTTAGGTTTAAACAGCACTAGCTCGAAAACTAATCGCACTAGGGGAATAAAAGTTTCGCATTTGGAAGCGTCTGGGCAAGCAGTTTCAGTTCTCAAAAATAAATTATGACGATTCCGACAGTTTTTTGTTCTTTTTCTTTCTTTATTTATTAAGCAAATCACATTATGGGAACAAAAACTCCGAAACCACCAAAGCTAGAAACCTGAAATTTGGACAGATGATAAGTCTACTATACATGAACTAGCGTCCCTCCAAGTTTGGAGGCGCTACGTCACATGGTTTGGGGCAAATGCACCCTAAACTTGTAACAGCGAAGTTTATTAAGTGATTTTAGTCACGCTCGCGCGCATGCTGCCGTGGCCGAATGGTTAAAGGCTCAAGTACTTGCAACCTAAGACCTGAGTTCAATTATCTACTTGACCAATGACCATCGCTTTTATCGAACCAAGATTATATTGCGTCTAGCATATTAATTTTTTTTCGATTAAGACAAAATCGCTTGTAATATTTCTTTGTTTGACACTAGGTATGGTCAGAGGGTATGAGGTTTTATTCTCTGTGAAGATGCCCCAATAATCACTTAACACCATAAGCTAGCGCGCTAAATTTTTTTGGTGTCAGGAGAAATTTAAAAGAAAAAACTATTTTGACATAATTTGGGGGTAGGAACCTCCCCAAAACCCCTAAATAGACCCCGAAAAAAAATCAATTTTTTTTAATGCCTTAAGCTAGGGTGCTACTTTTTTTGATATCAGGAGATAATAAAGAGACAAATACCTTGACATAGTTTGGGGGTACTACCTCCCGGGGACTCCCCAAAATGGACACCCCAAGAATCAATTTTTTGAATGGTTTAACTTCGGGTGCCAGTTTTTTTTGATATCAGTACATATTTAAGAGAAAAATATTTTGACGTGGTTTTGGTGGTACCACCTCCTCCGGGGACTCCCCCAAAATGGAACCCCCAAGAATCAATTTTTTGAGCGACCTAGTTTAAGGCAGCACCAGCGTCCGGCCACCTCACCGTGGTGATGCAGTCCCCTCCCCAATGGGGATGGGTCGAAACGGCAGGACAGATCTCCCTAGGGGCTCTAGCAAAAGGTCGCCCCCATTGTCTCAGACTGTTTTTTCGCTGGGCTGTCTGTTGACCCATTGTCTTTATATACTAGTCTGCTAGCGCACATGAAACAGAACTTGTCACTTACGCCCTCTGGAGGCGGTGTGACGCATATCGACGGGTCATAGCAACAAGTAAATTAGCAACGATGCAAACCTCGTTCAGGTCTGGTTGAAGCAATGTGTCTGCGATAGGTTTTGTGATCTGAAGGGTTAGGCCTTGTTCATAGGTGGGCAGTACCGCGGCACTTTTTTAGTACCGGTACCGTCGGTACTTTTGTGGTACCGGTACCGGTATCGCCAAAAACTAGCAAAGTACCGCGGTACCGTACCGGTACTTTAGTTTTTTTTTATTTTTTAGTACGGATTTAAAAAACGTATCATTAAAAACTTGAAACGTTGTAAAAATGCTTGCAAATAAATTGGATAAACAACCAATGTTTTTTCTTAATTTAGTGTTTAACTGTTGGTCTTACTCGCTACTACCACCGCAGGGACTTAGCGTTTGCAGTTTGCTGGCCGATTTGAAAAATTGACGTTTTCTTGCAATGTCAAAATAATGCATTACCAGTATTCATGCACCGGCGAAACAAAAGCAAAATCGCTAAGAAAAAATTGTAAGAGACGACTTACGCAATGAATACTCATCACATCAGGCGTGAATACAATAGCGTAGCCAGGCGGCGGGGGGTGAATACATTGGCCTGCCAACCAAAATGCAGAATAAGAAAAATACTACGTTGTTAGCACTTCTGATACTGTCTTTTTGCTCTAGAATAGATTCAAAAAATTATTTTAAGCATATTTTGAAATGTTTATTGAAAGGGGGAGGGAGCTAATTTGTCAAAAATAAAACTTATAAATCAGAAAAAAGACTATAAAGAATAGTCGAAAATTGGTAATCAAATTTGATCGCTTTTTGAAAAATGCTCAACAACTTTTCTCGACCTTCCTTCGATTGGCCCCCATCAATGCATACATCTTTCACTATAAAATTTAGCTGAAATAGATTACTTCTTGCGAGGTTTACTAAACTACCGAAATAAGATTTAAAGATTTACCAACTTGTCAATAAGAAAACTGAAATTCTAGCAATTGCTACCTCCCACATAAACCATTTATGCAACTAGTACGGTATAATGATTTTTTGCACTGCTAATTTTATGCCACGTATTAATAGCATTGATTTTTATCAAAATAGGCCTAAAATTAAGTTATTTTTGCCAAAAAAATAAAAATTTTTCGAGCGCTGGGGGATCCGCCCCTACACTCTATGCCTCCGGTGGCTGGGGGCCTTGCCCCCGACCTCAATTGCCTCCGGTGGTTGGGGGATCCGCCCCCAGTCCCCCACAACGTCACCCCCATTGCAAATTTTTGGTTACGGGCATGCTTGAAGAAAAATTTACTGCATGTTACTGCCGGCATCCATTTATACTTGCTTTTGACTTTAAATATGCCTGGAACGTTTGGCGAAGAAGATGTTCTCATTCACAAACGGTGTATAATACGGCCAAAAGTATTTCACTCGGTAATACTTATACAAAAAAATTATCTCAAAAATCCTTTCATCTGCACCAACCCCACTTTGGCTTTGGCCGCAATGAGGTTTTTTTCTTCCTAAACATTGTGCGCTCTTCGAATAAAAAACACGGTTTTGTCTGTGGAAATTTTTGGGTGCCACCTCCCCTGAAACCGCACAAATTAACCCCCCAAGAAATTGATTTTTATGATTGGACCTCTTTTAGAACACCCGAAATTGAACATAACAAAAAATAAATACAGGGTGAGACAAAAGTAGGCGGACGCATATGGAATGAATTTATGCCTCAGTTACTTTAATTGAATTGTTCATTTTAACTTTGTTACAACTATGTAATTTGTGGTATATAATTACAATTTTAGTACTAAAATTTGTTTTAATTTTACCTGTTTTCTATTACTATGTTACACCTAATTTTTTTTTTCTGTCCACCTACTTTTGGCTCACCCTGTATTTTAACGGCTTTAGCCAAAAAGCTAATTTTTTTTTATAATGAGAAGAGACAAAGAATCTTCTTGAGAGTCCCCCAAAAGCATGGCCAAAAGTGCTAAAGCTTTTTTGCGACAACTCTAATTGCATAATCTGTGTTCAACCCACACACTGGTTACGTTGTTGCGTCCTTGGATTGAACGCTTTACGATGATTATCTCTGCTTGTGGCTTCGAACTAGCCAGAAATTCAGTGGTAAGAAATCGAAATTCAGGGAATATTGGAAAACTAGAAACTCTTAAGCAGGTGCGAATTCCTCCAGGCACGAAGTAAATATCACAGTGAAAGTGTGCGGATTGTGCAATAATTAGCGTCTAACGCTGTGTTGTGACAAGAGAATAAATATGCTATACAACAGCAACAAAAAATGCTGTAATTTTGAAATTGTTCTCATTACGGGGAAACAAAAGAATTTTTTAGAAGTCACCATTAACATGCGTCGCTCGTTTTAGGCTGGCAACTGGTAAGCTCCCATCTAGCTTTAAATAAGAAATGCAAAAAGTAACTGCAGCAACGAATCGACTAAAAACAAATCAAAACAGTACACTTTGCCAAAAGTGCAATTTATCCCCCAATTTCTAAGTTTTGTGTAAATGTCACTTGTGCAATAATTGGGAGCTGATGATCGTCGGAGTATCCTTCAGTGTCAACTTACGTACGTGATGCTTTAGAGATGACTGCTGTTTGGTTATTTTTGGGCACAAGATACTCTTAAGTTTAGAACAATAAGTAGCCCGGTGACCGTAGTTCGTATAAGTTAGATACTTTATCGAGTCAATTTCATCACTAGCTAGTACTGTACTCACTATTGTAGTAATACTAATACTGCAACTGCTTACTATTCTACGGCAAACTTTCTCTAAAACGAACTGTAGGTCTACGGAGTTCGCATTAGTCGCGGAAACGAACCAAATTGCTAAAAGTGATGATTTACAATCCAGTAAACGAGGTTAATCAGTCCAATTTTTTTTCTTTTAATTTTTTAAAAAAGTACCGCGGTACTAATTTTAGCAAAGTACCGAGTACCGGTACCGCGGTACTTTTGCAAAGTACCGTGCCCACCTATGGCCTTGTTACGCTAGCAGAAAAAACGTCTAGAAAAGAGATCTCGTGATATCCATCGAGATACCTCTTGAAAAATTTTTTACAAACAGATTTTTAATGCCTGATTAATGATTGAAATGTCTTCGGTTGCAACCAGGTGCCGTTTTTAAGATATACCGCTTTTAATCGAACGCGGATATTTTAAAATCATACGCTTGAATAATTTTTTTTACTATTAGTGTTGCCGTGAAATAATTCACAAATTTCAACAAAGATATTTTTTATCTTTCTCTGAATGTAAAAATTTAACATATGATAATTTTAAACTAAATAATTAATCATGGGTTAGTTTTTGTTAAAAAGTTTGCATATTTAGTGTTTTAGCTTGAGTTTTTTTGTGTTGAATTTTAAACGTGGAAACTTGCTTTGAAGTCACGTGACCGTCGTCACTTGGCACCTGATTGATACGAATACAAAACTTTGAAATAATTTCTCATGATTAAATACCGGTATCCTTAAGAATTAATAAAGAAATTATTTCGTGTTAAAAGTCGAAAAACATATGAAGTACCGTACCTCGTGAATTACACCATATGTCTGTTATGATGATAGTCTACCCACAAAAAGTAGCCTAATACAATAACTGCTTTGAGAAATAGCGATAAGCTTTCACTCCTCGAAACTAACTAGCCTAGCCCTAGCTGTTTGGCTTATCAACTCTCGAATGTCTGTTCTGCCACACTTAAGCACTTGAAACAATCCCCGGAGTTAAGCCAACAAATAACCCAAAATAAGAGATGACTCTCATGAAACTGTGAAAAGGAGAACAGTTTATTTATGCCTTATTTTGCAATATTTCCGAAAGTGTAGGCCTATTGCTTTATGTTGAAACTTCGCAGTAAACTACTGTAGTCTTAAAACATTGTAGCTGAATGATTTATTAGAATCGACGGTGTGCTTTTGTTCGATTGGAATGAACGTTATGGATTGACGACCGGTATATCCATAGCTACCGACTGCCGTAGGGTATCAATATTCTTCGAAGCTTATCGGTATTCTTCGAAGCAGTTATTGTATTAGGCTGCTTTTTGTGGTAGGCTATCATCATAACAAACACGTAGTGTAATTCATAAAGTAGTTCGTTTATTTTTCGACGTTTTGCAAGAAACATTTCTTTATTAATGGTTACCGGTACTTCATCTTGAAAAATTGTTTTGAAGTTTTGCATTCATATCGATCAGCTGCCAAGTGACGACGGTCACGTGACTTCAAAGCAAGTTTCCATGTTTTAGAATTCACCACAAAAAAACTCAAGCTAAAACTTTAACTATGCAAACTTTTTTAGCAAAAAACTTACCCATGATTAATTATTTAGTTTAAATATATCATATTTTGAATTTTTACATTCAGAGAAAGATAAAAAATATCTTTGTTGAAATTTGTGAATTATTTCACGGCAACACTAATAGTAAGAAAAATTATTCAAGCGTATGATTTTAAAATATTCATCCGCGTTCGATTAAAAGCGGTATATCTTAAAAACGGCACCTGGTTGCAACCGAAGACATTTCAATCATTAATCAGGCATTAAAAATCTATTTGTTAAAAATTTTTCAAGAGGTACGTCGATGGGTATCACGAGACAACACAATTTTGGACACCGTAACTAGGCCTAGGTTATTGATTTAGCAAACGAAGTGAATGTATGTAGATTGGAAGCTACTTCATACAGCAGAAGTGGAATAATGGCTATTGAGGTGTGGCAATTAATTGTTAATTGCCGCTCGAGTTCGTAATTAGGCTATTGCGTTGGCCTATGCCAGTCCCGGTAGCTTAGCCTATTTATATCGCTTTCAGGGACATGGCTGTAGCCAGTACTTGAATTGTAAAATTTTGCATGGGGGGACGCTTTTGCAGCCTTGACTGAACCTCAGTGAAGATTACATAATTTCGTCTACGAAATTGAATGAAAACCAAAAAAAGATAAAAGTCTTCGCCGAGAGTCTAAAAATTGATGTGTTTTTCCGCCGGAAATTAGGTGAAGACCAAAAAAAAGGTCTTCGCCGAAAATTAGATGAAGATCAAAAAAAAAAGGTCTTCGCCGAAACCTGAAGAGGTTTTTCTTCTGAATCACTATTCCCGCGGAATTTGGTGCTATATCCGACCGGACTTCGTTGGTCTTTTTACTTTTTTGACGTTGCATTGCTACTTTCTTTTCTTGACCTTACGTGTTATTGTGTTGGTATCCATTCGCTGTTATTGTAGTGGTCAAGAGTAAAAAATAAATGATTGAATAGCTGACAATACCGGTAGCCAAAAAATATTTTTGCAGTGAAAAAAAAAAACTTTTATTGCTAGTAATATCTTCATGCTAGCATGCTAGATTTCTCTTGAGATTTAGGTGAGCCTAAGGTGCTGTACTGTATACTGTGTGTGGGCTGTGACTGTTGAAATTGCTCTGAGCAAAATTAGGACTACGAAAACTAAATAATTACCGCTAGCGAAAAGCTGCTCAAACTTAACATAGTCTTAAGGCTTTTGTTTTTCAAAGTAATAAAAGCTATACCATCTTTAACGGTTTGATTATATTTTTTTAGGTACCGATATTTTAGGCTAACTCTTACGCATTTGAAATGAATCTTATCTTTATGTTTGACAGTTCAATTAATATCAAGCAGTAGATAACATACTTTGAATGCAAACTATGTAATTGCTTCGAGATGAAATGAGTATTTCTACTTCTATTGATTGTTGAGGTAAGACTGCAGTCTGTTTTTGGAAGCAATAAATTTTAAATTTAGGCTGGCTGTTCTTAAAAAGTTCATTTAAATAGTCAGCCTTATTTGTTGCTAAGTTTTATTGGAAATTAAAGTGGCTCAAATTCATTTTTGCATTTGGTTGAAAATTGTTTAATATAGTCTAGACTCTGGATCATTATTTGGGATTGAAATAGGTTCTCGACAATTAAATCAACAATGGCCATAAATGCTTTTTTGTATCAAATCATAACCTTAAAGGTCAGGCTGTGACTTTGTCATCCACCAAACAGCAGCTGGAGGCTGTAAAAATAAAAATGAAGCCTTGAACTGGCGATTAGAAGTCACTTTGCAGCTTTCCTTACGCTATAATTCTGTTAATATCGTTACTGCGTTTAATTGGTCTTTTTTTTGTTTAATATTTTGAGGTAAAAAAATCTTTTTGTTTACCTGACTGCTGAGTAATTTTTTTAGAACCCTTTAGTTTTTGTTAGCCTTTTTATTAGTGTTCTCCTGCCTGACAAATTACGTTATTGGGTGTTTGTGGAAATCAGAGGTTTTTGTGAATGAAAACGTCGTGTAATGCAAAAATATTCTTTTCAGAATGGTGCATTTTATTTTGAAGAAAGATATTGGAAAATAAATGGACGCTTGTAATATGAAGGGTTTCGTTAATGATTTAGAAGCAGAAAAGAATAGTATTGTGTGCCAACTGCTAATGCAACTTATTAGGTGCTGGACGGATAACAGAAAACAAGGTACGTAAGGGACCTATTACAGTAATTTTGTTAAAATAGAGTAAAAAAAAAAGTTCAGTCGTATTATCAATTAAAAAATAATAATCCAGTGTATACGTGACTAATTGACTACAAGAAATGTACCGGTACTAATTTATAGTTATTTAGTTTAATACTAATGGTTAGAAAAAGAGAAAGAAATTTATTTGCCCCAATTCACAATTGACATAATAAAAAATAAAAAAAACATTGAAAAAATGCATGCCGAGATAATTAAAACACAGTAAAATTTTGTTTTATTATGTCAATTGTTGTAGTACCGGTATAACATCTATTTGATATAGGCTACTCACGGCGGTATGCGAGAGATGCTGTTAGTGCAAATTTGCTCTGCAATATCAGGTTATCGTTGGCTCAAACTTTTCGTGTGTGCAGGCTACGAACGCTGAACGAATATCCAATTAAAATGGCGGACCGCGGTGTATGTTTTTCCTTAGCAGAATGATTTGCATTGATTGTGGACCTCGATCTGTTGGTGAAGCAAATTTAATGAAGTGTAGTTGCTTATTCTACAACATTGTGCAAGATCTTGCAGCGAATCGCTTGAGTTCTGGTCGTTTTTGGCTATTCTGTGCTCTATTTTGCTTAGAAACTCTTGTATTTCTTTGTGTTGGGTTTCAAACGCGGAATTTATACTGGGTCTTGATATTGCCACATATTTAATTATACACAATTACACCAGTGGTTCTCAATCTTTGATGGTCTGTGGCCCCTTCTAGAGACTTTCAACACCAGTGGCTCCTTGCGCGGCTATGAAGTATTGTCTGTTCCAATGACAAACCGATTGAACACCAAAAAAAGGGTCTTCACCACAATTCGAAAGAATTTTTTCCCAAATTTCCATTGATTGTAATTGTAATTACATTTTATTCACCAAGTTGCCTTAACCAGGAGACAGCGAAGGGACCTTTCGGTCTTTGAGTCAAGCTGCCACCTGCCCACCTGTCTACCACACACGGCGGAGGCTTCACACTGTCCTTTTAATTGCTGAACGTCAAGCAGGGAAGCTGTGAATACCAATTTTTATAGTCTGGTGTGACCCGACGTGGAATTGAACCCGAGTCTACCGCTTCAGTAGCAGACGCTCTATCCACTCGACCACTGATCGGAATATCAAAAAGTCTTCACCTCATTTTGAAAGGAGTTTTCCCAAAATTTCCATGGAAGTCTAAGCAAGGAGATTGTTTTGTCTAATGTCCCGCGCCCCCTGCTTAATGTCACGAGGCCCCCGGTTGAAAACGACTGAATTACGCTGTAATTTTTCTTAGCCCAAGGGACTAGAACCTTAGTAAATTAAATTTATTTTCGTAAATTTGTTTTCTCTAGCAATCATTTTATATCAGCGAAAAATGCATTTTGATCCATTTATTCTACGTATGCGAAGAAGTGGTTAAATTTGTATTATAGGCCTACGTGTTACCTGCTAAAAATAATCGCTGTTGGAAATAATTAGATGTAATGTTATATTTTCGAATAAAGAATAGCCTAAGCTTTAATTGAGTCGATGACATTTTTTTCCTGCTGAATACGCAGGTACTACTGAAATGCACTTAACGGTCTCCAAAACTTTGCTTTGCGGACCCCAATTAATTTTCGGGTGGTTCGAATCACCGGGTCAAACCCGTCCTTTCCATCAAGGCTACCGTACGTTGGACGAAACCACAAATTAGGAGTGCAAATTTAACAAAAATTGTAATATTTTGCTGAGCTTGAATCTTTTCTATGTTTGAGAGTTTGCACGGACAGGATTTTGCTCAACTTTGCGATCTCCATTTGTTGCCTAAGGCCGCTCTCCTTTTTGCTCCTGCAGCCACTTTTAACGTTCTAACCAGCATTCAAACCGTAAAATGTTGCATGGGGGGACGCTTTTGTAGCCGATAGCAGACGCAATCAAACGAATTCACTCATATCCGGGTGAAGACCAAAAAAATAAAGATTCCGCCGAAACCTAGTCCGGAATTTCGCGAATTTGCGACCAAAACCTGGTGTAGACCAAAAAGAAAGAAATGGTCTTCGCCGTAAATTGGTACTAACTTCGGCCGGAGTAATGTAATGATTGCAATTACATACCACTTTTTCGTCCAAATGTCCAGGAATCTTTTGGTGTGAGAGTCGCTAAATTTTAATAGGGGGATGCTGAATTTCGATGGGGAGACGCGTCCCCCCTGCAATTTAAGTACTGGTTCTAACTCCACCTTTTGCCGACAAAAAGAATTCCTGTACAGCTTAAACATTGTACACTAATGACGCTCTTTCATTGGTCTTTTTCCAGCCAACCACGGCTCGACTTCCTATAAATATTCGTTCTTTTTTGCTACGCTCTCCATTCTAACGGTTTTTTCTTGACAAGTGTCAGACGAAAACTTCCAAGAAATGAACACTTTGATCGAAGCAATTCTAGTGTACTGTTTTATTATCGCGCTTTTGCTATCGATAACTCTTGAAACCGACTGAAATAACTATGCTATATGTTTGTTACTGCACGAATGTAGATTAAAAGCATTAAATAAATTCTGCAGATAAATGGAAACATATTTTTTGCTTTTCCGCAAAAACTAGCAATACACTTGCTATCAATATTCCAAACGGTTTTATAATTATTCCAACCGGTTTGGTCTTCACGGAAATGTCGGGGGAAAAACAGGTCTAAAAGACCTTTAATTATTTTTTGTCTCCATTTCAATTTCGCAATGAAAAATAGCTGTTCGGCAAAAAAAATTATCTTCGTTTTCGTTTCAAAAGTTTAAAAAATAGTATAGGCACCAAGCGACTATCCGATTTTTACGCGGGTTCCACCGTAACTGGCGGAGTACGATACTTTCCGCTATCTTTATGAAGGTATAGTACTATGGTACTACTGTAAGGCAGCGGTAGAAGTAGAGAACGGGGTACAATTTTTTTCGAGCCACTCCCATGCGATGTAACTAATGTAAAGCACGACGAACCCAATAGAAGTAGCAAAAAAGTTGTGCAATGTAAATTTATTGATAAACGGTTCGTTGACTGATCGATCATTCACAACAAAACGTTGACTACAGCTTTTGTCATGCAGTACTTAAATTGTAGAAGAAACTCGAGAGTCGCGTCCCCCCACAGAAAGCGTCCTGGTTGTTTTCTTTCTTTGGCTTGCCTTACATACAATTTGGACGTAAAAATGGCTGAAAAGATCTGTTTTTGGTCATCACTCATTCTGAGCGTGAATATAAGTTGGCAATATTGCTAAATTTTTCAGACCTAACTTAACTTTCGTTTTTTTTTTTAGCAAAATTTGGGCTTTAAATTAGTTTTCTGGTTCGGGCCTGAACTAGTCGGCCCGTTTACAACTCTGATTGACACTGCTGCCACGACATACCTTTACAAGCAAGGATTTTCCGCTCTTATGGAAGTTAAATCAAAAAGAAACGCAATCACAGATGTTGATACGTTAATGCGAGGAGCACTTGAAACAAGACCTCGCTTTTCTCAACTAGCTGATGAAGTCAAACTTGTCGGTTATGATTTCTGTGGTCACACAAGGGGAACCCTTGTGGTAGGGATAGCCGATGGCTATCCTTACTACAAGGGTTCAGCGATTTTTTCACTTGTTTTTTTAAGTACCACAAGTGAAAAATCGTTTATTCCCTAGAAAGCCTCTTCCGATCTGCAAACCCTTAAGGTTTTTCCAGTTCGGCCAAGAGTCTTGTCCAGCTGGGGAATAACTTTGTTAGAGAAGCTAGTTCGGCCAAGAGTATTGTCCAGCTGGGGAATACCTTCAACAAAAGAATAAAAAGATTAAAATTGATTAACATTGAGAACAATTTGAAAACAATTGTGACATGTTGTGTTTGTTTGTCGTCATTATGTAATAAAAAATTACAGCTGGGGAATAACTTTGTTAGAGAAGCTGAGGGCTGCCGATGAGAGCTAAAAGCTCGAAACAGCGCTGACCAGATCTGTGCATCTTTCAACAGCAAGGTTTACATTGAATGGCCGTTGAAATGAATTATTGGTATAAATAAATAATTCCTTTTACTGGTGTTTTATTTTTTTCCATTAACGTTGATGCAATTTTAGTGTATTGTGCTGTGAAGACCGGGGTGTACAAGCTGTTAAGTAAAAGTTAAAAGTGTGCACGATTTCGAAAAAGGTTGACTAGCACTGGACTAGAAAACAGTTAACAAAAATCAATAAAATTAACTACAAAAACAAACTTGTTTCAAATGCTTGTTAAATATTTACAATAAGTATATCAACTTATAACTGCACAGATATAAACAGGATATTTGATGAGGGTACTTTTGAAATGACGTAACCGATCAATGATGACGTCACAAAATAACGTAACAAATGAATGAAACGTCACAATATAAATTGCAATATGAAGTTTTTGTCAAAATTTTGCAAAACCATTATACTTTTTGAGTTGCTGAAAAGCAAAATTGCATTTTTTGGTTAAAATCAATTTTTGATGGGTATGCTTGGTGAATTCAAATCCCAGGGTGCATCTGAAGCAAGTAACAATTGAAGAATAAATTAGAACACTTTTGATTACTTAGGAAAGTGCAAAAATAAAGCAAATATGTTGGTTGCCGGTGATGTCATCAGCTTCAACAATGTTTGTAGAAATCAAAACTTTTTCTATAATATCACCGATCACATTCAAGTTGCATGTTACGTGGTCGATATATGAAGCAGACCTGGAAACAAGGACACAATGTTCGAGGCCAAGAACTGAAAAATCCGAGGCCAAAACCAAGGACCAACTTTTCGAGTACAGACCCTCTCGAGGCCAAGGACAGGATTGGTCGAGGCCAAAGCCAAGGACCAAGGACAAAATTTTTAAAAAAGCTATGGTCGGCAAATTTTCTACCGTTTTTAAGCGCGCAAGTGTAAGACATTGCGTTTCGTTAAGTTTTTCATGATAATTTGAAAATGGTAGTTTCTAAAAATAGCGAATGTTATTTTGAAGTTTACGCGTTAGCAGCAATTTTGATTACGTTCCATTGCTGTATTGTGGTAAAAAAACAATTAAGGCCGTTACGCGAAATGAGAGTAACTAACTTCTGAACATGGAAACGGTTAATTTTAAGACCTTAACTTCATCAGTTAAAACCATAGTTAGTTAAAATCATAGTTTTTAAATATTGTATAGCGACTACGATATTATTATCTAAAAGTATTGCAAAATAGAGTAAAATAGTTTACGTTTTTAAAATGAATTAAGGTACCATACCCGGTATTTGCAAGCTCAAGTCCTTGGAAAAAACGGGGTTCTGGGGGCGAGGGCAAAGTCCACATGCCTCCGTTGAACAATTTTAGTGACTTTTTTTATTCAAAAACAATTTTTGTGATTTTAAAAGAGGTGAAACAATTAGATTTTCAAAGCAATTTTAAAAAGAAAATACCGGTAACGTAAAAGTTATCGCATTTTCCCCCAATCCTAATTTTGTTTAATTTTTTTTTTTACATTTTATTACACATGATATCTTTCTATAGCTTATTAATTGCCTATCGATGAATGAGGGTACGCGTTTCTGCCGCCAAACGTCACTTTGTAAAATTTAACATAAGGTATTTAATGGCAAAAATGACATGAGAATCTTAGCAGTGCTGTATCAAGGAGGAAGGCCTTAAAAAGATTTGCAATTTGTCCGGGGTCGCCCTCCCCCTTTGAAAAGCTCACAATTGCAGAAATGTAAAAATAATTAATCATTAGTTTTTTCGAAAAAGGCCCAAATTTTTCGTAGGAGCTTCTCCTTATTTTAATGACGTCGTGTGAAAAATTGATTGACTGCAGCGAGTATCTTTTCAGCCATTCAAACAATTATAGTTATATAACTGTAGCGTTTTTTCCGATACAGTATAGTTAATTATTGTGTTTTTTTCTGATACAGTATAGTTTATTATTTGTCGAGGACAGAGGTGGAGTCGAGGATACAACGTTCGAAGCCAAGGCCAATGATACAAAAAAATCCGAGACCAAGGCCAAGGACTGACTTCTCGAGGCCTAGGACAGGAATGCTCAAGGCCAAGGACACAAGGCGCAGATGTTCTCCAAAACGAAAAAAAAGATCTTCGCGCGAGGAAATGCCAATTTCCAAGGTAAAGTAAAAAAAGCTCATGGCCATGGCCTGTTTTCAACATTTCAATGTCCTCGGCCGAGAACAGGGCATTTTCGAGGACTTGCGTGCTTCAAGGCCAAGGATTTGACCTTTGAGGCCAAAGCCAAGGACTTCAAAATGTGTCATCGAGGACTCCGCCTCTGTTATTTGGGATTCCTAGGGGCAATTTTCAACGCAAAAATTGCTCAGCAAATGTAGCTTTTTCACAGATCACTTAACAGCGATTAGAGTGTTGTTCTTTCTTATTTCAAAAAAAATCTTTGCAATTTTCGCTCGCATATATTCAGAACAAGGTGGCTTTCTCAAGATAAGTTTTGATAGTTATATCACGGATACACTAACATACTTTGTTTAATATGCTATTCCTGGTACAGGCGCGTAGCCAGAAATTCGCAGTGGGGGGGCTGTTTTGGGGGTCTGGGGGCGGAGCCTGCAGCCGCTGGAGGTCAAATGGGGTCTGGGAGCCAAGTTACCAGCCGCCAGAGGCACGGGGGTTGGGGGCAGAGCCCTTAGCACTCGATAATTTGCATTTTTTTGCAAAAAAACCTTAAATTTAGGGCTATTTTAATAAAAAATAATGCTTGTAAAACGTTGGATAGAAATTGGCAGTGCAACATGATTCAACTGGTTGCATTAATGGGCTATGTGGGAGGTGGCTAATGATAACATTGCAGTTCTTTTGTTTACATGCTGGTAAATCATAAAATCCTATTATTCAATAAAACTCACACGGAGTAATCTATTTCGTCTATATTTTATAAAGAAAAATAATTGGAAGGGGGGGGGGGGGGCTAATGGAAAAGCATTTGAGAGAAGTGAATGGTAATTAACTAACACTGAATAGCCCCCCTCCTCTTTATTCCTTAGTTTATAATATATTTGTTGATAAAACCTTTTATAATATATTTGTTGATAAAAGGCTATAGCCCCCCTCCCCCCTGGCTACACTACTGCCGTGGTAACTGTATTACATTTCATTATCACGCACATATACTTTTTTCCGAAAGACAATAAATGAATTGAAAAGCTAGAATTTTTGATTATTTTTTGTTTGGTTATTTTCCTTTTCAACCAATCAAAAAATAATGCTGTCCTCAAGTCGAGAACAGAACAGTTTCGAGGACTTGTAGGCTTCGAAGCCAAGGACTGGAGCTTCGAGGCCAAGGACTTTAAAATGTGTCCTCGAGGGCTTCATCTCTGATTTAAACTTTGTTAAACAGAAAGCTACTTGATTAAAATTGAGATAGCGTTGAACAAAATCTCAAATGACAAGTCGCAGTGTAGAAGTACAAATCCATTCTATTTTATCTATTAACCTGCACAACAATACTAAGTCTACAAAGACAAATCTACATTAGGCCTAGTTGTTTGAGAAACAATGCTAGGTCTACATGTTTTAAGCATTTTCAAATCTAAAAGTCTCATAATTATTTTCGCAGCACTGTCATAAAATTACCACTGATACCTGATCACAGCAGTTTGCGACTATGTTCTGCTTGGCAGGTCATATAACTTTATTATCTCTGTACAAGTAACTATAGGCTATTTTAAAGTACTGTTTTGAAACGATGCTTCATAATTTCTGCCTGGCCCGTCATTTTGGTTATCAAGTAGCTGGCTATCTATACTGTGTAGACCTAGGTCTACTTTAAAGCGATGTTTCATCTTGGATACTAGTATTTATTGCTTGTAATTTGCCAAAAATTTCTTTTTAAAACAAATTTAAGAACAAAATCCAACTATTGCACCCACTTAATCAATTTAAGCTATCATAGTAAGAAAACTAACCTTCAAATCAGTGTAGCCTACCTCAGGACCTGATTCAAAACAGTTTTTAAAAATTCGTTGGAGGGAAAGTCCCCAAGTAATTCTATTTTATGATTGGTCGATTCCGTTTGTCTGATTGCATTCATCCACATTTTAGAAGCCAACTTTCAGGTCAAATTAAAAAAATTCTGCTGGAAAATAAGTGGAGAACTTTTGCATGTGAGTTTGTGAGATGAAAATCAATGTATTTAAGCAAAAAATAAGTTGCCACTCAAATTTTCTAACAAGGTGAACGCTAGAATTTACAGCAAACGGCCTATATGGTTGAGACCAGAGGCAATGCAGTGCTATGCTGATCTTTGCAAGTAATGTCAGCGACCACTTGCAAAGATGCTTCACATCGCTCAATGTCCGATCAAAATACACTTTTAAGTTCAAGTTCAATTTATTATTTGTCACTATAAGATGCAATAAACCAGTGGTTCTCTTCCTTTTTTCAAAGCGACCCAAATTTATTGAAAAAATCAAATGTATAAACTTTTGCGACCCATGTGCAGTATATTCTGATGCATAGTTAAATTAAAAGCTGTTATGTAGAAAAAGATTTTTATGATGACAGAACTTTGTTGAAAATAAACAACTTTTCACTTAACATATATTTATGAATATTTGCTATTTAGCTTTGAGTATTGGTACCAGGCGCATAGCCAGAAATCTGCAATGTGTGGGCTGTTATGGGAGTCTGGGGGCGGAGCCCCCAGCTGCTGGAGTCAATTGGGGGTTTCGGGCGAGTCCCCCATCTGCCAGAGCCTGGAGGTCTGGGAGCAAAGCCCCAGCCACCGGAGGCACGGGGCCTTGGTGAAGAGCCCCCAGCGCTCTAAGGAATTTTTTTGCAAAAATAGCTTAATTTTAGGCCTATTGTTTACAAGCTGGTAAATCATAAAATCCTTTATCGGTAGTTCAATAAAACTTTCAAGAAATAATCTGTTTCGTCTATACTTTATAGAGAAAGATTTAATTAGGAGGGCTATTGGAAGGAAGTTTAAGAGAAGTGATAGGTATATAATCAATTAATAATAAATGAATATCCCCCTTTATTTCTGAGCTTATATATTTTTTGATAAAACCTTTGTTAAACATTTTTCAATAAGTGATCGAATTTGATTATCAATTTTGGGCCATTTTTGAACTTTTTTTCCGATCTATGAGGTTTGTTTTTGACAAAGTAACACCCACCGCTAAATAAACGTTTCAAAGTATACTTTAAATCATTTTTTGAGTTTATTTCAATGCAAAAGACAGTATCAGAAGTGATAAAAACGTGGTATTTTCCTTATCCTGCATTTTTGTCGGCAGGCCAATGGGGGGGCAATAGCCCTCCTGGTCATACTGCTGATCTTTACCAATTATGCCTGACGTATTCTGACATACATGACCAATTGACCATTGATTTTCAATCTCCACGCACACAAAGCTTCTTCACTATAGGAGTTCTATGTTAACAAAAGTACTACAATATATCGTTTACTATTTCGAAGCGTTTTACAACTTTGCGGTCTCCAGAAGCTCAAAATTTCACTGCTTAAGTTTATAGTGCACAAAAATGCAACAAGGGTTGATGACTATCTTACTATTAAGCAGCGTTGCGTTTATTTTATTATTTTTTCTGCAAGTTTCACTCTGTGTAAATGTTTACAAAAAAAAAACAAGTGACCCAAAAGAATTTTTAAGCGACCCAACTTCGGGTCGCGACCCATAGGTTAAGAACCATGGCAATAAACGAAACACTACATAAAAAATAGTTAACAGTAGCAAAAACAAAAAATACTTTTTTACGGCCGGAGAATAGAAGGGACCTGTTAGGGTCATCTAGTCAATAAGCCCCTTTCTGTAGTATTTTATTTTTTTGTAATTTTGGATTTAATTAAGTATGGGAATGTGCACAAGGCAGTTAATCCTAGTTGTTTGTGCTTTTTTTTAAAGAGAGGTACTTCGTGACAAAATTTGGTTTACAAGTAATGTTGTGGTTTATCTGATGATATATACTAGTCAATAGGCAGTCATATCAGTTAGGCTACAGATTTGTTCAATTTTTTAATCATTTATACTCAATTAGTCTATTTGTGTCACTGCGTGCATTTGCATTAATTGAAAATGCAATTAATCAAAGAACAGAGTTTCACAGATCGTATCTTTTTAGAAGTCTTGGACCATGGATTTCAGCCCCGGAAAGCACCCACTTCTTCCCAACATCGAATCAACTACTTTCATGTCTCTGCATTGACAATATCTTCGACTGTGCATTGTGCAAGTGTTCATGCAACATTGCGCAGTCCAAGTCAAACAATATCTGCACATTGCACTGTCAAACATTATCTATCACTAAAAATTGTGCATTTGCGTTTCATTTACATCTCCGGTTTGCAGCATTTATTCCGAGCCAAGTCAACTGACCGCAACAAACTGACCGCGAATTAAAGGTTACCAATGATCTCGTCACAAAGTGATTTCGTCACAAGGTGAGGATTTGGGCACGATGGCTGTGGGGATAGTAAAATAATGTTATGATCCCCTTCTACGCCAATCGGGGTCAGTTGGTTAACATTTAACATTTATTTATTTACAATTCAAGACAAATGCAATTAAGGCACAAATAAACAAGTAAGCAAGGCAATATATTATTGAAAAAGCAGTCACTTGAATTGCAACAGGAGGCTGCGAGGGGACCTCACGGTCATCGAGTCGAGCAGCCACCTTTATATTAGCATTCGTAGATTTCAAGGCGTACTGACTCTTTAAAAAAAAAAAAAATTTTTTTTGCAATATGTTTCCTCTGGCTTAGTTTTGTTCAAAAATATTATTGTGCACATTATCATTTATATTTTGACAATAATTTTTGTTTATATTTTACTTTGAATTGATTGAACGATAAAATTTTTATTTTTTCTGATATTGAGTTCCAGATTTTGACTCCTTGGTATTTGAAGTTTCTCTGCAATTTTTTGGTTCTATATCTAGGGAGAAACAAATTAAAATTAGACGAAGCTAATCTCGTAGTTCGTGTGTGTTTCGCATTCACGGTAGCAAAGTATGAGTTGAAACTGCTAGGTAATTGTTTGCGTGAGTGTTTATGCATTATTTTTGCAACCTCGTATGTATATAAATCTTTTAATTTTAATATTTTTGATTGTTCGGAATAAGGTGTAACGTGGTCTCGCCACTGACCACCCGAAATTATTTTGACAGCTTTATTTTGTAAGGTTATCAATTGCTGTAAGGATCTGTCGGACGTGTTTCCCCAAATTGAGATGCCATAGAGTAAATGTGGGTGAATCATGCTATAGTATAAATTTCGTAAAGCAGTGAAAGATAAGACATGCTTTAGTTTAGACAAAACACCTATGGACCTCGCTATTTTATTTGATATTGTATTGATTTGTTCGTCAAAATTTAATCTTGCATCGATTGTAATGCCCAGGTATTTTGCGGAATCACTAATAGTAATCACATTGTTGTCGAAAATCAAATCAATTGCAGGAACTGGAAGAGTTGTTTTAGGAGGAATTATCAAGGCGGAAGATTTTTTTGGATTAAGGGTAATTTTGTTCGCTTTTGTCCACTTATGAACATTTAGTAATTCAATATTTATTTTTTCTTGTAGAGTACGTGGATTTGCAGCGTGTATTACTAAGCACGTGTCATCAGCAAATAATCGCGGTGGTGAAGTTAATGCATTTGGAATATCATTTATATATATTAAAAACAGCAATGGCCCTAAGTTACTCCCTTGAGGTACTCCAAAGCGATTGAGAACTTTTTCAGAACATATGTCATAAGAAGTTATGTACTGATGTCTGTCAGACAAAAAAGAGTGCAATAGTTTATGTGCTACGCCACGGATTCCATAGTGCTCAAGCTTTTTCAATAATGTGGTGTGACAGACAGTATCAAAAGCTTTCTTAAAATCTAATAATATCAAGCCAGTATACATGTTATTATCAATGTGATCATAAGTAGAGGTCAACACGTCCATAATAGCATGAGATGTTGACATGTTATTCTGAAATCCATATTGCGATGTAACCAAGACAGGATGTTTCTGAAAAAAGTTTGACATTCGTTTATGTATTAGTTTTTCAATAATTTTAGAGAAGCATGTTAATATGGATATTGGACGATAATTAGTAATGTTATTAGTTTTTCCAGATTTATGCAGAGGGACAATTCTAGCTATTTTACAACTTGTTGGAAATATTCCCAATCGAAAAGCATTGTCAATGATAAAACATAAAGCTGGAGCTAATGTATCAGAAGCCACTCGCAGAAAATACGGCGATATGTTGTCATGACCTACAGATTTATTCAAGTTTAAAGAGATTATTATGTTTATTACTTCATTCACCCGAGGTGGTTCCATGAAAATCGATGGACTTACTCTATTTTGTAGAAATAGTTCAAATGCTGCCTCGTCATTCGTGCTAAATTCACTCGCGAGATTTTCTCCGACTTTTGAGAAAAAATGGTTAAATTCGTCCAAAATTCTTTGCTGGTCTGTTACAGTAACATTATCCACGTTTACAGTTGTAGGCAAGATGTTTCTTTTTTTGGAATTGCCAGGCAGTAAAGTTCGCAAAAATTCCCATGTTTTTCGCTGATTTGTTTTATTTTTTTCTATTTCTGCTGAATGATATTCTTTTTTGGCTAATGCTTTAATTTTAGTTAATTTATTCAAATAACTTTTATATTCTTGTTTCATAGCTTCATTTCCCAAAATATAATGAGATTTATGCATCTTGTTTTTTCGACAAATCATTGCGTATATCTCTTTTGTAATCCATGGCTTACTTTTCAATTTCTGTTGTTTGCGCGATAATCTTTTGAGAGGGGCATGCTTTTCCATTACGTTTTGGACGAGTGACACAAACTCATCGAATGTGCGATCAAAATTGAGTTCTGTTAATTCCCCTAAATTACTCAGGTAGTCGTAAACTGCAGTATTCATTTCGTCGCGATAAGAATCTGCTTTAAAGGTAGACTTATCTCTGATTGTTAAGTAGGTTTGCTTTGGTGACGTTTCAGAATTATTAGTTACATTGCAATATAATACGTAGTGGTCCGATAGTTTATCATCATATCGTATTACACCTGGTTTTATTTCGTGTGAAAAATCGTTAGTTATTACATGATCGATGATAGTAGCGTATGTTTCTGTCAGAGGTGGAGTCGAGGACACAAGGCTCGAGGCCAAGGCCAAGGCCAAGGACACAAAAAAAATCCGAGGCCAAGGCCAAGGACAAGGACAGCCTTTCCGAGGACAGACACTCTCGAGGCCAAGGACAGGAATGCTCGAGGCCAAGGCCAAGGACCAAGGACACAAAGCGCAAGTGCTCTCCAAAAAAAAAAAAAAAAGGTCTTCACAAAAATTTTTCAGGCGATCTCCAAAAAAAAAAAAAAAAAAAAAAAAAAAAAGGTCTTCACAAAAATTTTTCAAGCGATCTCCACGAAAAAACGCTTTCCAAAAAATTTTTCAACCGCTCCACAAAATTTTAACTTTCCGAAAAATAGTGCTGTCCTCGAGCCGAGGACAGGCCAATTTTCGAGGACTTGAGGCCTCGAGGCCAAGGCCAAGGCCAAGGACTTCAAAATCTGTCCTCGAGGACGTCCTCGAGGCCAAGGACGTCCTCGAGGACTCCACCTCTGGTTTCTGTGACCCGGGTCGGAATAGTGATGATTGGCAAGGAACCGCAACTAATTGAGCTGTTTAGAAAATCAAGGCTACTTAAGCTTCTTTTGTTCACTGTTAGATCAATGTTCAAATCTCCGAGCAGGTAAAAGGTTCTTTTCGATTGGTTATTTTATTTATGGAATTAAATAGGGCTTCAGTAAATTCATTTACTGTACTGTTAGAATAATTTGGATGTCGGTAAATCACGCCAACTGTAAATTTTTGATTAGAAATATCATTCGTTTTTATATTTAGTCAAAGTTCTTCACAACCGTTTAGTTTCATCTCAAGGTCACAATCCAGTTTAAATTTGTACTTAGTTGAAACGTATACTGCAACCCCGCCAGCGTTTGTTACAGAATCGGAGTGAACAAAGTTGTAGTTTGGTAATGAGATATTGATTAATGGATTGCCTTTAAGCCGCGTTTCCGATACACACACGATATCCGGAGAGTATGGTAGTAAGGTCAAAAATTCGTGAAGTGCTTCGAAATTTTCTGGTTTGTTTAACGATCTTATGTTTATATGGATTATAGACATTGTAGTCTGATTAGGGTTTGTGGATGGTAAAAACTCTTTCATCGGAAAATCAATATAATGACATTCTTTAATATTATTTAGCAAGGAGTCAAATGTGTCATTCAGATCACAAGTTTTTGTTTCATGGTTTAGCTCTGATCGACTCGTGTTGAGAAACTCAAACAGCCTCCTGTTGTTTATAATTAAGTCGTCACATGTAGCCATTGTTAGTACACTAGTAAAATCCAATTTGTCAACAGACATTTTAAGAAGCAGCGGTTCAACAGTTTACATAATTTACCATCAATGTAAGAGACTGGAGATTTGCGCAGTTTGCTCTACTTATTACTGCTGTTAAACAAAGAAAAATAAATTAGGTTTGCTGTATCATTTGGTTTGCTACTAAAGTTTGATCAAAAACAGCAATATACTCCAGTGTTCCTAGTTTACTGCCTAATAAAAACATTTCACAATGTGATAGCTATTCAGAAAATTGCTCAACCAATAGTGCTGTTACACTAAAGAAAAAGCAAATAGTTTTTTTTAGTTAATGGGATCAAGACAAGAAACTAATACTTGTTCTCAATTTGCTACGTGATCACTACATTGTACAAACAGATAAGAGGTTTCAGTAATCTATTAGCGCGTTTACATGAAGACGATTCATCGTATTATTTTCTGACGTACCGGTACGTATTATTTTTTGACGTCGTGTTCATGTAAACACTCCGCATCGATTTGGTTTTTCTCAAATCGATGCAAATTATTAAAAAAAACGATACGGTCAAGGTGCAGGTTTATCTTTTTAAATCGATTTATTCTGGAAAAATACGCTAAAATAATCGATTGCATGTAAACACTAGGCCTACTTGGCTAGGTTTTAGATTAACGAGTTGGCTAGTTAATTGCTATGTTATCAAGACGGAAACTTGTTTAAAAGTTTACAAATAAAGGCCTAGGCGAAGTTGCATCGGTTATCCACGCTATGGCTTAGGCTATAGGATAGCCTACTGAACAGTAGAGTAACCCCTGACCCAACCGGTAGCTTGGTAGCCTAACACTACAGTCTGACAGTGGCTTTGTGAAGAGCATAGGCCTTGGCTTACTAAATTATTTCCTTATCAAATGATGAGGAACAGCCAAATTGAGCATAAATTCTACTAAATCACACTGAAACTGTGAAATCTAAAATAGCCTAGGCCTAGTTGTAATGTAAAGCTGTTAAAATAACAAGGCATTCTTTTGTTCTAGTAAGACATGATAGAGCCTTGATTGATTTCTTTCTGAGTTTCAGCTTTGAAAAGCCTTTAGATCTGAGCTTATTAGGTCAAAGTATGGCATTTGATTGAAAATGATAGGCTTTGGAGGGCGTGAAGCATTACTTTTGATTTAGGAGATTGATAGGGGGCATTTGGTAGGTACCGGTAACCATCAAAGTCGTCCCGAAATCCCGCTGTAGTGAGCATATATTCGAAATTAGGGTTTGGGTTAGCGCCTTGCTCAAGGGGTTTAGTTAAGATTGGGGTTAGGGTTAGCGCTGTTTAGGGTTGGAGCAATCATCTTAAGTTAAGAGTTAGGATTAGCGCTACCTTAGGATTAGGGTTAGGGTTAGGTGGGTCGACTTGTTCAAGGAACGACTTCGGTGGCATCCGGGGCATTTTTAGACCTTGTAAAATGCATTGATCAAATACCAGTATATATAGGCCCTCCTGCCTACTGTAATAGGCCTACCCCATGTAAAATAGGGTTAATATTATTACTTATGTTATAGGCTACCGTACAGCTCTAGGGTCTTGAAAGTGTGCTTCAGGCTTAGAAGATGGTACGGTCATTGTCACTCTCTAATTGCAGATTGTGCAACAGTGAGAGTATAATAACTGAAAAGAAAACTGGATATTATTGCCTACATTACGTAGCTTGCTTAGGTACAGGGTATATTTTTAAATAATAGGTACCTAAATTACATTTATTGAACCATTTGTATATCTATTTTTCATGTTTATTTACGTAATATTTACAATTTAAATGCATCGTATTAAATTAATGTTATTGATTATGGTACTGTAAATGAAATTTTACAATTACTGGTACATACTATACTGAATGAATATTTGGAATATCTTTGCACATTAAAAACCCTTATGATCTCCATATCCCCTGAAAAATGATAACACCTCTCTTGCTCTGCTTGCTACGCTTAATAATGTTCTGTCTTACCAGGATATTTTTCAACAATGAATACGCCCAATCAATTTGCAGGTACTGGTACAGTACGCTATTGTCATTTATTGACAGTTAATTGCTTTTTTTTTTGTAGCAGAAAAAGTTGTTTACAGGTTGGTGAACAGTGAAGTGTATCATTTATCGTACTGCATGCTGCTGAAAAAATGTTTACAGACTAGCTTAACAGCTTAAGGGTTTGATTCTTTTTAGTGTCATATGTGAATCGAGCAATGAAAGTGTCAAGTAACCTAATTAGCTACTGGTGCATAGTCAGATAGTAACTGAAAAGCAAAACTTATCATCCCAGATCCAGTTATCTTACTCACTAATTTGCAAACTTTTCAATTGTTGAAGTATATAATGTGAAAAGTCTTTCACAGAATTGTCATTTTTTACAGTATAGCCTGCAGTCATATCTTACTGCCATCAACTGTTTATTAAGTTATTCTTGTTCATACCATTATGTTTCAGATCAAAGTGTTAAAGGTCCGAGTCAGAAATGGTGGAGCGATGATGAGACGAAAAGTCTCATCACAATTGTGGCAGAGCTTAATGTAGTTGACATTTTGGATAAAAAAAATGCCGTTCAGCCGAACTGTACAATGCAGTTCAAAGGGAGATGAACAAAAAAGGATTTCAGAGAACGTAAATACTGCATTTCATTATTGATAGTGTTAGCAGTTAATTTGCTATAAGTGATAGAGGTGAAACATATAATAGAGCTCAAGATGATTCAGTCAATTCGAAGTTTATAAAATCATTTTGAAAGAAGAGTGTAGTAGTAGCATCTGGTATGTTTAAGATTTTCACGGTTTTTGCGGAAATACATAATTGCAATTAAGCATTAAAGCCCAGTTATGAACTGTTCACACTAGTATGAAATACAGCCAAACCTTAATGCTAAATTTATGAAAAACTTCAGCTTAATGGCTTAAGAAGAACATGTAGCAGCATAATCTTTTTTTGGCTTATTGTTTAGATCTTCAGAAATTATAGATGGCAAAAATAGTTTAGTACAGCACTGTGCCAACAGTTAATTGTGTATAGTAATCTAAAAAGTTTTAATTGAGCTTTAGACATAAACTGATTCAATATAGTGCTTTTCAATCCAATTAAAGCCAAGGGTTTTGAGGTACTGATGATAGTTGACCTATTCTGTTTTTGAACAATTTTGAGGTGGTGCAGAATGTGAATATGACTTACAATAAAGTCAGTTTCATTTTAGTTTTTGCAATAAGCTTTTCGGACAGAGCTCTTCAGTTGCGATTTTCTAAGCATGTTTCAGCTGATGTGAAATTGTCTGAATGTGTTTATCCAAAAATTTAAAATAATGAGCAATTATTTGGTGTCTGAGGGAAGGATTTGCAATTGCTTGGGATAATGGCGTATTTCGATTGCATCTTCGCTGTTATGCACAAATGTTTACTTGGCTATAATTAGTTAGCCCTGGAACAAAGCTTTCACATTTGCAGAATTTTTTTAAAATAGCTTGTTTGTGTTTATGGTTTGCTTCAAAGTTTTGTTCGCAACAATTATTTTTTTGGACAGCAAAATGAAAAAATGCAAGAATTATGCGGTTATACACAGTACTAGATTATACACAGTATACCATATTAGAATAATTTTTGTAGCAATCAATACTTATAGCAATAATTAGTACAAGCATTATAGATAGCTTCATGTTAAAAAAAAGTCACACAATATTAAACTTTGTTTGAGAGATGTTTGATGCTCTCCTATGTTTGCTTTTCAAAACTATATCATTGCAGTGAAAGAAATTAAAATGCTGGAACTATAAACTTTGTTTATGTTGATGAATACTGTGTACTTATAAGAGTATGGCCCCAGATGTTAAAAAAATGGATAAAGCCCTATTTTAAAGTATTTTTGAGAAAAGATTTAAATTTTAGGATTAAAATAGAGAATTTTTTAACACTTACAGTTTTAAAAATGATTTAGCTGGCTACATGGTTCATCTTTGAGTTGATAGGGGTGGGAGCTGCCCTAGATCTCAAGAAACCACAAACCTTTAAATTTTTGCGAATAATGATCTATCGAGCAGTCACTTTTCGACATATATTTTACAAAAAATTGTACCACATTCAAGTTTTTGACTTTCGATAGGAATGGCCAAAGCAGAAGCAGTACCCTTGTACCGCTTCCGCTACCACAAAAATTTGACGCTTCCACTTCTACATCCCTGTTTATGATTCCATTAAAAAAACAATTTTGTTTATTAACAATTTTGTTTATTCACAGCTTTGTTTATTACTGCAGGATGGATGGATTCTCGCAGTCGCAGTGGTTAGTTTCAATACATGTAACATCTCAAACAAACATAGTGCTTATCAGTTTACTAGTCTACAGGGAAATCTCACTTCAGCAACACAAAAGGATGAAGTGCGAGGCGTTGTAACTATCAGCTGAGAGTTCAGAAGAAGTTAAATGGAGTACAGTAATTATAGAGTTTAAGTGTAAAAAAAAAAAACAGTTGAAACAGTTAAGATTAAAAGTCAACAGTATAATTGCGCTTTCTGCGTTTCATTTCAGGATTATTATCAGAGCGAAGTTAGATTGCTACTTAAGAACACAAGGCAACAGCCATGTTATGTTGTGCAATGTGTCCAAAATACAGCAGGACTCTAATAGAACAAAACAAACTCAAAATCACACACTTTTTGCGAGTTAACAATTTTGGTTACAGCAACTTTCTGTGTCATCTTCTGTATACTGTATGATTTGTGTTCTGTGTAAGTCCATTGTCTTCAACGATACCTGTAACAAACTGCATTAACAGCTAAATAAGCGCCAAGTAAATTAGTCGTTATAAAGTTTTTACCTGTTTGCACAATTCGTCAGTTTGCCTAATTTGTCACTTTATTCTAATATCCTTGAGGTGAAGAATTAGGCAAATTCTAGTGTACTTCCATTAAATTAGCCATGGAATACAAACAGCAAGGTTAACTTTTATGTACTTTACTTTGTAGATGGACCCAATGTCGGGCTAAATTCAAAAGTTTAAAATCAGCTTTCATTAAACAACGAAGACTACTTCAAAAGAGTGGCGCTGCGGGTCTTCCTAAACTCCCATATTATGATGATTTGGCCCAAATTTTGGGTGGGAGGCTGGCTGTGACCTTCCCATCACTACATGGGTTTCAAAGCAATGAAGTAGAAAGTAGTGATGACTCAGGTAATGCTTTTAGTGCTCTTGAAAAGTGCTGAAGAACAGTTGTAGTTAGAGCAGAATCATGGACTAAGCACACCACAAGCAAAAACATTTAAAACCCTGCAGTCTGTTTTACCCTGATCCATTTAAGGGTGAAACAGACTGTAGGGTTTAGTGCTGTGCTAAATATTGAAAATTTCTAAGCCATAAAATATGATATTTCTGCTTTCTTTGACAAAGCAGTATGTTCTCTTAGGTTTAGTGAGTTGTCTGCCTCCTTTCACAAATCCAGTACTTCTTCTGCAGCATTTTCTTGTTACTGTGCCAGGCCTGGCAAACAAAAAAAAACTTCTCGGAGTTAGTGCAACAAACACAGGGTACCTACCTGGTTGATATGCACAAAATAAATGAGAATTTTAGAAATGATTCGACCTGTGACTTATTGACTACAATGGTTTTACTAATTAAACTTATGCCTATAATTACATAAACGAAAACAATATTTAGTGGTGTTAACCCATTATAATTTGTTGCAAAATTGTTCACATGGGGGGAGAGGAGAGGTTTGATGGAATTGGCAATAGTTTAGAACAGTTCTAACGTATTAGCACTCATGTGTTGTTACTTCATTAAAAAAAATAAGCCGAATGCCCATGGCGCTGTTTTCGAAAATCATTAACTATCAGGATTTGTAATTATAGTTATATTTTATTCACCAACTTGCCTTGGTTAGGAGACGGCAAAGAGACCTTCCGGTCTCTGAGTCAAGCTGCCACCTGTCTATTACACGTGGTGGAGGCTTCACACTGTCCCTTTAATTGGTCAACGTCAAGCTGGAAAGCTGTGAATACAAATTTTTTATAGTCTTTGATTTGAGCCGATCGATAATCGAACCCAAGCGTACTGTTTCAATAGCTGATGCTCTATCGACTCGATCACTGATTAGTCATTTTGAAATTAGCTACCTTGCTTTATCGGTCATTGGTCGAGTGAATAAAGCGTCTGCTACTGCAACGATAGACTCTGATTCAATTCCCGATAAGATCAAAACAAACACTATGAAAATTGATTTTGACAGTTTTTCTGGTTGACGTTCCAGTGATAACAATGAGAATCACAGTGTGAAGTTTCCACGGTGTTTGACCGACAGTTTGGCAGGTAGTGGCTTGACTCGAAAACCGAAAGGCTTCTTCTCTGTCCCTTAGTCAATGCAAAGTTGGTGAATGAAGATGTAATTAAAATTGCACTTTGCTTTTGAAATGCTCAATAACAAAGTAGGCCTCTCTAATGAATTCATTCAACAGCATATATGAATGAAATTTGAACTAGCGTTTTTCAACTTTTACATAGCCAGCAATCATGCGAAGGAAGATGAAGAAATGTTTTTCAAAGCCGTGAAAGAAAAATGCGGGGTTGAAATTTATTTTGAAGGTAAAATAAAATAGTCTCTTGTGTCGAATCTTTCTTGTGCTACATCGCATTTTATCGGAATTTAGACTTGCTAGAGCTAAGCATTGGTTGCTTCCGTGCTTGCATAAACAAATGGGACTGGGTTCCAAAAAACCGTCATGTGCAATTTGTTCATGTTGGATAGTAGAATACGCTGCAACCGCTGTCTTTTATCAGTTTTTGTCTATTTTAGTCAGCAGCGTGGCCGAAAGGATAAAGGCGTCGTTTTTACAACGACCTTGGTCGCCTGATCTGGGTTCAACCCGCACCCTGCTCATGCTGTCGCGTCCTTAGATGAGGCGCTTTACCATTATTATCTCTTCGGTGGCTTCGGACTAGCAGCAAATTTACGTGGTAAGAAGTCAAACCTCAGCCGCAAAATTTGCAAAATGGTCAATTCCTAAGAGGGCGAGGATTCCTCCAAAATAAAAGCGCTACCGTCGCTTCCTCGTTAGCGGAGGATAACTATGAATCGATCAATATTATACCACGTTTCAACTGGTAGACTTGTACAAAACTCGCATAGCAGCACCATTCACTGATATCTCTAGGCCTACACATACAATGTCTTCGCTCAAATACTTCACAAACGAGAACGACATTCTCAATTTGCGTCCTGAGCAGAAGATCCGTAGATGACTTCAAATGAATATAGCATTACTTGTTTTGGATACTGTAAAACATGAATTCTGTTGTCGCTGGAATAAACCCGCCTTTTTCAAACTTAACGCAGTTTTTTAATACATTGCTACGCAGATTCAAACGCTTCTGATTCAAAGAGTCCGTCGTCATCTTTGGATGGTAAGTTTCCAATATGGCATAAGCGATACATTGATGCATTGTTGTTTAACCATACCATCTTATGAAGATTTGTTTACGAAATACACTGTTTTTTGTGTGCACATGTATGTACATGCATTGTTGTTTAACCATACCATCTTATGAAGATTTGTTTACGAAATAGAACTGTGTTTTGTGTGCACATGTATGTACCATGGCACTGAAGTTGGTTTTCGTAGGGTTTACTAAAAAAATGGCTTGTAAAGAAATCTAGTCTTAAACTTGGTCCACTTTGGATAATTTGTCGATAGAGTGATCGAGAGTGTCAAGTCGTCGTTGTTACGAATTAGGATGACCCTGATCGCATGATCGGAGTTCTGCCCGCACCCTGATCATGTTGTTGCGTTCTTGAAAAAGCCCTTTCACGATTACTATCTCCGCTGGGTGGCTCGAAATAAGCAGCAAATTCAGTGGCGAAGAAAGAATTCTGAAGAGATGTACAGAAACATTGGATCACTGGAAACTTCTAAGTAGGCGCAGATCGCCCTACAGTTAGCGTCTGACACTGTCCGGTTACCGGAGGATAAACATGCAACTACAATATTGCATGTTACTTCAGTGCATTGTTGATTCCAAATTCTTCTTGTACTTCAGTTAACTTGGACTAGAATCTTACTACCCTGCTTGCAATTTCTGAGCAGATAATACAGATGATTTCGTCTGAATGGCGGATACTTCGTTGACATTACACTGTGCAGCAATCTTTCGCATAATGGCCGTTTTTACCTTAACCAGTTCTTGCTTTCGATAAAACTAGCGACTTTTTGTCCTTCACATCAAACTAAATGTAATTTTCGACTAGATTACGTCGCGGATTTAAGCTCTGGTAGTTCAAAAAGTCCGTCGTCTTCATTCGATGGTAAGTTACCGATATGCCATAACCGATAAATTGGTGCATTGTTGTTTAACCATAGCATCTTATGAAAAATCAATTTTGACGAAATAGTACTGTTTTTGTGTGCACCACTGTACGTGTGGGTACCATGGCACTGAAGTTCCTTATTGTGTGTTTTATTCTAAAAGTGCTTTGTAAAGAAGCTTAGTCTTAAACTCGGTCGACTTTGCAGCATAATCAAGAGGGTCAAGGCGTCGTTTTGCGGCAATTTGGATCGCATGATCTTGGTTCAAACTGCACCCTGATCACATTGTTGTGTTCTTATATAAAACACTTTTCGATGATTGTCTCTACTTAGTGGATTCAACCACGCAGCCAAACCAATGGACAAAAATTCGAAGAAAACCACTAGTACATTGCATCTCCGTAAACTTTTGAGCAGGTGCGGATTCGTCCAAGCACAAAGTAACTATTGCAATGATAAGTGTGCGGCTCATTCAACAGTTAGCGTCTCGGTTGCAGGATAACAAATGTGATGTATGTTGATATAATAATGATGCAATTAGGTTTTCATAAAACGGCCAGTCCATTGCTTCTAGCTTGAGGGGTTTAAAATGAATTGTTCAATATTATGCACAATAATATTGTATTGGCATTTTTCAGATTGGTTTAATTTTTTTTCCAGATTTCGCACGAGAAGCTAGTGCTTCATCTTCAAGAGGGCCGCCAGCATCTGCCGGTGAGTTACAAGTAGATTATAGCTGCTGATTTCATGTCTTGCAAATCGATGTATGTGTATTGTGTAATGGCGGTATTAGTCTAATAACTATAGCCGCCTCCGAACGTATTACATTTTTTCAATTCGACTGCACCATGAGTGAATTAAACTACCGGTATTCATTCTTCTTTTACCCTGCGAATAAACTAAGATCGAGATATAACAGATTAGATTTTCCCTTGGAAAGGCTTTTTCCCCATAGAAACTTTGCCAGGGGTGGCAATTACAAACAAAATTTCAAAAATTGACTGCATGTTCTTGATTCTGCCGAAATATTTTGCGGCCAAGTTGTTGTGTAACAAAGTACAGGTTTGGAACTAAAATTATCTGCTTTTCAATATATGTTACTCAGCTTTTCCAAAGTTAATCTTTTGTCACGGTACGGATAAAATGGCAACACTAAAGTAAGTGGAAAACGGCTAAGTTTGAACTGCTTTAATGGTTGATATATGATAAATAAATAGTCAAAAGTGAAAGCCTCTGGCTGCCTTGCTGAGGCATTGAGGTTGCTTTTCATGTAGCTTAATCAGATTTCCAAACAAGCTTTCTCTTTTCGACAGGTGGGAAAAAAAGAAAGAATACGGAACGACAAGAGGAGCTTTTAGAAAAGCATATGAGGCTTCAGGAAAACCTACTGGAAAGAGTATGTTCGTCATTCCTTGGCGGACTGCAAAAAATCTTGGCGGAAAGCCAAAAACCACAAAATGAAGAGTAAGGGAAGGCAAACTGTTTTCTGAGAAGAAGAGTGGTTGGAATGTACTGTAGCTCCTCAATAGTATGCAATCTAACACAACCAATAGCCCCCCAATCAACTGGCCATGACATGTTTATTAGGATGTTTCATTTTGTTAACATTTTTCGGGAAAAGCTTAGTTAGGGCGATTTTATGACGGGATTTTGGGTAGAAGTAACGAATCGAGCTTTGATTTCCAATTATGACGTGATTTAACGGTGGCACTGGCCGGTTGAAGATTATTATCACATCATATGAGCAGTCGAAATTAGCATATCTCGCGAACGGATTGGGTTAGAAACCGCAAAGTAGTGACAAACGACGCTGAAGAGCCGATTTTCTGTCTACTACTAATACATTTATTACGTCTATCTGCAAACGCCAACCTATAATTTTGGAAAAAGTTATTTTTGACAAAATTTGAAAGTTTTCTCATCACCACTCAATAATTGCTACTCTACATCAACTTATGATACAAGTTTTTGCTTTTGTTTTAAGTATCTAAACTTTGAAGTTTATTTAATTGTCCTTAGTCTCGTTTTATGCTGCATTGTTTTTTAAAATATGTTGCTTTCACTACCTCCTCTCAGCCAATGTGCATGGGTGTTGTATTCTTGCTCCTTAGAACGAAATATCAAAGCTTTTCGTCACTTTTAAATGCGAGAACTGCTTTTTCAACACTCTAAACAAAATACAAACCATTGCACAATACGATCAAACCGAAAAATGAAAAGGACATTGAAGACGTTTTCTCACTTGAACGCTTACAATTTAATCTATTTTTAAGTAAAGTAACCACCTTGCACCCTTTGGATGAAATATTGATTTAACATTGATCTAAATTTTCTAAGCTTCGCTCAATCAAATTGTTGCTATGAATCATTTTTTTAAATATTAGCCGTAGATAACCCACACCAATGCAGGTGCATTTTCAACAATGTATACGTACCAACCAGTGCTTTACTGCGGGTGAAAATGGATGATCTGTTTATATTTTAAAAGAGTGAATCAAAGTGTTAGGAACTGGCTTTTGGGTAAGGGTAGGAATAAATGCGCAGTGATTGTCCACTCCAACATAGCAATATCAGTAATAAATCACGCTGACAATTCGTTTGATCTTAAAAGAAATAAGCTTTCACGAGTCCAGTTTGTCGAGTTTTACTACTCATTTTTTTCTGCTAGTAGAAAGTATCGAAAAAAATTATGCAGTGAAATTTTGGCTTTTGATAAGTTTAGAAACTTTTCCTTAATTAACATGAATCTTAAACCATAGAATTGTTGATTTTTAAGGCTGCAAGTAGGTTTCGATTCCTTCCGAGGAATAAAAGCTCGAATATACTCTGCAGGAATTCGACAATCAGGTCACATCTAAAGGTCTGGACCACAGGTCTAAAATTGTGAAGGAAGAGTCAAAATAGCACTTCGAAGAGGCTCAGAGATGGGCACAAGAGAAAGAGATGAATTAGATCCAGTTGAGGGTGTTCACAGCAGGAAGAGTTTTTTCGAGTGATCCTGCATGGATATCTGAAAAAGATGCTGTCATCATCATGACAGTAAAGACAAGAAAGTTCAGAGCGAGACCGGCTATATCCCCCCCAGAGACTGAAGAAACTTAAGAATTTAGATGAAAATGCGTAATGTTGCATCTTCAGGTGTTGTAGAACGAGTTTTGGAAACGGCGGGGAAAGAGTAAAGAAGGTTAGCTGGCGTGGTGATTGGAATAGGATTTCCACTCGATCATGAACTTCACTGGTTAGAATACACAAACAGGGATCATGTCGTGAATTTTAGAGAAGCATTCTGCTGATAGTGAAAATACAGCGCGCATAAACATAAGTGCCATTTGTTGATTGATTGCTGTTGTTCGACTGACGAACATTGTGCTACGACTGCATTTTGGATACACTTTTTCCAAAATCTTTTTTTTTTTTTGTCAGTTACGATTGCTGTTTTAGTGACATTTTCAAGTTAAATCGGAACTACTTATTTGATAGATATAAATTTTAAATAATTTCTTACCATGTCGTTTGGTTTACAAAAACGTATTTATCCACGATAAAATTTTTGTGCAACTAATTTGTTCCTGTGAGAAAACATGTTTGATGTCCTTTGCATTTTGGGGGTTTGATCGTCCTATTTAATGGTTTGTACTTAGTTTCGAATGTTGAGAAAGCAGTTTTCGCATTTAAAAGTGACGAAAAGCTCTGACATTTCGTTCCAAGAAGGAGCAAGGATGCAACAGTTGCAACACCCATCCACATTGACTGAGAGGAGGTAGTGAAAGCAACATATTTTAAAAAACAATGCAGCTTAAAACGAGGTTATGAACCATTCAATAAAATTCTAAGTTTGGATATTAATATAAAAGCAAAAACTTGTATCATAAGTTGATGTAGAGTAGCAATTATTGTGTGGTGATGAAAAAAGTTTGAAATTTGTATCAAAAATAACTTTTTCCAAAACTATCGGTTGGCGTTTGCAGATAGACGTAATAAATGTATTAGTAGCAGACAGGAAATCGGATCTTCAGCGTCGTTTGTCACTACTTTGCGATTTCTAACCCAATCTGTTTGCTAGATATGCTAATTTCGGCAGCTGAGATGACGTCACAATCAGACGGCCGTTGCCCGTTGAATGACGTCATAATTGAAAATCAAAGCTCGATTCGTTACTTCTACCCAAAACCCCGTCATAAATCGCCCAAACTCGAAAATGTTGAAAAAAAGAATCATTCTAATGTTTATGGACATTGTTCTAGCGGGTATGTGCTAACGAGGTGCTTAATAATTTTACCCGGCGGGCTCCAGTCCATACCCTTTTTTGTTTTCGATCGATGTACTAAGTCCTTTTGTTAAGTTGTTCGGGTTACATTTTTTCAATTGTTGGCTCCGTAAATATTCGGGAATGCTTTAAAGTAGATAACATCAAAGGTAATCAAGATTTTGATTCATGCCAGCCCACAGATGACAAACCGACACTTCTATTGCAAACTATAAAGAAAAAATGCATGAAATTTCGAAATTACTCAAGTTTTGGATATCAACAAAACTCTTTTTGAAACTGTTTTGCTTTTGGGTACCAATTTTTCTAGTCCCATTGTCAGCTGTTTGAAATTGCGTAACCAGGGGGCTAGATACTTCTAAACGTGTTTTATAGTTGACCAGGAAACCAGGGGATAGGGTAAGCTAAACAAGGAGATAGGGTAAGCTAAACAAGGAGATGCGTGATTTAATTCTGTCAATAGGCTTCCAAATCTTTTGCTTATTTTTCCTCCTGTTACCGGACAGCGTCAGACGCTAACTATTGGATGATCCACACACTTTTCGTACTTCGAGTTTAAGGAAATCTGGCTAATCGATTAGTTTTTTCAAATGGCGCTATATCTAACTGGCGTTGAAATGACTATTGTTTTCCGAAAAATTCAGAAATTTCCCTGACTTTTATCTGTGAGACGCATACAAATTTTATCTTTGGCTTTAAGCACACCCATCTTTTGAAAACTTCTGGTTACGTACTTGGTTGGTAGAGGGTTGCAGAATGTGCTAGATTGCATGCGATTGAAGGGCTTAAGTTTTGTGACCCTTTATTTCATTTGTCAGTTTGTCTTTGATAGTAGCCTTGTATTTGATCTTATTTCGAGGCCGTCAACTATGTTCATGTTTCAACTTCCTGTAATGGTGAATGAATGTTTTAACATGATCCAACCATTCATTATTAGCGTGGTTCATAATGTATTTATTATTTAAGCTAATAGGAGGAGTTTTTTTGCAGAAAATAAAAAGTACTTACTAGTGGCGGTGGCTACTCCCGCAATTTCAAATAGTGTTCAGTCAAAGGTTTGGAGTTAATAGTATTAATTTGTACAACTAACAAACTGGTCTGTTGGTCGAGCGATGATGTGTTCCACTCTGTAGCGAGAGGTCTTGGGTTCGAAAATCCGGCGCGGTCAAATCGATTGCGGTGTTGCCAACGGCTCGCCACCGCTGCGACATTTCGAAAAATGTTTTGCCCTTACGTACAATGACGCGGAGATGAACCACGCAGACTTGTTACACGCTGTGGCGTAATACAGCTAAACGAAAGACTTGCTTTGACACAAATAACAAGCGACAATTTGGTAGAAGTTTATGCTAATGTTAATTCGCAAAGTCAATGAATTTATTGTTTTTTCACCCAAAAGAAACAAAACGCAGCACAAAAATTGCCAATCTGTTTGTGTAAATTGAACTTGATCGCAGCAAACACGCAAAGTAACCCCGCAGTCACTAAAACATGGCAGATATGGTACAGAAGGACTTGTAAAGAGCTGGATCACTGCAACCAACGAACCATAACATTTACACATAATACAAAAAAAAACTATCGCAAACAAACATCGAAAAAGAAAATGTTTTGACTCCAGTATTTACATGTCAAGACATCGGTTCCGACTCTTGGATATTTAAATGGGTAAATTCGAACACAAAAAATAAATGAATAAACATACACAGTGTGTATGTAAGATAATATCGCTGCATTTCTTCAAAGCAACATTTCAAATTTCTTCTTTCAAAACTCGTATTTAACTGGTTTAACCTTAACCTACAATCTAAAAAGTTCTCTGACGCAATGGAAAGTTGCTTTGAAGAAATGCAGAGATATTATTTCGGTTCTGCTTGGCATCATCATCTGGTTGCCCTCGTGATCGTTGGAGTGGATTGATAGGAGTGGTGCTGGCCCCAGATGTAGAGAGCCACAAACCTTTAAAAAGGTTTCTTTACAAATGTTGGTTTCTTAAAGTAAAAATTTTGTCATATACAGTAGAACTCCGATTATCCGAACTAATTAAAACCAGGGGTGGTTCGGATAAGTTAATTGTTCGGATAATCGAACAACATGCAATACACATGAAATTAGATCATATACAATGCATTACAAAGTTTTTCTTTTCATTGAAGACATATTGCAGTGACTAAACTGGTTGCAAACTTCAAATAATTTCAGCACGCCGTGCACGCGTCAAATGATTTTTAATTTTGGACGCATTTTTCTCTTAAAATGCAATTGACGTTCTAATGCTTCTTGTCAGGTTTTAATTTCTTTTGTTAAAGTCGCGTTCGGATAATAGGCGTTTTGGATAATAGGCGTTCGGATAATCGGAGTTCTACTAAATTTTACAAAAAACTGCACCACATTAAAAGTTTTTGGCGTGTGATATGAAAGGCCAAAGTGGAAGCAGAAGTGGTACACTTCTACCGCTTCCAACTTCCGCGAAACTTTGCCGCTTCCGCTTCAGACCCGGCGCCACAGGGGGGGCATTTCGGGGCCGTGCCCCCCAAATCAGTGCTTGTGCCCCCCACACGAGAACTGTGCCCCCCAAGCGATGACTGTGGCCCCCCAAAGTGCTGTTTGTGCCCCCTATCGTGAGGAAACTTTCGTAAAATTGTGACAAATACTCAGCTTTTGCGGTAAAGACTTTTTTTGGTCTTTACTTCCGAATTCATGTGAAAAAGTGTGACAAATACTAAGATCTCGCGGCAAACACCTTTTTTTGGTCTCTACCACAAAAACGGTGGGAAAGGACCGATAACTGCGCCACGGGTTCCCGTTGTGCCCCACCAGGCGCAGATCGTGCCCCGGTGCGATTATTGTGCTCTGAAAGGAGGCCCCAAGCCCGCATGAAGACCTTTTTTTGGTCTTCATCTAAGTTTGTGCCCCCCAGTTATTGTTTTTGCCCCCCCCTCAGTCACCCTACTTTGGCGCCGGGCCTGTTCCGGTTCCACATCCCTAATTGTTATGTATAGAAGTTTATTTCAAATCGTCACAGGTATGTTAGAGTCATGATGCTGTGAGCATTAAGTCTTGTTTTAAGAGTTACAACTATCATGCCCTGAACTGCATTTCTTTAGGTAGTGGCTGATGTTAATACGTTACGCAAGATTTCAATCGTGGGATAATGTTACGTAGCGTAAATTTCATGGCAGGGGATGCTGTTACGTTACGTAACATTTCACTGGTAGGATAATGTTACTGTACGTACCGCACTGTAAGATTTCACGTCAAGAAGTAGCTACAACGAAAGACTACCCGAAGTGCCAAACGAAACCAAGAATACTGTTGTTTACGCGCCAAAATACTAACCAAACCAAGAATTGCTAAAGGCCACCGGTGCGCGAAGTAAGTGTACGATAACGTAACCCAAGGCTAGCCAAACCACGAATAGAAAACTTGCGTTTAAAATTTGTCTTGTGTTTACGAATTTATGCTTTCTTGTTTATTCAAAAAAAGTTGGTGGAACTCTGTTGAAAAATTTCCTAGAGAATACAATGCAACATGCAATCCTGACTGTATGCATTACTACGCAAAACTCGGTAAAAATGCTGATGTCACACTTCATTTCAACCAAATTTAAAAGTAGCTTAATTTAAATTGCGTAAGAAAGCAATAAGTTTAATCTCGAACTGGTTTAAAGCTTTTGTCAAAAAAAGTTAGCGATAGATGGTGATGTAATCAAACTAGTCATTTGATTCAATAGCATGATGACGTGGGGTGCTACTTCTAATCTGGATCAGAGGTTAAAAAACAACAAAATAGGTCTTCTGTACGAAGAGAGTTAAAATTTTGCATACGTTAAGGCCAAATGGGTGTTCGCAAGCGCTGCAGAAAAATTTTTAAGACTGATCCTATACAGGTAAGATGAAAGTAAGAGGCTGAGATCACAGTCGCGAAAGCTTGAAAATTCCAACCGGAGGGGGCGAGACTGGACAAATTCCTCCGGAGAAACTTGACAATAATTAGTTCGAAATGGTAAATATTACGGTTAAATGGTTGTCGTTGTTACTGCTGGAATATTGATATCCTATACCGTTTAGCCAGCGCCATTTCAGCTTAGCTACCGAAATTCCCGATACTGTAAATAATAAAAAAGTAAATAGATCTCACGGAAACAATATTGTTTATTTTTACTATTTGCAAACACTTTGAAGGTCAATCAACACAAAGAAGCAAAAATTTCGCAAAACAATAAGGTGAACAGTTTGTCCACTTGTTGTAACCGTAGCAAAGCGCCAAGACTGATATTCTCATCACACCTTTAATTGAACTAGCCACACAGGTATGCAAAAGGTGATCCGGTAGATAATACGACTAATAATAGCAATTGTCGGTACGCATGCAATTTTACGCAAAGTAATAAATGTACACAATTTAAACACGGACGGATCTTAAGTTTTTATTCTTTACCAATCGTGTGCATTGGATACATCTTGAACACAGAAAAGATGGTCATTGGTCAAGTGTGATTACAGATGAAAACATTATTGGGTGTAGTTACTGTACAGTTATACACAAAAAATTAACCGATCAGTGGTCGAGTGGATAGAGCATCTGACACTGAAGTGGTAGGAACGGGTTCGATTCCCCGTCGCGTCAAACCAAAAGACATAAAAAAATTAGTACTCACAGTTTCAAAGCAATCTGAGATCAAGCTCGTAATCATCGCAAGTCCCGGGGCAAGCAAGACGTGCCGCGCGCATCACATCCTATTAACCTATGCGATTGCAGAGATCACTAGTTCGAAACTCAACACAACAATTGTAAGCAAAATAAAATGAACCACAGGATAGCCACACCTTGACATTGTTTAGCATTAAGTGGAACACTGACAAAATATGTAATATGGAGTCTCCACTATGTGGGGGTGGACAGATAGTAGCTAGACTGAAAAATCGCGACGTCCTTTCTCTTGTCTCCTGGCCAAGGCTACTCAGTACTTAGTGAATGAAGATGCAATGACAAATAAGAAATATTAAAAAAAAAAGATAATGGTAAATGCATAACGGAAGATCTAAATAACAAAATAATAGCCAAGATTAATTTCAACATATTGCATTTATTCTAGAAACGTTTCGGCTAGTAACTCGAACATTCAAGATTCTATTTCAACAAATTTGATAATGGTTAGAGTTACTAGCTGAAACATCTAAAATAAATAGAACATTCGTAACAGTTTTGGCTACCGTTTTCTTAATGAATTCACTGTTTCACAACTTTGCAATTAGTTTATCATTATTCTGCGAGGTGGCAGTCTCGACAAAACCGAACAGTTCGCTTAGGCGGCTGCTTGAAACCGACACATTTTATGTGCATCCAGTTAAGACATGCATCGCAGCACAAGCTTTGTCCGGAGTCCCAGTCAAATTAGCACACATGGCATTCCCTTACACCGTTCTCCTTGTTTACTCTCACTAAACCTTTTTTACCATCTTCCAGGCATCAAATGAAAGATACTGTTTGATGCTGACTAAAGCAACACTTTCGTCTAAACACTTCATATGCACACACTTCGGCACGCGTTTCAACCTCGTGCTCTTCAACGACTGATTTATCATTTGCTCCAAAAATGCGTTTAACGCCACTGTCGTCGACGAACCAACTCAACATTTCTAAACATAATAACAAAGTTGAATTCCAGCAGCATACAATCATACCTATAACATTCACCGGCGTTGCCAGAAATATAAAAAGTAGGGGAACAAAAATTCTATGCTACGATTGTAGCAGTTGCACATCAGAAAGTTTTCATTTAGGCTAATTGTAACAAAATTAATAACGAAGCCTTAGCGATAACTGGCAACAGTTTAATCCTTGTTCGTTCAGAAGAGGCATAAACCCCCCCCCCAAAAAAAATACATTATTTAAAGTGGTTTACGATGCAGCAGCGGAAGAAAACAATTGTTCACTTTGAACTGCAATATCTTAAATATGACATGACGTAGAAAGTTCAAATTTGGTGAGAATGCATTTCAGGTTTTTCGAAACATTTTGGTCAACAGCGAAAAACTTGACTTGAATGCGCTTCAAAGTATATAAATTCCATATTGAATCAGTTTATATTACCTTTTACGTTTCTGTGTTGTCGACTTCATTTTAAAGGCTTTCGGAGTGTTCGCGTATTTTTTCTTCTTATTTGGCAAGCCAAACACGGCTAGCCCTGCCCCTTTCGGGCGACCAGCTTCAGCTGCTTCGGGGGCAATTTCACCTTTTTCCAATAATTATTGTCAGAAGAACCTGAAAAAATGGGGGTGAAATTCGCTGCAACTCGAAAACTGAGTCAAAGATTTAGAGCACCTAATTTCTTATCTGCAATTTTATCCCACTCAATTTTTGTATATAACTTTCTTGTGAACAGTATATATAGCGTGTCGTGTATTTCGGGCAGATGGAAAATCAGGTCTTCTGAATCCAAATCTGGCGTTCTAGGAGTTGCAGCTTTCGAGGCATAATCACCAAAATCTCCCAATTTGCCTCCAAAATCAAACCCCCAGGGTATCAAGATTTCAAATTTTTTCAAACCGCGTAAAAATATGTTTGTGGGTAGTGGAAACTCCATCTAAAAACAACATTAACTGCGAGAGTAAAAAGACACAAATAATTGGACCTAAGATGACAAAAAATTGTACGAACCTGTATTTACAGACGACGCAACATCACAGCCAATTAGAGCTTCCGCTTCAATCATTTCTGTTTCGACTTTTACATGACAACAAAATTTGTGTTATAAATGTGAATGGCATTTGCAATTCAAAAGCGTCATGGTGCACACTGCAAAAAGTACAGATAAGGGAAGGTAGGAAATCTAGATGACCAAATTGTTGGCTAAATACCAGTTTCTTGAGTTCTGCTGCAAAGCGTTCCAGGAAAGCTTGGTGATGTTCGTCACGATAAACATAAAGTTCAACTTCTTAAGACACAAGCAACACGTGTTTAAAAACAAGTGGGAATTGTGACGAAGGATAATGGAGAAAGACGTTTTACATCGTTGATTTTAAACTTGACTGGTGTCGACCAATTCAAACTGATAAGGATCATAACATAACACAGAACACGTAAAAAATTAAAAATCGAAAGCCCTACAGTCTGTTTCACCCGTAATCGGGATCATCAGGGGTGTCTTATTCAATTTCAATCCTAATCAAATCCCGATTACGGGTGAAACAGACTGTTGGGTTTTAAACTTTTGGAATGTTCTGCGTTATGTAATGATATTCGCTCTGGCCTATGCTGTCCAGCACTTTTTTGAATCGTTTGAATTCAAACTTCACTCATTAAACTGATAACTAGATGAAAGCTTGCTATGCATGCTAGCCCAGTGAATGACCAGCGCATGTAAAATAATGATATTTTCAAAAAAGTTATTTGTTTCCCCGTTAAGAGAGTAAGTCCAACACATTGTCTTTTGGAGCCTAAGGAAGTTGATTTCCCGTACATACAAGATTTGGAAAAAAAAAGGAAAACCTCACCGTGGCCAAAAGTGGTTTAGTAGAGATAAAAGGGTATCTCAAGACATATATAACCATGTGCAATATTTTTCTCCGTTCTTAACCCGTTTTTGAATGCCCCCGTCTTTTACGATAAAGTTTCTGAGCGGTTTTCCAGAACAAAAACTGAAGTCACGAGGCAAGTTGCCTCGAAATTTGGTACAAACATTTTGTTAATCTCAAACTGCTTTCCAAATTTCATGTAACTCGACCTAACTGTTTTTGAGTTAAAGTGCAAAAGACTAAAATTTTGCACTAATTAATTTTAAAATGGCTGAGTGAATACAAACGAACCCGCGACGCGAGCGTCCGTTATTCCAATCACACAACTTCACACTTGAAGTCGTATTAAATAGGCTACGAGAAATATGAGAAACCAACATACTGACTGTAATGTGGTCTACTCACCTGCATTTGTAGTGGGCGCATCAAAAGTCTCAATCCCAGCTTCTGCTTCGACTTCTGCTTACGTTTAAACTTCTTTTGCACAGCAAGAAATTTGCATTCGACTAACGTACCGTGATTTGCACCAGCAGGCGCGTAGCCAGGAATTTGCAATGGGTAGGCCTGAATTCCCAGTCTTCGGAGGCTTTGGCAATCTGTTTTTGCAAAAATAGCTTAATTTGAAACCTTTTGGGTTGAAATTATTACTTGGTAGACGTCGCATATTTCAACTACAGAAAGATGTTCAAACTGCAAGAGTAAAAACACTAACAATTGGATTAAGACGAAGCAAAACAAAAAACGATGCTTTCTAGTTGATTTTAAAACTTGATTAGCGTTGACACTTGGAGCAGTTCATTATCTTCAAAATTACTATATTATAAAAGAAATGTGACAAAACGGCATACCTGTAGCTGTACCCACAACAGACGTATCGTCACTTTGAGTCTGATGATATGCTTCATTGACCATGGACTCTGTTTCACGTTCATCTGTAATGCGACAATATTGTGCAATGAATTGACGTTGTAGCAGTATGGTTTTGAAAATATTTAAAGGTGATGAACCATCCAGCCAATTTCGGTGGTTTACAATAGCTAAAAATGAGAGATAAGTTTTGAAATTTTTTGTTTTCATTTTGGGGTGGGGTTGTTGAGATATTCAACAAATGCAAAAAGATATTCCCCCAAAAAAGGTTTTGGAAACCCTGAATTTTTCTCATTCCAGGCAGCGCGCGAAATCTCGTTCAAAATCTATTAGCCGTGCAGGTTGAAAAATATCAAGTTGGAAAGATTATAAGAAGCGCAAATTGGGTGGAGTATTCACTCACATGAGGAGTAGTAAAACTAGTAACATTCGTGCAAGATTATGTATTTATAAGCCAAAAACATGAAATACTGTTTGCAGGCAATAGGCATAGTAAGCAGCAGCAGCCTACAGTGAGTAATTGTAACAGGTAATTAGCCATGGTACTGGTAGGCTATTGCTTTAGTGTTTATATAATTTAAGACAATTGAAAATCGACTTCATAATGTTTTGGATTTACAATATATCGGTATCAGGTATCGGCCAAAACAGTTTCAAATATCGCTATCAACCAAAAGAATCATATCAGTTGAGTTCTACTTTTTATAATCAGTAACCTAATGCAATAATTCGGACCCAAATAGGCCTAGAAAATTTTATTTTATTTCACTGTTTTATAATGTCTCAGGTCTGAGCCAGAACATGATCCTACCAGTACCAATATAGGCTAATAAGTACTAATACTTCAGACTTGAAAGACCTATAGGCCTAAAAATGTTTATTGGCCTATAAATACAATGTCTTGCACAAATGTTACAAAGCTAGGTTTTAACTAGAACTAAGCTAATCTTCATACAAGTGAATACTCCACCCAATTTGTGCTTCTTATAATCTTTCCAACTTGGTATTTTTCAACCTGCATTGCTAATAGATTTTGGTACAAGATTTCACGTGCTGCCTGGAAAGAAAATTCAGGGCTTCCAAAACCGTTTTGGGGGGAATATCTTTTTGCATTTGTTGCATATCTCAGCAACCGCAGCCCCATAATAAGAACAAAAAATTTCAAAAATTATCTCTTATTTTTAGGTATTGTAAACCACCGATGGCTGGATGATTCACTGCCTTTAAGTAGTTTGAGTTCATCAATATTTTAATAGAACAAGACAGTTAATGAACAAAAACGTTTGTAAAAGACTTTAAGTTTTTAATTAACAATAATTTATTTTGATTTTGAAAATTATGGAAAGAAGCAATTGAGAGTATTCTTACATTACTTGTTTAGTGCGCTAGCTGTACACTTACTTGGTAAATATCTTGAATTATGTACATCAGGCTTGCTCATGTGTCAGACATAAAAATTTATCTCCATCAGATGTAACTCGAATTTTTATTTGGAAGCCACAGCCTTTTACAAGGGTTCTAAAAAATGATAAATAGTAGTTACTTAGTGGAAAAGTTTAAAACCAAGCTATTTATTAATATCTATAACGATTATATAATATATACCTTTTGATAGTCTAACTCATTACCGGACCAGTAGATAGATGAGTTATGATACAAATTTTAGATTAAACTGCAACCACTTTTATTTCAAATCTATATTTGAAGAAACAAATGAAAACTTTAAGTGAGACGTCAAAAAATTTCTTCAAAAATTATGCTAAATCAAATAAAAAAAGTTAGTATATATTGCATAATTTATGATTTTGGGAGGATGAACTATTGCATTGCTAATTAGTGATTAGTTCTTATATTGCTAAAGAGTATAGGTGTTTATATAGGTGTTTATGCACTATCAAATGTGATTGAATTAATTAATGCAGTGGCATGCTTGTGCATAAGTAAGGACTCATATCTACTCAATTACTCACATTTAGTTGCACCTCTAGTTCATGACTGTAAAAGTGGGTGTTTGTGGTTGACTCATAAATATATCATAGATCGCACCCTTTGTTTGTGATCAAAATATATATTTGTGGAGGATCTGAGATCATACAGTAATTTAATAAGTTACACAACTCAGTTTGTTAAGAAAAAGCTAATTTACAATTAATCGGACCATCAAGACCAAATTAAATCTTTTTATAAGCTGAATTCAATTTGGACTGATTCCACAAACAATGGAATCCCTAGACAAGATGACGGATGTTTGCTTTTAATGTCTGGTGTATAGATCATACTTGAAAATTTAGCTCATTTTTTTGGTAAAAAAAGTGCGACCTAGCCCTATATCAGATATGCGAGTATATATGGTAACTTAAAATAATAACTTATATATAGTACTTTGAATTGGGTTGTATTCCTTTCGAAAATGAGATAGGCTTTCTTCCACTGTGAATACAAGCATAATCATAATCAACGACAACCAGTTAATGGTGATAGGCTTAGTTGGTAGCCTACACATTAGTCAACTGGTTAGTCACCTTGCAGTATCACTATCAGTAGCGCAGCACTAACTCTGAAATAAGCTGACAGCACACTGTTACTGACAGTAAATTTCTTGCTCTTGGCTACACTTGACACCCGACAGCTAGACTCTGGTTCAGTTGTCCTTTTAAGTTTCTTTGAACATAGCAAGAGGCAAAATTCAAGTAAAGATATCTCACTGCTGAATTGTTACAAATTATGTAATATTATTCTACGACGAGTGAAGTGTTACGTAACGTAACAGAAGCGACCAGGTGCATAGCCAGGATTTCACAATGGGGGGGCTATTTCGGGGGTGTGGGGGCGGAGCCCCCAGCTGCCGGAGGCCATTGGGGGTGTGGAGGGCAAGTGCCCCCAGCGCTCGAAAATTTTGCATTTTTATGCAAAAATAACTTCATTTTAGATCGATTTTGATAAAAAATAATGCTTTTGAAACGTGGCATAGAAGTTGGCACTGCAAGCATGATTAAACTGGTTGCATAAATTAGCTATGTGAGAGGTGGCTAATGGCAAAATTTCAGTTCTCTAAATTACACGCTGGTAAATCATAATACTCTATCCTATAGTTCAATAAAACTCACACGTAGTCATTTATTTCATCTGTATTTTATAGAGAAAAAAAGTTGGGGGTGAGGGCTAATGAAATTGAAAAGAGATTTGAGAGATGTGACTGGTAATTAACTACAGTAATACTAAACAGCGCCCCCCCCCCCCCCCGTATTCGTGAGTTTATAATAATGTATTTAGTTCAGCATTTTTACGCTAGCGATCAAATTTGATTTTTGGCCACTTTTCAAAGTTTTTACTGATTTGTGAGTTTTATTTTTGACAAATTAGCCCCCCCCCGCCCTAAATATATGTTTCAAAAAGTGCTTCAATTCACTTTGTAGTCCATTCCAGTGCAAAAAACAGTCTCAGAAGTGCTAAAACCGTGTTATTTTCCTTATTCTGCATTTTGGTTGACAGGCCAATGGGGGGGCTATAGCCCCCCCTGGCTACGCTACTGGAAGCGACTGTCATTCACTTACCGAGTACCGGTAATTTACTTATCAGCTAGGCCTATTCATGTAACACCTTTACAAAATCACTCACAACTTTTCTACCCAAACCAGCATTTGAAACTTCTTCCATCTAGCCTTGCAATTCTTGTACTGGTAGGCTTACTGCTCTAACCTTGACTCTAGCTAGCCTAGTCTAATCTCAAAACTCCACGTAGGCCAACCAAACTTGCCTAGTACTAGGCCTACAGTACTAATCTACATATAATATTGCTGTAACACCACAAAGCTCTCACAATTGTTCTACCCAAACCAGCATTCAACACTCCCGCCGTCTAGCCTTACAGCAGATCTTGTACTAGGCTAATCTCCAAATAAAAAATACCAAATACGATTCATCATCAATCGTTTTATTCGTTACAAGGATAAAACACGATTGTAAGGGCTTCATGTAAACTCGATCGGATAATTCGATTTTGACGCAAAATACATCGATTCAAAATTTGAATTTTTATATCGATTTATTTCATCGAATCGTCTTCATGTAAACAAGCTATATGTCTATAAAAATCTATAAATCACAATCAAATTCCAGTAATCTATGTCTATAAAAATCTATACATCAAATTCCAGTCCCAAAGACACCAGCTTCAACTGATACATTTTTGATGCAAAGCATGCAGCATTTCATCTTATTCCTTGGATACTCCAAAATATGCTGAATCATATTGGGGAAAACGCAATAATCTAAGTTTTCGCAATTTACGCGATGCTGTTCCTCGATTGAATAATAAGGTGAATTGGGGTCTGCATTCTGTTGCAAGGCCGAAGACAGTCAAATGTTGTTTCGTTTATTGCTCGCTATGTTATTTGTATAAAATTGTTGCTGATTGAAATAATTATGTCGAAAGATAATAATAATAAATTAATGAAAAATTTATTCCGACTTGTCCTATTGCGATGCACAGAATCGGAGTCCTATTCATGCACAGAATCGGAGTACTTGTCCTATTGCGATGCACAGAGTCCTATTCATTACAAAATTAAGTCGGTATTTTAGTCACCAAAAGCACACAACGCATTATTTTCTCAAAGTTGGTTTACACGTAATCTGCACCGACAAGTGGCAATATACGTTTATTTTCGATGTATAAACAGTACTTTCCGTCGTAAGTACCCCATGTAGGCTTTTTGCCCTTGGCTGCTTTAAAATCGGGCACTAACATCTGCTTTTGTTTATAAAATAATTTGGGCAAGTGGTCAGTTATATAAGCAGAGTTTTCTTTTCCATCATTATAAGCTTTAAGGTTGTTAACATTTTCGTGAATGATGCTCTTATCGAAGGCAGTTAGAACTTTGACTATAATTGGTCGCGTTACTTTTTTACCTGCTTTTGTGACAGGATGTTGAGGTAGTCGGTGTAAATCCACTATTCTAACCGCATCGGGTTCCAATCCTAGCGCCTCCGTCAGAAAAGTTTCAAAAATAGCTTTAGTTTGTGGTTTGGTTTCATGTTCGATTTCATCTAACCCATGTATCAGAATATTGAATCGTTTGTCATAAGATTCACGCATGACGTTCTCATGCTCAATGCTTTTAATTTTCTGTAGGAGCGCGTTGTTCTTTTCTTCAGCAGCTTTCAATTTTTCATCAAGTATTTCAAATTTAGAGACCATTTCCGTTTCAATTTCTGAGGCCAGACTTCCAATTCGATTGATATTTAAGTCTAGTGCGGTTACGTCAGCTTCTAACTTGCCACATCTTTCTGAAAATTTTTTGTCAATTTCATTAAGTTGAATTTCGAAACTGGCAAAATGCTTCTCTAAATTATCTAATCTCGCCGACATTATCTCAATCACCTTCAATACACTGTCCAATTTAGCTTCAACTGTGTTTTTTCCAGTTTTCCCAGTCATGATTTTGAGCAAATTCTTAATTGATCTTTTTTTTTTTTTTTTTTCTGCGCAACCGCAGCAAAATGTCTGTTTTTCTCTCTTCTAATGAATACGTCCGTTCGCCAGAATGACTAAAATGTTCGCCAGAATGACTAAAATGGTTCGCCAGAATGACTAAAATGGTTATCGGTCAGCTCGTTCGTGGTCAGTTGTCGTGGATCCGTTTATGCAGCCACACCATCTGTGAAACTCACATTATCTGTGAAACGTAATGCCAGGGTTTCCATTGCCAAGAAAAATTATGATTATTGAGGCCCTTACGTCGTGTTTGAAGTAGAGTATCTCTAGAAAGGCTGGATCAAGAAGTATGAAGTCAACGCTGATCTAATACGATTGGCCTAACTTTAGATATCCTTGGTGATTTTACCTTCAGTCCTCGTTCAAGTTAAGATTAAAGTTCAAATTTGAGGTTAACATTTATTGGAGCTGCATCAAAGTGTGTTATTGCTTATTATCAGAGGTGGGCAAAGCGCAACTTTTGAGCCTCTGCAATTGCTTTAGTTGCGTTTCACTTTAATGTTATATTTTGAGATGCTGCGGACTAATGTACCCTTAAAAGGAATTTCAATTTTTTTTGTTAGTAGCTCTATTTTATTCGATGAACTTAATTTTGTTTCATTTCAATCTTAATGTTGTCAAATGTCGGCCATTTTCAATCGTAATGTTGTCAAATTGGCTGAATTTGCCTCGGACAAGAGATAGGTTGCTTGATTTGAATGATCGTCAGGTGTTTTGCAACTTCCCTGTCGCTTTCTTAAACGAGTCTGTGTCCCCATCCCTCGGAAGGGGTCGGGTAGTACCACCACCACCAATGCTGGTTAGACAATGGGGGTGGCCTTTTGGTCGAGCCCCTCGGGAGATCTGTCCTGCCATTTCGACCCATTTCCATTTGGGAGGAGACTGCACCACCACGATGAGGTGGCAGGACGCTGGTAATCAATCCATCTCAATCAATCTGGGACGGCTTTCAAAAGAAAAAGCCTCCAGACCGAACCATTTTGGCGTCTGTTGACTTCTCCAAGGCTTTCGACTCGGTTTGGCACTCTGCTCTGTTTCATAAACTTCTCTCGCTCAAACTCCCCCCTTGCTTTGTTCTTTGGGTACGCTCTTTCCTTTCTGACCATAGAGCTAAAGTCCAGGTTGGTGGTTCCCGCAGCCTTTCCTTCCGTATCAGACGAGGGGTCCTCCAGGGCACGGTACTTGGTCCAGTCCTCTTCATCCTATTTGTTGATGACATTACCAAGGATTTGCCTCGGGGTGCTCATGCCTCCCTGTATGCTGACGATCTGGCCATCGGGTCCTCCTTCCCAGACCCGCTCAAAGCATCTTCTGTCGTCGTCCAATTCCTGTGTTCCAAATTCTATCCACGCCTCAAAGCCCTTCGCTCCATAGCCACTGCCTCCTGGGGTCCCACGAAAGAATCTTTCTCCTTACTTTGCAAAGCTTTTGTGCAACCGGTGCTCACATATGCCTCTCCTGGATGGTTCCCATTCCTCTGCAACACCGCAACCAATTACTTCGAAATCCTGCACAAAGCTGCATGCAGGGTTATTATTGGGTGCCTCTCTTCCACCCCCTCCTCCCTACTCCTTCTTGAGGCCCAACTCCCTCCTCTAAAGCTAACTTTAGAACATCAGGCCCTTTCCTCCTTCGAACGTGCTCTGCACCTCCCCCCAGACTTCTCCAGTTTTTATGCCCTGGCAAAAAGAAACGTGCCCTGTCGACTAAAGAAGAAACCCTTCTGGAGATCAATCTGTTCTTCGGCCACTCAATCCCTCCCATCCCCAAGCGAGACTCTGATCATGTGCCCCCCCTTTTCCCCTATGGACTGCAACCCACTTCACCGTTTCCCCCTTCATTCCCGACTGCACAGGCAACAGTACAGCCCAACTCCAGTCTGCTTCAAACAGACTATCTTCTCTACCCCCTTCTGATATCGACGTATGGACTAATGGTTCTGTCCCCTCCCTTTTTGGTCCAGGTGGTGCTGGAGTGAATGTCACATGCTCCAAATGCAACACATCCCATTCCCTGTCCTTTTCCACTGGTCCAATTGCTTCCAGTTTCACAGCTGAAACCTTTGCCCTCAAGCAAGGTCTCGATCGGTGTACTAGCCACTTGATGATCTGCAAATTCCTGTCAGTCCTTTTCCTAACTGACTCTAAATTGGCCCTATCAATCCTTTCATCAGCCCCCTGTTATCTCCTGCCTGAGTCCCTCTGGAATGTTAGGTCCCTCGCCTCCTCCCTCTCCAACAACACCATCTTGTGCTTCCAATGGGTCCCCGGTCGCGCTGGTCTCCCTGGAAATGAAAATGCGGATTTACTTGCCAAAGCTGGTGCCTTCCTGCCCACTGACGCAATCCCATGCCCTCTCCCCCCAGTCGTTGCCAAAGTCCGTTATTTTCAGTACCACAATTGGAGACGTCCCATCTCCCACTTCTATATGAACCACCAAGTCCCCGAAGTCTCTTCGGAGGAACTTCTCGTTTCTCGTTCTATTCGCTGTGAGCTTTCCCGTCTTCGCTGCCATGGCCACAGTCTATTTTTATCTTCATATCTTCTCAGGATCAGTCGGAAGGAGAATTCTGCTTGTAGTGCCTGTGAACACCTCTACAGGACCTCAATCATATCCTCCTCGACTGTCCTGCCTCTGAACCCCTTAGTAAATCTATCTTTGGCTTCTCTCTCTCTATTCTTGATCTATGGTCCAGACCTTGGGGTGTGACCCGATTGTTAGGTCTCTGCGTAGTTCCTCCGCCCCCCATCCCTCGAAAGGGGTCGGGTTGTACCACCACCACCAATGCTGATTAATTTTTACGTCATGCTGTTACTGAGCGATGAAATGGATTTGTCTTGCCTTTAGAAATTACTTATTCTTTTTCCGTCTAGAATTGTAAAAATGCGGAGTTTGCATCGTGTTGTGTAATTTTATTTCCGGAAGTTAAATTACTCGTTGACTTGGTATAAGAATTTCGTTCCGCAATTGCGGAAATTTCGCTACTCTTCAGACATAAAAACTTTAAATTGCGTATCTTGCGCTTTGCTTTAAGTGGTTTAGAATTAGATAATCATTGCCCTGCGCGTTTGGTAAAATGTTATTCTTGCCCACCTCCGTTTATTGTTATAATTTCATATTAATTAACTGTACTCGTGAGTTGTGTCTTCTACTGTGAAATTATAACGCTGCAGCAGGAGGCAACTCAATTTCAGTTTGCTTGTTGAAGTGCTTCCTCCCAGAGGTGGAGTCGAGGACATAAGGCTCGAGGCCAAGGTCACAAAAAAATCCGAGGCCAAGACCAATTAACAACTTTCTGAGGACAGACTCTCTCGAGGCCAAGGACAGGAATGCTCAAGGACACAACGCGCAAGTGTTCTCCAAGAAAAAAAAGGTCTTCGCGCTGAAAGTCGCAAATTTTTCGTGAAATTTCAGTCGAGGAAAAAATGTTCATGACCTTGGCCCATTTTTAACAAATCAAAAAATAGTGCTGTCCTTGGCCAAGGACAGGGTATTTTCGAGGACTTGGAGGCTTCGAGGTCAAAGACTTGACCTTTGAGGCCAAGGACGTCCTCAAGGACTCTATCTCTGCTTACCCCTGTATTTTTTTTATACTGTTGCACTGTTGAACTAACTATTTATTAGGTATTTCCATTTGCTAAAGTTATAAAGTCGCTGTTTTTAGTTTTTATTCGGAATACCACGTATTGGTGCTCCTATATGTTTATTAGCTTTTCATTTATTTACCCTGTTATACACCCTGGCATGTGATTGATGTGTGTGAACCACATGTGCTAGTTGTCAACTGCTCATATCGTATCTTTTCGTTTATTTATTCAAGTCGTTTGGTAGCATCAGTTTAGGTATGCTTGAACGTAAACTAAATTTGAAATTTGCGGGCTAATGCCATTAAATTTTTTTGCGAATTCATTGCGCTGGGTTTTCTTTCAAACTTTTTTTGGTTAGTCGCGCAAGTTCATGCTTAAAAGTTAGTGTTGTGTTTATCGTAATATTGCCAAATGTTAGCCTTCCTTGGCAGATGATTTGCTTCTTTTTTGCCTAAAATTAAAATGCGAAATTCACATTGTGTGTTGTAACTTGATTGCGAACGTTAAGCTGCGCTTTATCTTATTCGTGCCTACCTTTAATAACATTTTAACGAGGTTTGCTTTTGTGTTCATACTCATTTAAATTGTTTGCAAAGTTATTGAAAACCGCTATTTTGGCGAGCAAGTCGCTATCTTTTTTCAACCAAACATACATCAAAATTTCTCCGCTGGGGAAACTATGACAGTTTTATGCGTTCAAAATATTTCTACTTTTTCAACGCACCGTACGTGATATTGAAAGAATTTTTGGGTGTCAAAACTCAAATCTTTTTCATTGCTAAATTACGCCGAAGCGTATTACAACTTAGCCGAGCCCATCTCCGAATCATCGCGCCGTGGCAACACTACTTCGAAAAGTTGCGTCAACGGCTTGCTGTTGTTTGTAACTCCGTGTCCAAAGTTCACTGACCCCAAATTTAAACTTCTTTTGCAGTATCTATGCTCCAAAGACGAACGCGTTATGATTACTTAATCAATTTTGCGCCGGCGCTAAACATATTTGTCAGCTTCTCAGCGAAACCTTATTGTTACGGCACATGCTGGCTACAATTAGCCTTTAGATTTCAGCATTTAAGAAAACTATTCTAAAGTTGGAAAGATTTTAAAATATGTTTTAAATGTTGATTTTTATTTCTCTGTAGTTTTATGCCGAACTTGTAAAATGAGTTTTATTTTTTTTCATTAATTCGCGTTTCTGATTTTTCAAATGTATAATTTACTTCACTCGGTAATTATGGCATACCTTCTTTGGTTGATATTTTGGATAAATTTTCAAAAAAAAATAGGCCTGAATATATAATTTAAAATTTTGTAGAGCCCTGCATTCGCTAACAAAAATTGCTCGCTCATTCTTTTATCGTTGTTTGTTTGCTGACTTGCATTATGTTTCTGTTTATTACTGCTTAATAAACCTCGATTTCATTACCAACACCATGTGCTTCGCCCCTATTTGCAGTTCTGCGAATGAGTGCATAGTTACAGTAAAGCAATCATAATTTACTCAGAGCGTAACATTCTCCTGCAGTGCCTGTGCACAGAGCTAAGATACTGCAGTAAAGTATTTGTGTTGATTTAGCATACTTTTAATTGGTTTTGCATTCGCAACTTTCTAGCAACACACCAAGGTTATTTAATACATAACATTCTTACGACATACAAACATCAATCAACCAATCACGCTTTATTCGTAAATTAAAAAGTGTTACAACGACTTGAAAGAACTTCAGATATGCAAGAAAAAAAAAAACAACTAACTACTGTAGATCTCATTCCAAAACATTTGAATAAAATCTAAATGCATTTGCCATATGTGCGGGGGTCCAATTGTCTATAAAGATCATTGCTTGGTTGATCCTCAAATTTGGCAATCTCTTATCAACCAATGCACCACCACAAACATGTTGGAGGCTAGCTGAACAAAACATCGTAACCCTACAGTTGCTACTAGCCATACACTGATACGATATAAATTAAGCTTTAACTCTCCTTCAAGTACTCTAATTTCAGATTTGTGTAATGGGTTGGCAGAAGCCCGAGCTGAAACTGTTTTTGTTTATAAGCGTGAACTTTACAGTAGTTTTTTCGATAAAAAATTCATAAACAAAATCAGATCCAGCACACTCGCATTCTTTTTGAAAAGTTTCATTACTTAAACAATCGGTTTTATTGAGAACTGAGAACTACTGGAGGTAATAAAGAGGTGCCCCAAACCTTGTTTCAATATTTCTTTTTTATCCTCAAAAATAAATTTAATCCATTTGACTACGTACCTTTAGCAACCCTGTGTTTCGAAATTTCGTGACATCATAAAAGGATAACTTAAAAAATTCTTATAAGAACGCAATGTTTACAATAATAATCGAACATCGCTTTGCCTATTCTGCCAGAAATTTTGCCAAGTCATCCTTCTCTGATGTACGAAATTTCGAAACGCAGAGTTGTCAATGGTACGTAGCTAAACGGATTAAATCTACTGTTGCGGATAAAGGAAATAGTGGAAAAAGCTTGCAGCATCTCTTTATTATCTCAAGCGATTTTCATTTCTTCAATGAAACCGATCTCAAGCAGTATCTTTTTAAACGAATTTAGATTAAAAGCGAGTTAATATTGTCTGCAGCAAACGCGTTAATTAGCTCGAAAACACAAACTGGCGTTCGTTTGGTTTGGCAGTCAGATCATAGACTCTCTATTTAGTAGACTAGAAACAAATGCACGGAGAAAAAGAGAAGAGAATTGAACAAAACAAAGGTTGCTCTTGTTGCGAAGATTTTTTGCAGTCATGTGTATTAGACTGATTTGATTCGACATATTCGAAGAACAAAAGAATTGTTAAGAAAAAAAACGACAAAACTGTCAGTTTCCAACTACTGCTAAAGAGCCCTATGGTCACACGTATCACAGACGAACTCACTAACTGAAAAAGTACTACCGGTAACTAAAAAAAATGCAAGCTGTCAAGCGGCCAAGTAGCAAAAAAATGATGGCGCTTTTGAAAAACGAAAAAGAACTTTGTAACAAATACGAATGAAAAAAATGAGGGACAAGTTAAGATATTCTTAACGAAAACAAGAGTCATTTTGTAGTATTTTTTTTCAAAAATAATCTAGGCAATGATGAATTACATACACAAAAGTTGCTTACAATTTTGATAGCACAACTTCAATTTAAATGAATTAAGAACAGCACATACATACACAAAATGCTCAAAATAAATAAATGTAATAGCTAGCAGTAAAACTAAAATGTTGCTAATTCAGGGTGGTACAAAAGTCATTCTTCACTCTTTTTGTTTAACTCTCGGAACCAGTTTATACATCGCCATTGGCATTATTTCTACTGTAGTTCTGTTGTTGCACATTTTTTGGAAGTCCACGATTTATTCATAATATTCCGTAAGTACAGTTCAAGATTTTGGTGATTTTTTGTGAAGATCAAGATGCTGCATGCACACTTGCATAGTCGAAGATATTGTTAATGCAGAGACATGAAAGCAGTTGATTCGATGTTGGGAAGTAGTGGGTGCATTCTCTGGATGAAATCCATGGTCCAAGACTTCTAAAAAGATACGACCTGTGAAACTTTATTCTTTGATTTTGTATTTTCATTTTTAAAATACAAATGCACGCAGTGACACAAATAGACTAATAGAGTATAAAAGACTGAAAAATGAACAAATCTGTAGTCTAACAGGGATGACTGACTATACACTAATAAATATGACCAGGTAAACCACAACATTACTTGTAAACCACATTTTGTCACAAAGTACCCCTCTTTAAAAAAACAAAACACAACTAGAATTAACTGGCTTGTGTGCATGACCCATAATTAGTTAAATAAATGATCTTAAAAGAACAAAATATTACAAAACTGTGAAACTTAAAAGTGCATTTAGATTGGACACAGAGCAATGCAAAACAACTTTGCATGTTGCCTTACATCAACTGCAAAGATCAGCATAACGCTGCATTGCTTCTGGTCTCAACCATATCAGTATAAAACACATTCTACATTTTAAATTGTACCTTTCTGAATACTGTTGTCGATAATTAATGAAATTCCACCATTCAAAAAGCAATCAGTGAAATTCCACTTTCATAGTTTGCGATATTCTGGTACTGGCCTGAGTGGTCGCAGCAGGGCAGGCAATCTTTCTAAGGCAGTGAATTATAATCCTTGAAGAACCAGCAAATTTTTCCTGAAAGAATGAAAGCAATTAGCAGCAAAGGCTAATAAAATATTTTCTTGCACGAGCAACTATGTCCCACTTGCAATAACCAGACTCACGACATGGCTTGACAACATTATAAGTTTTGCTAAATGCAAAAAATAATCAGCAAAAAAAAGAGCTTCTGTTGTCAAGTTATATGTTGTGAGGTTCTGACTACATCAAATCTTTCACCATACTCATTGGATTATGCCTAAGCGAGTAACATAGAGGCAATATCCTCACATTTGTGAAGGGCAACACAGCTCCTTTTGAAGAAATATTGCAGTGGTGCAAGCTGTTGGCAACACTGTGTCTGATTTGACTGGCCAAAAATATGAACCTCCCTATCCAGGACAAATGTGTTACTGCTCGACCAACTGGCCAGTTTTAATTTGGTTAAATCTTGCTGCAAGTGAGACTGCAGTCAGCACTAAAACTTGTATCTCATATAAATACTGTAACAAGTTTGAAATATCATTGCAAACAAAACTAAGCAAAGAGTTGGTTTGTGGTACAGAACTTGATAATTTCCTTGATTAAAATGTTCATATCTTCGAAGCTTTTCGTCTGACACTTGTCAAGAAGAATTGTCAGAATGGAGAGCGCAGAAAAATGAGCGGCTATTTATAGGAAAAGTCATTAGTGTACAATCAAAGCTGTATACAAATTCTTTTTGTTGGCAGAGGGCGGGGTTAGAAGTTTTGATGAAAGTGGCTTCAAGAGCAGATAGATGAAAAGGTGAGCGGCCTTGGGCAAGAATAGAAAATCTGCTGTCATCATAATGTTGAGCGAAGGTTGGATGATGAAGTTCAATAGCTGAATCAGAAGCAAGAGACTGGATATTAGTCTGGGTGGAAGATTTGCACCGACGAGCAGGAAGTAAGCGTTTTTGGGAAGAAGAGCAAGACGGATAGATTTGGGGACATGTTGTTGGATTCTGTTCTGCAGCCTTTGGGAAGTACGGCCTACATACCGAAATACTCTACATAAATCAATTACTCTACAGAATCAAACAACATGTCCCTAAATCTATCCGTTTTTGCTCTTCTTCCCAAAAGCACTTACTTCCTGCTTCCTCCCCAAGTCTATTCGTTTTTGCTCTTCTTCCCAAAAACGCTTACTTCCTGCTGTTTGATTCTGTAGAGTAATTGATTTCTGTAGAGTATTTTGGTATGTAGGCCGTACTTCCCAAAGGCTGCAGAACAGAATCAAACAACATGTCCCCAAATCTATCCATTCTTGCTCTTCTTCTCAAAAACGCTTACTTCCTGCAAATCTTCCACCCAGTCTCTTGCTTCTGATTCAGCCATTGGACTTCATCTTTTACAAAATCCTACCTGCGCTCAACATTATGATGACAGCAGATTTTCTATTCTTGCCCAAGGCCGCTCACCTTTTCATCTATTCGATTTTCTATTCTTGCCCAAGGCCGCTCACCTTTTCATCTCACCTTTTCACCTTTCCTTTTCATCTATTCAGCCATTGGACTTCATCTTTTACAAAATCCTACCTGCGCTCAACATTATGATGACAGCAGATTTTCTATTCTTGCCCAAGGCCGCTCACCTTTTCATCTATCTGCTCTTGAAGCCACTTTCATCAAAACTTCTAACCCCGCCCTCTGCCAACAAAAAGAATTCGTATACAGCTTTAAGATTGTACATTAATGACACTTTCTCATTGGTCCTTTTCCAGCCAAACACAGCTCGGCTTTTTCCTATAAATAGCCGCTCATTTTCAGTGATGGGCACAGCGGCGCTGTTCACCAGCGGGCGCTACTTTTTTGGTAGCGGTAGCGGCAACGCCGCTGCTTTTCTTCGTCACCAGCGACAAGCGGCAGCGCCGCTGTTTTTTTAGCCGAAAAAGCAACAGCGCTTCAGTGCTGTTTTTTAAGCAAATTTTCTGCCGCCACTGCTAATAAACTCCTTCCAAGACTTTTTCAATTCACATTTTCACACGTTACCGTTTGGAGTCTTTACTCTCCGCTTGTTTTCACTCTGCTCTTGTTACCTCGTTATGTCAGTTTAATAGACATACAAGACCTTTGCGACGTTTTGTCGTTGCTCATATACTGTATGTATAGGCGAGTTTTATCGCACATGGTCCGATTTTTTCTCAATCGAAGTTGAACGAATAATGTGGTCTAGTAGCGGGTCAATTTGAACTGATAAAACCGATTTCAATAAAGCCGATTTCGAGAAGTATCTCTTTAACGAAAATGCAGTAATTAGAGTTCGATAAATTGCTAAAAACTTGCAGATCGCAAAGACGGTTTTCCGCGATATTTCCTCAAAATGCTAGCATTTAGTACAACAAATGAAGATGATTTGTTGGCTATCTGGTCACAGACCACAGTATAGATCGTGCACTGCGAATAGAACAGTACAGTATCTTGCACGGAGCCAGAGTAGTGTGTTTGGGGAAGGGGGGCACAAAAACTTGGGCAGGGGGACGCTTACGCAGCCGATACCAGACGAATTCGGAATGCAGCAGCGATCTGGTGAATATTTTGCTCCAAATCCTGTGTTATTCTTCTTTGGTATGGATTTTACCCTCAAATTTGGAGGTGAAGACTAAAAAAATAAAAAAAGGTCTTCATCGCAAAATGTAAGGCTACTTTGATTACGTTCACTTGATCTGTCGTGCTGTTTCACAGAAAAAAGCGTTTGTGGTTACCTGTTTTTGGGCAAAAATTTGCTAGTTGTACTACTACAAAAGTTTACTCTCGCTTGCGGAGCTCAAGCAGTGATTTTGGGGGGCACGGCTCGAAATGCCATCCCCCGTGCCTAGGCGTAGCCAGGATTTTTGACTGGGGGGGACCAAAAATCGCATGCAATGAAGTCATCAGAAATTTTTGAAAAAGGAACTTTTTGTGGGACAAAGATATCGTAGAATGGAAGATCAGAAGCCGTGGCCTGGTTTGGCACTTAACCGAGAGTTTTCTAAAGGGAGAGGGCTTAAACCAAAAGTTACAAATGAAAATATCTAAATTGGGAGACTTGTGTAAGTAAACTAGTTTATTCAAACGTATCACAGACGGGGACCTGGGGACGAAGCCCCCAGTCGCTGGGCAATTTTTTGGAATTTTTTTGAAAAAAAGCTATTTTAATGCCATATTGGATCACATTTCGCACGTGTTCAGAACCATTTGAAAGAAGTAGATTATTAACATTTGAAAGCCAATTGAAAAAAATTAAATTGTTTCAATTCTCCTACGTATAAATTGGTCGAAAATACGTTTGTAATTTTGCAGTTTGGTGTGAAATTTTTATAAGTATTTTAGTTGTAAATAATCCACTCAAAGATTTTCCTTAGAAATTTTTGTTTTGACGTGAAAATAACCAGTTGTAGGAGTACATGTTCGATTGAGAGGCCCCAGGCCCCTCAATTTAAATGTAATAATTTGTTCAAAGAGCATTTCTCACAGATAATGTTTTTTTCAAACGCATTTTTTAGCGTAAAAACTAGCGAGGTGGATGGAGGTGAATTGTTACTGAAAACTGTACAATAGATGGTTACGCTTAATTACCATGTTATTGCCCGGGCCGGATTTACATTGCGCGGCGCCCCTGGCACTTTAAAGATTTTCGCAACATCTTCTTGCCAAACATAAGTGTATACCGGTACCAAAAATAAAGTCTTACCTTCTGAGCGCAGTGCTCCTGGCACTGGGCCATATGGTAAATCCCGCCCTGTTGTTGCATTACGTTTTTAAAAAGGTTAGATGAGAGCCCGAGGTGGCAACTTTTATGATAAAAACCTTTAGTTTCAGCCGGGTTATACATTTTAATTGATTGGCAAAAATTGAATTTAGAGGTGCCCGGGCCCTCTGGTCGTCAATATTATTGTTAATTACCGTTGTAGGCAAAAAAGGCTAAAAGAAACTAAAACTGACGAAACTATAGTTTTTTTTTTGTCACATTTTTATCATAGGTAGCATTTCAATTGGAGGGGCCCCCCCCTCTGGCTACGCCTATGCCCCGTGGCGCCGGGCCTGAGTAGTTACGTCAATGCATAGTAAAATAAATTTTGCTACAACAGTTAACAGTAAAACTAAGAATTGAATTTATAGTGCGCTGAGAATTGAACGAACAAATAGAACCAGGTAATAAATAAGCTCAAAGACAACTTAGTTATGGAGTTAAACTCGTAGAAAAAATACTCAGTGTAACATAAATCGCATTGAGCATCATTTGCTTAACATGTACGTTCTTACTACGTATCTCCTTCGACTTCGTAAACACCAATATATGGGGCACCGTTTGTGTACCTTAGTTTGTGGAGTGTATTTTTGCATATTTAATTAAATAGTCATTTTAAATAAATATACAAAAATAAATATACAAAAAAAGCTAGTGCAAAAATAAATATGCAAAAATTTTTTGTGCGGACTTTTTTTGACTACCGGTATTTATTTTTGCGATAAGAAAAAACTGCCGCAGAATAAACTGTTGCAAAAATAAATCGTCAAAAAAACTGCGCACAAAATAAAGCGTTGCAAAAATGCGCTGCAGACATTTCTGTATATTTGCTAGTGGAGCGTGGCAAAGCGCTCTCGGCTGCTCATAGAGCAGATTAAAGAACAGCCGATAGCGGATCAAAGAGCAGCTTTGCCACGCTCCACTAACAAATATACAAAAATGTCTGCAGCGCATTTTTGCAACGCTGTAATTTGTGCGCAGTTTTTTTGACGATTTACTTTTGCAACGCTTCATTTTGTGCGCAGTTTTTTTGACGATTTACTTTTGCAACAGTATATTCTGCGCAGTTTTTTCTTATTGCAAAAACAAATAGTCAAAAAAAGTCCGCGCAAAAAATTTTTGCATATTTATTTTTGCACTAGTTTTTTTTGTATATTTATTTTTGTATATTTGATTAAAATGACTATTTAATTAAATATGTAAAAAAACATAGCACAAATTTGGGTACACAAACGGCGCTCCATACCAATATCTTAAACGCTCGATCTACTTTTGTGTCAAAGTTGAACGAAATCATCGCAGGGACGTGAATCACCAACCATTTCCACAAAACTCCAAGAAATGTTTTAAAACTCGGTCGATTCATAAATTTTCCTTTCGGATCTCTACGTGAGGAATTATTTTAGTGGTTGAGGGCGGAGAGTGTGATAAACAGATCGACTACTTCAGAGCTATAAGAGCCGGGACAGAATTGTATAGAAGCTGAATACTGTATGTCATTGTGCTTTAATGGCAAAACCTTAACTTATTTGAGTCGATATTTCTTATTGCCTTTTGTTTGTGTAGAAAATGTGATAAGGAATTTAACTTCCTAAGCAATTTCTAAAGCGCTGGTTTAACCAATCAGCACTTTGAAATGTTTGTTTTTTTTTGAAAGAGCATGCCAACACCTAATTGAATGGTGATTTGCTTACTTGTCTACCATTTAAGCCTGCTAATGCCAAATGTAACCTGAACCAATATCTAAAAGGCTTGAATAATTAACTTTCGTAAATAAAGTTGAAATTTCACCATTAGATACCGTATTTGAATGCCATCGTTCTTTGTACTATTAATTTTTTTAAAGTAGCGGCAGCGGCCGCTGTTTTGCATGCAAATAGCGGCAGTGGCGCTACTTTTTTATTTGAGTAGCAATAAGCGGCAGCGGCGCTGCTTTTTTTGCCAAATAGCGGCAGCGTCGCTACTTTTCAAGTAGCGGGTGCCCAGCTCTGCTCATTTTTCTGCGCTTTCCATTCTGACGATTCTTCTTGACAAGAGTCAGACGAAAAGCTTCAAAGATATGAACATTTTAATCACAACTAAGCTACAAACCATTGTTTGAAGAACATACCCAAACACTTGGTAAATCTTGTTACTGTATATTTTTTCATCCACAAAATCTTTTATAACTTCTTGCATTGTTGCCAGATAATTGTGGATTGTCTATCAATCTTCCTGGGTAACACAATGTCTTAAAAGTTGGCATCAATCAGTCAATGCTGCATAGTTTATACAATTAATCACTATATCAGAAACCATTTGTTTACGCAAACATATCTAAATACTAGATTTCTTTCAAACTAGCTTTAGTAGGCTATTTTTTCTGCCTGAAATGCAATTTTGTATTTTAAACAATTATAGAATATGTAGCTATAATTTGCAAACATCAGTTAGGTCTACACAAACACTTTACATGTTTACATAGTACATGTGTGAAAGTACATGTAGTGCAAATATATGTGATAAATATTTGGGTGTCCTGATTGATTGTGCACTAAATTGAAAACCCTAAATTCAGAAAGTTAGTTCAAAATTAGCCAGTGGTTGTTGGGCTTTGTATCATTTACCGAAGTATGGTGATTGTAAAACTTGAATGTTGATTTATTACAGCTTTATCGATTCTCATCTAAATTACTGCATCAGCAGCTGGGGTGGTGCTTCAGTATCTGCCCTTTTACCTTTAATTAAGTTACAAAAAAAGCAGTAAGAATAAGAATAACTCACAACAACATTAGGACACATACCTGACACTAAAACGTTATTCTCAAGCTTACATCTTTTACAGTTTAATGACATGTACAAAATGGAAACAGCAAATTGATGTATTATACAAATTAAGCAATAAGTCATCTCACACTTCCAGGTCTAACTTAGGGCTTTTCATCACACTGGATGAAATACATTCTTACAACACTCGAAAAAAAAGCAAAACCAACTACTTTCTGCCCAGAGTTAACACAGCACAAACTCAAAAATTGCTGATCTATAATGGAACTAAAATATGGAATCAAATTCTAAAGGAAATCAGAGAGATGAAATTCTTGAAGTTTAATAAAGAAATACAGAATTTATACCGGTATATATCACAGTACTCCAGGCTCGGGCCTGAACTAGACAGCCCGTTTGCAAATCTGCGCCCGTCCGGAGTCACAAATTTTAATACCTTACCCATGCCCTCCTTTTGAAAATTTTTCATAAGATGCATTGAACAGGGAACAAAAACCTTCTGTAAAAAAAACGGTCGACCGGCGTAGATTTTGAAATTTACCGGTCGGGGCGGGTTGAGAATATCCTGACCGATGCCATCTCTGTATTGGATCATAGCCTAGTGAATGTAGCGTATACTACTGAAATAGTACACTAAGAATTCTGATCTTAACTCAGAACTCCAACAGAACTATAACAATTGGTATTACAGCGTTTCTAATTATTTAGACAAACTTCTCTCTAAATGAATGCCAAATAATTTCTACTTTGGACAGTAATACACTATACTGAGCGATGAAAAAAATAGTCGTACTGTTTCATGCTTATAGCGATGCCTTCAGCACCGTTTGCAGACATGTCTCCTCCAATCAGCTATAAGGCCTTTTTGTCTTTCCAATTTGCTTAAACTCGAGGATTTTGTTTTATGAAATTGTACTTTATTAAATAAAGAAAATCAAGCGCATAACAACAGAAACCCACAAAAGTTAGGTGAAAAAGATTCAATTCACATGTAATCATAAGCTAATGGTTGACATGTAGTGGTTTCTTTATTTTTTGGCCTAAAATACAGTTGACAATGGCGTAATCGTAATTAAGAAGGTTAAAAAAGCGAAGTACTGTAGTAGTAGTTCTATTGTAGCTAGGTAAACACACAAAAGTCACATTCAAAAGACAAGGAGCACCAAACAACCCTAAGGTTTTTTAGTCGAGATGCTTCCAGTTAATATACACAATAGATTATTACAGCCCCTTTTCACCAGCTAAGTCACGTAAGAAAATTTAGCCTAAATTTATTACGTAAGTTTTAAAACAAACTTGGACTTAACTAGTGAATAAAGAGAGGATTTGAGCCAATTATTGTTTAGAAAAATTCCAACAGCTTACGACTTACAAATTTTATGAGTAATTTAGTTCTCTCAAATGGCTCTAAAAACGTACAAAATGGCACACAAATGGCGGTAAAATAGCTATATTTTGGGAAACATCACAAAAATTGTCCAGAAAAATATGACTTTTTTTAGTTCAAGCTCGCATCCCAACCTGGCAAAATCTGGTTAAGCGCCTGGTCTCGTAGTTGATTGATATGCAAAAGCAACAAAAACGGCATAGCCAAACGAAAAAAGTCTAATCTTGTTTCATTGTTTACATTCACGTAATCCGTCCTGTAGGTATTGCAACTTCAGTCAGCCCCCCAAAAAAACGTTGCATCACTAGCAGTGTTCTGTTACGCCTTTCTCAATCCACCCATCTACGCCATACTGTGGAGATTTTGCTTATCATGTCACAATCAAAAAGCCACAAAATTTGCGAAGTAATTAAACCTATTGCTTTTTTCAGCCAGCTGCTTCTGTCGTCTGGTCAAAATTTTACAACTTTTTCTGCAACAACATAGGCTTCATCAAGTTCAGAAAAATGTTCCTATAAATGATTTGTTTACCTTCGTTACAGTTTTTCCTATACTTGAGAAAGTGCAGCACATTGGATTAAAACGTTATTTTTTGTTTTTTTAACAACGTGCTGTACGTAGCTGATTCTCAGATAATATTAGAGCTACCCGGTACTATTGCATTGTTCATTAAGTGGATTGCGTTTATTTATTTTTTGAAGTCGCATTTTGGCCCAAATAAACAAAAAGGATAATTAAAAATCTGGAAATATTGCAATGGCATTTCACTTAATCACACAACGTCAGAAAAAAAAAGTATTGGGTTTGAAAACTATAACTTAGCTCAACTACTGCGGGATATAACTGATGTAGTCTGATACACGCTTTGGCACTTAGCGGTGGATTAATTTCTAGAATAGTTAAAACAAGGACTTAAGTCACCGCGCTAAGTTTTAACTATTTACTTGCTTTACTGCTTATTGCTTTCAGTTTGTTTTAAGGCTTGAAATGCATTTTCTTCAGCGCAACTTTCATCGTTCGCTTTTTGTTGACCTTTCGGGTGTCAGTTTATTTATCCGCTGCCAAGGCATGAGTTGATTATGCCGGTATACATCAAGACAGATGTTCCTAAAACAAACGTTTCAGCCATATTGAGTAACGAATAAATTCACCCTCACCAGATTCACCACGCAGGAGACGATGAGCTGATACCGCACATACGAGCCGCTTCTCTCTGTATACGTTCTGGCATTTGCATCTTTATTCGCCAAGCTGCCTGGGCCAAAGGTACAGCAAAGATACTTCTCGTAGCGCAACTCAGAAAACATCATAAATTACAAGCAAGAAATTCTAAAATGCAAATTGCACAATATAAATTTGGGGGGCATTGATTAACTGTACCGGTAAACAGTTGTTTCAAATGTGCATGTTTCTAAAGAGCATGTGTTTAGTGATACCAAGCATAATACTACAAAACTACCTACTATTTATAATGATGAGTGTCGCTACTGTTAAACAGAAAGAGCACAAAAACAGCATTTATTAACAGTCATAATTCTTACATGATTTACAAATGATTGCATTTTTATATATTGAGCAGTAAGTAACTTGAAAAATGAATTAGAACTTGGCCTACCTGTGCTGCACAATCACATGCTACAGCAAAGTCGTTAATGGATTTTTTTAGTGTTTGGACCACATCTATCATTTAATCGTTTGGACCAGCATGCAGAATATTTCTTCTTCAACTATGCAACAACTACCATACTAAATAACTTAAATCAAAATTTTTAATTCCTGAAGCAGCAAAAAATCGAGTAGTGCTAGATACCAAAACGCTTGTACTATTTTCTTTGTTCAGATATTGATTGTAGGGGAAGGTCGGGTTTGTTGACTCATCGGCATAGTTGACTCATGGCCAGTTTCAAATCAACTATGCGTAAAATCATATAAGTTATTCAATTGTTTCATTGGTTACAATTAATAATGGCAGCCATGTCAAGTTCACATGTTTGGAAGTCAAAGCTAAAAAGTTATGCCAAACAGTATGTTTTTGACTAAAAAAAGTAAAGTTTGAAAGGGTTAGTGCGTAAGGTTAAGGATTTCTTAAAGTAGGAGTAAGTTCGAAATAATATTTTAGCAGATTATAGGCTAAGTTCCACTACGTTTTTTGTATAATTTTGGTAGCTCTACAGTCAGCAGAAAAATAGCGGTAGACATTTTTCCAACTGAAGGCACTAAAAGGTTAGTTGACTCACGGGCGTTTGTCCTAGTTGACTCAGTGAGTCAATTAACCCTATTAATGCAGTTATAAAAATTAAAGCATGTTTTTGTAAGAATTAATTGCTGAATAGCATCATTTAAAGTTTTTGATCGGTACGTTTGGTATTCAGAGGCATTTTTTTAGAGTAAACATGTTGTCTGGTACACTGCAACTTAATAATGGGGAAAAAGTCACGTAAAACTAATAGAGGAGAAATTCCAATACACGTGTTTAAACAAGCTGCAAATGCCATGCGTGGTGGTTTATCAGGACGTAGTGCTGCAAAGCAGTTTGGAATTGACCAAACAACGTTTCGGCGGTACTTAAAAAAAGCTTCCAAAGAGTCATCAGAACAAGTAAAAATGGGATATGCAAAACACAGAAAAATTTTCACGGATGAAATGGAGAAGGATTTGGCAGAACATTGCATTAATTTAGTGAAGCAACATTATGGTCTATCTTTGGATAAAGTAAAAATGCTAGCTTACGAATTTGCTGAAAAAAACCAAGTCACTATTCCCAAAAGCTGGTATGACAACAGAAAGGCAGGAAGAGATTGGATGTGGTCATTTATGAAACGCCATAATTTGTCGTTAAGATCTCCTGAAGCAACTACACTTGGACGAGCAACATCATTTAACCGCGCCACTGTTGGTGTCTTCTTCAAAAATATTTCTGACATCATGGATAGATATCACTTTTCACCAGAAAACATTTACAACATGGATGAGACCGGGTGTTTTACTACGCAAACTCCACTTAAAGTGATTGCTTTGAAAGAGCTAAGCAAGTTGGTGCCGTGACTTCCGCTGAACGTGGGTCTCTCGTTACAATGATTGGCACAATCAGTGCAATTGGAAACACAGTTCCTCCATATTTCATTTTCCCAAGGTCTCGTTTCGTAAAGAAATCTATGCTAGCAGGGGCACCAGTGGGTTCTGCTGGGTGTGCCGCAAAAAGCGGATGGATGAGGAAATTTTCGTGAAATATCTAGAACACTTCATTCAGTTCACAAAATGCTCAACCAAAAATCCCGTCCTTTTGATCATGGACAATCATGCATCACATATTTCTCTTACGGCTTCGTTGATGGGGAGAAAACACGGAATAGTGATGGTGACAATCCACCCTCATACGTTGCACAAGTTGCAACCTCTAGACCGCACTGTCTATGGGCCATTTAAAAGATATTACAATGCAGCTCTAGACAACTGGATGAGAGAGAACCCAGCGACTACGTTGTCCATTTATGGCGTTGCTCAACTAGCAAAACAAGCGTTTGAGCTTGCGTTCACCCCAAGGAATATCTTGTATGGCTTTCGGTGCACTGGAATTTGCCCGCTAAACCCAAATGTTTTCACCAATGATGATTTTGCTCCATCTGCGATTACTGATCGACAGCCAGTAGCTTCTACAACTGATTTGAATTCGAGCAGTGTGGAGCGAACAGAAGAATTATTGCCTGCTGAAAAAGACTTTGATGAATTGAACGATACACGTGAGGAAGCGTCATCAAATCGTTCAGAAGCTGAAACAACAGTATTGACAGTCTCCTTGGCAGCAAATGAGCATGTTAATGATAGCAACTCTTTTGCCACAGCGCCAGTATGCAGTGAGACACCGGAATCGGGTGTTAGTGGTGTTTCCTACAAGTCTCCACGTGACATCTCGCCGCTACCAAAGGCCTCAGAAAGAAGACAAACTAACCGAGAAAGGAAGGGCAGATCACTAATTCTAACAGACACTCCAGAAAAAAATAGACTTGAAAAAGAAGCAAAAGAAAGAGAAAGTAAATCTGGGAAAAAGCGGAAGGTTTCGCAAAAGAAAACAACGAAGAAGAATTTAAGCAAAAAAACACAAAGCAAAGCAAAAGCATCGTGTCTTCCAAGTTCTTCCGACGAGTCTGATTGCGACAATATGTCGCTGCTGGAGTCAGATAGCGACATCAATGAGAACATATTTGATGAAGATTATATTTGCTGCATTTGCGAAGACACTTGGGTAAACAGCAAATCCGGAGAGAAATGGGTGCAATGCGTTTGTCATGGATGCAGCTATTGCTGCCCTGCAGGGAAGAGCTCTCGCATGTCCAGTGAATGCTCCAGTTGGGCACATCTAGACTGCACAGACACCACAACTTACTTTTTTTGTCAATACTGTACCTAGACTGTGTGCTTTTATTGTTGGTAAGCCTACATGTTGATTTTTCTTTGAACATGGCAACCAATTGCTTTGTGGATTAAATGCTTGTTCGTTATTATATTCTGCTTGGAATGAGTCAACTATCCCACGTAGTGAGTCATCTTTCCTTCTTTGTAGGGTTATTTGACTCAAGTCATACTCATTTTTGAAACTGCTGGAATTGCCATTTGCTGACATACTATCACTCTGAAAAAAAGCATGGGGCTAAAGAAAAGGTTGAAGCTGATATTGCGTAAAATTAAGCTTTGTAGAAAAAAAAACATCGAAGCTGTGTGCTACTAAGTAAAAAATGAATCAACTAACCCGACCTTCCCCTACTCTGTACTTGCATATTGCTAAAAATCAAATGTCATTTTGATATGGTCAAAAATAGCCGAATTGGATGACTTGACAAAAATAGGGGTATAAGGATCAATTTTCATTTACACTTTTTTATATTTCTTATTCTAAATCAGTAGTGCCGATCTTTGTTGAGCATTGGGGGGTATAATTTGCAATTTTACCCCAATTTCGCCCTATTTTCAACATTGAGGGGGTGAACCTCGACCACGATTTTGTTCAGGTTTGGAAATTCAGGTAATGACCAAAAAAAAAAAGGTCTTCATCAAAAATAGAACACTTTTTTCCCCAAATTCAAGTGAAGACCGAAAAAAAATGTTTTCATCAAAAATAGAACACTTTTTTCCCCAATTTTCGCTCAGATGTACACCCATTCAAATTATTTGGGGGGATACAGCAAAATTATTGGGGGGATATATCCCCCCCCCTTGTTTTGGCACCCTTGTTCTGAATACTCATTTATCATAAAGCTGAATAATTTTTTTGGCATTTAGTTTAAGATCTTATTTAGCTTAGATGTTGCAATAAGTTATCAGGTTAGACAATATACCAGTAATTTGCTAAATGGTTACTAAAATGTCAAACGATTAATACATTAGCCCATTAACTGAGTAGCATATACCGGTATATGCCCTCTAAATTTATACTGAATAGGCCTAGTAGGAAACGCTGTTTAGGGAACAACAACAAAAAAAACAAGCTGAAGATCGCAGGGTTCTTGCTCACTGACCTCTAATTTTACTTTCAGTAAGCCTATTTAAAAAAATTCAAATCATGTCACCAAATAATAAGCCATACCGGTAAGTTAGCTACCGGTACTACAGTTAAAAAACTACTAGGCTATTTCATACTTAAATCTATCGTTGAACTACCGTAGTTATCGGGAGACCGGTAAGTGAGCAACACCAACATGCGCAACGCGTTTCTCGAATTCTGTTCAAATAAGCCTAGGCTACCGGTACCGAATTGCACTAACGTGTCAAATGCAACGGATTACACGCCTGACATGCAACTCAAGCAAAGTTATTGTTTGCAGCCAAATTGATTTATATTTATTGTTAAGCTTAATAATCTACTAGGTATTTTTCCCTGCTATTAAATGCTAGGTAGCAAAGTTAAGATACCGTACCGATTCACTGCAAACTTTTACCGCTACTGATTGAATTAGGTTACCAGTAGCCTACATGCTGTTAAGGTCTCGAAACCATCATAGGCTATTTTAGGCCTGGCCAAAACATAACCACTATTCTGAAACCTTTTAGGCCTATATTATAAAAAATTCACCCGAAATCAAAAGGTTTAACACCAATTTTTCAGTGAAGCGTAAGCTCAAGCCTACGCCTGAGGTGGCTCGAGATCTTGGCAATTTCCAAGTCCAGCTTGACAAATTTTCATTTCAAGTTCGCTTTTAGAATACCACAGCGGTTCAAGCTGAACTTCAAAGCTCCCAAGTAAGTCCCAAGCTGAGCTTGAAAGTGCTACTTGAAATTTTTATTAGAATACCGATTTTGAGCCCAAGCAGAGCTTGAGCTGTACCTGCTGCTCGAGTCCTCTCTTAGAATACGGGCCTAAGTGTCTTGCTTGAGTACCGAACCACCGCAGGCGGTTTGCCTGGCTTCAAGTTCAAAGTAGTAGTCAGTTAAAAGTGAATAACCTGAGAAGGTAGTTTCTAAAAAAGATTAACTAGTTAACGCTATGAAGTCTATTTTGTACGTATGAGAATAAGCTTCGTGTAACTTGAAACGTTTCCTGTAGTTGAATTTTCGCTGCCGTGTCGAAATCGTAACAGCTGTTAACCTATCCAAGGTTTAGCTGTGAATCACTACCTTTTGTTACTTTTTTAACTCTTCGAATATGGAACGAGCATGGCGCAACAGAACTTGTGTTTTAAATTCCAACCCAAATAGTAATTACCAACGCAATAGTAGGACTCGCCTGGAAGCCGAACCGATGCAAATAGTCTTCAAAGCTACTTGTATTTTAACGTTTTTTCTAAGTTCGAATCCAAATATCCTTAACATTTAGTTTTGCCTAAAATTCAAACCCAGTGTTGAATTTCTTTTGCTTAAAACCCAAGTGTCTTTTTTATCTTTTCCAAGATTCGAAATTCTCAAAGAGATCTACCTCACACTTTTCCGCTTTAACTCGGTTGGTGTTTTAAGTTATCTGATGGTATGCAATCTACGAAAACTGTCTTTTGTTATTTTCCCAAAGAGGATACCCAAACCTAGGCGCAAATTTTTCACACAGTTGTTTGAAAAGAGCTTAGTGATCTTTGGCTAGTTTCAAAGTATGTTACGAACATAGGTTATTCTTGAAAATCTCACCAAAACTCACAAGCATTTTCATCTTCGACTTACCTGAGGTTTGAGCCACTGCAGGGTGTTTTTTCGAAGGAAAATCTAAAGTTCAATAATCATTTAATGAATATTTTGTACAAGAGTCGAACCCAGATATTAAATTATCAACGAGATTAGAGCGTGGCTCACCTGAAAATCAGTTTTCAGAAAAAAAAAATATAGATTACTCGTATTTCAATTTAGGGTTTGACCCGAGTACCAACGAAGTCGCTATATTTTGGAAATTTTAAAGTTTTATAAACCGCATAGCTTTTATTATATTTGGGACTTCTTTTCAGCAAAAAGTTTATATTGCGTCTGTCTGGAAGGTATAGTTTGCAAGTGAAATGTAAAACACAAGGGACGTTACGTGTTTCCTCGACGCTTGTATAACGTAAAATTAAATCTACTCAACCGAGATTGAAAGTTTAAATCGCCGCAGAATAACTTGAATTTTACCGGTGTTATTGTACCTTGAAGTGTTGGATTTCACCTCATAGAAGTAAAGTTGTATTTGACCAAAGTCACCTCATTACATACGTTCAGCATTTCATCCCAAAATCTATCGAGAATAAAAACTTCCATAACCGCGGACGTGTTCAGTTTTACAGGGCTTAATGCATTGCAGACACCTTCAATTTTCATCCCGAACCGTAAATCTTTTTTTTACCCAAGATTTAAAGCCTGCATCACACTAAGCGTTTTTTATTCGCACTCTTAACTAGTATGTAAATTCACCTGTAGTCGCACATTTTTCATATTCTATCATCATGGGTGATTGCTGTGACTCCATTGCACTACCCGTTAGTTCTACTACCTCAAGCAAAAATCCGAAGTTTCAATGTCTATTTCCCAGAAACGGGCATCTGAAAAAGTACGCTGACCGATTGGAGACTTTTACCGAATCGATCAATTGGCCAAGTGCACGAATTAAAGCAACCTGTCGTGAATTTGCTGACGCTGGTTTTAACTACCTCGGTGATCGAGATAGAGTCAAGTGTTTTTACTGAAACGGTAGTTTAAAAAATTGGGAACCGACTGATGACCCTTTTCAGGAACATGCAAAATGGTATCCGTTGTGTGAATACATTTTAAAAAAGAGAGGGGTTGAATTTGTCAAAAACAAAGTTAAAAAATACCGTGATTTGAAACGTCTGATTATAACAAATCCCGCTTCAGTTCAACTCGTTGGCGATTTGATGAAATATCTGAAACCTCAACCAGAACTTCAGACTTCTCCGGCTTTTACTAATTCCAGAAAATTGAAAATGTGGCAATCAATAAACAATGAAATGGATCATGGAGAAAATGTGAGAATTCTGAAAACGCTAAGATTTGGGGAGGCAAAAATCAGACGCGTTTTAACTCAAAGATATGAAGAACACGACAATAATTTTTATAACTTTGACGATTTTCTTCAAACGTTGTTGGATACCACTGAAGATCGACAAATGACTCTGGCAGAAGCAAGAAAAATTGTGGAAGAGAAGAAAAATGTAAAAGATGCAAGAAAGAAGAAAGGGATGTGGTCTTTAAACCGTGTAAACATTTGGGTGTTTGTTTTCGATGTAGCGAATTTCTCACTCGATGTAACATCTGTGACATAAAAATCGATAAAAAAGTGAGAGTGTATCGATGTTAAATTACACCATCAATACTCAAACACGTTAACTGTCATGACCTACTCATTCTAAGTTTACTATGGTGTTTTAATTGTGAAATTCAGAAAAAAAAAGCAGAAATTTAACAGGAGGTGGCAGTAGACAGCTATCAGCTATGCTTCAAAATGGAAAACCTAACCTCGATGTTGTTTTTTTGTATCTTCTCAACAACTACAATTCGCTGGTTATTAAAATGATGAAACTTGACATCTAACTCCCCAAGGTCACAAGCGACTTTTGTGACTGTTTATCTGCTGTGCGAAACCGACGAACAACGACTGGCGCGCCAAAGCGAATAAAACGCTGAAAAAACGCTACCGAAAATCTAAGCGTTCTTTATTCAAAGTTGTGTTTTGTTTAAAGTGTTTTTATTGTAATAAATCAACATTGGTATATTTTTTGTGTTGAACAAGACGAAAAAGCGAGCTTTTTATTATTTCTATTCACTCGACGAATCCCAAATTTGCGACATAAGTCTATTTTCAAGCGTTGCATAATTATAGGTAACTTGCTTCTCACACGTCTGGATTTCTTTATTTCTTCCACAATCCTTGTACAAAAAAAAATTTTTTTGAAACCTTAAACTTTTGAGGTTAGAAACCTGAAGTACCTCAAACATCTCAGACACCTCGAAGGAGCAAAGCTACAGTATATTTGACCGGGGTAAAAAACTTTTACCATTACAGATATCCATTCAATTTCATCCGAAAAAATAAATCTATCAAGATTAAAAAATTTCCATTGCCGCAGAAGTTTTACAGGACTCGATGCGTTGCAGACACCTCCAACTTTCACCTGAGATTGAAAGCTGAAATTGCAGTAAGTCTCTCAATTGTGCCCGAAGAAAAAAAACCTAGTGTTGTTTTTAAACAATTTGATCGATATGTCTTTATACCACTCCAAAACGAAGTCCCTACATTTTAATTGATACAATAGTTTTACAAAGTTTTTAAGTTAAAGTTGGAAGGTTTCAAACGTCTCTGATTGAATCATTTCTACAAAGACCAGCAAGTTTCTCAAAAAAATTTTAAGATAAAAGCAGTATTCAGAATAAACAGACGATTTTCAATATTTTGATCAAATCACTCTGACATCAAGACAAAGTTTATAAAAAGTTAAAGTATCAAACGAGTTTTTTAAATTAGTCTTTGTTGCACATTATAAAAAAAAAAAGAAGAAACTTTTAGTTAAAAGTTATCAAATTTTTGATTTGTTTGTATAAACCAGGCACTGCATTTGTCTAACCACACCAACGCAGAGCACCGCTTCTCGAGTTCTTATCGCAAGATCAGGCTGGACCACCGCAACGGGTAGACTGCCTGGCCGCAATGAGAAATTAGCGTAAAGTGTCTTTTCCAAGGACACAACAGCGCATTATCAGTTCGAGCCAGGGGTCAGCAACCTTTTGATCACTAGCCCGACGCTTTATCACTGAGCTATTACCGTTGCCTTATCGCAAATAATACGGCAAAATCATCGTTAAAAATTGTAATACTTCAATTATTTACACAAAACTGTAAGAATATTTCAAACTTGTAAGATTTTAAGTGAGTTTTCGGTTTTTTTTAGATAAAATTTTTATTTAAGTCAAAGAAATTGAACTTTGAATGTCTTTTTTGATCAAACTATTCTTATGTAAACAAGAAACTTATAAAAATTTAAGATTTTTGACCAACACTTTTCATTGTTACGTTACAGTTTTTGCTCACGACAGAGAAATTACAAGGACTGAAGAGAATTTATTGAATTCGTTTCCATAAAAAAACAATATTAATCGATAAAAAACAAAATTTTTGAGAATTAAGAATTAATTGAATCATATTCATTTTTTAGAATTACTTTTTCACAAATTTACCTCTATGTAAACACGATTACTCAAAAAACTCGCAAAACGTTGTTTAATGCAAATTGTATAACGTTGAAATATCTTTTAAACAAATTACCACAAACAAGAAAATCGTTACAATAGTTAAGAATTTAGAAAATATTTGATTCAAAGTACATGTTTCAGGTAAATTTATAAACGAGATGATGAAAAAAGGTTTAATTTTGAACGATTCTCCGGAATAACTATAAAAAATAATGGTTTCAAATAAGACTTCAAGGTAAATTTTTGAAATGTTTTACAAAATTATCACCATGTTAAATATTCCAATAAAATATATGATGAGTGGAGTTTGAATTCAACCGATTCCAAAAAAAAGTCTTTGACAGCGTAGCTCAGAGTGAATATCATAACATAGTACTTGTCAAAAATTAAAGATTTAAGACCCTACAGGCTGTTCCAACCGTAATCGTGATCATCAAGATGTCTTAATTTTAGGCGAATTTTCGGTTTTTTTAACTAAAACTCTTATTCAAATCAAAGAAAATGCAAGTATTTGAATGTTGTTGATCAAACATTTCTCATAAAAACACGAAAACAGTTAAAAATTTTACTATATTAGGTAAAAAGTAATTATACCATCATGAAGAAACCCAAGATTTCGATCAAATTATCGGCACACAATGAAAAAATTAATGAAAAGTTTAGGTTTTAGGCAAGCTTTTCAATTATGTCTGTTAAAATTTAAACTTAGGACAAATAAAGCGTTAAGTTTTAAAATATTTTGATGAACTTATTCCTCTAAAACTAGATCAAGTAATAAAAAACACACTTTTTTTAGAAAAATTTTGATTAAAAGTTTTCAAATAATTTTTGTTTTAAGGTTGAATTATTGTTTTAATCAAAGAAATTGTAAGATTTTGATTTCTGCAAAAAACAGTTTGACGCAAACGAGAAAATCGCAAAAACTGACGTTAATTTGAGACTATCAGGCAAGGTTTAATATCGAAGAACACCAAAAAAATAGCAAAAGTTCTTGTTTTTACTCAAGATAGAGTGCAGTTGAATAAAATTTTACGGCATTTCAGTAAAAAGATCAGTGCAAAACGAAAAAAAAATTAAGATGTTAGGTAAACGTTTTAGTTTTATGGTACAAAAAAGATTATTTTTACTTAAATTTTCAATTTGAAATGACGAAACGTAAGAAATTTTACACAATTATCGCTACGACAACAAAAAAGTCGAGATTTATTGACTAAAATTAATAAACATTATCTATTTTGGTTAAATTTTATGGCATTTTAGTAAAAAAATTAGTGTAAAACTAAAAAGCTGTTAAAAAATTTAAGATGTTAGGTAAACGCTATAGTTTTTTAGTACAAAAAAGATTATTTTTACTGAAATTTTCAATTTAAAATGACAAAACGTAAGAAATTTTACAAAACTATTGCTACGGCAACAAAAAAAAAGTTGTGGTTTATTGACTAAGATTAATAAACATTGTCTATTTTGGTTAAATTTTATTGCTTTTCAGTAAAAAGATCAGTGTAAAACTAAAAAAAAAATTAAAATCTTAGGTAAACGTTTTAGTTTCAAAGTACAAAAAAAGATTATTTTTACTGAAACATTCAATTTAAAATGACAAAACGTAACTTTTTTTACAAAATATCGCTACCACAACAAAAAACTCGAAATTTATTGACTAAAATTAACAAACATTATTGATTTTGGTTAAATTTCATGGCATTTTAGTCAAAAGATCAGTGTAAAACTAAAAAATTGTTAAAAAATTTGAAATGTTAGGTAAACGTTTTTTGTTTCAAGGTAGAAAAAAATATTATTTTTAATTAAAATTTCAATTTAAAATGAAGAAATGCAAGATCTTGAGTGTTTTTTGAAAAACTATGGCTACGAAAACAAAGAAGTTTAGACTTTTTGATTAAAAATAATAAACATTATCTTTTTTTATCTAGGCGATTTACTAGACATTTTAATATTTTGGAACATTTTCTATCAAATTTAAGGTCTGAGAAAATTGCTTGGGTAAAAATTGTTAAAAATTACCGTTTTTTAAGGAAAACATGCATTTCAAAACAAATAAACCGAAAGAATTTAAATTATTTTTTCACAAAAAGACTTACTTTAAAACGTGGAAATCAGTAAAAAATTACTATGTTAAACAGATTTAATGCTATTTATGGTAAAAACTTCATTTAAGACAAAGGAATCATACAATTTTAAGATAGCTTTGACAAAATTATTCTTCACAAATGCAAGAAAAGGTTACGATTTATTAGAATGTTTTTTGTTTAAAGTAGAAAAAATAGTTGCTTTTTACGTTAAAACAATTATACAAGTCTCAGAAACTTGAACTGAAACAATAACAACAATAATTAACTCTTCAGATTTTGCATATTTGTGTGTCTAACGTCTAAAATATAGATACTTTGAAACTTACAGAAGGATCTACATGTTGCTTTTTAATATCTTTGAACTTCGACTTTGTTTAACACGTTATCAAGTAAAAAATCAAATTTGAGCGACACATCCTTGCGGTCAAAACACATGATTTGCTCTAATATGTCCGTATTTTCCAAGCTATAGACGCTTGTTACTTGAAATTTCGTATCGTAAAATTTACAAGAAAAACCCATTCTCGCATTTCTTTGCATTTGAGTAGTATTTAAACGAGACTGCTGTTAGACGTTTGAGTTTCTGTGTCGCAATCATATAGTGGCGTAATTTTTTCCTAAGTCGAAGCTACGCGACTGTACAATTTGAGGTTTTATGAAATCTTTCTCCGCTTTGATTTGAAAATGTTTAATTGGAAGCGCTTATTTTAATAACAAAGTTGGGTGTTTACCTTGTAGATAGCAGAATCTAAAGTCAAAAACACGCTGATTATTGGATTACAAAAAAAATTTTGAGACACTTTTGTTGAGTCATGATCAAATACACCCAGGACAAGACCGGAAGTCGTTTATAAAATTAATTCAATAATTTTATTTCAAACAAATTATTAATTTTAACAATTTTCAATTCAAAAAATTTAATTTAATTTATTAATTTTAACAATTTTTAATTAAAAAAAAATTTAATTTCAATAATTTTAATTAATTAGTTTATTAATTTTAACAATTTTTAATTAAAAAAAAATTAATTTCAATATTTTTAATTTAAATAATTTATTAATTTTAACAATTTTCAATTCAAACAGCTTAATTTCAATAATTTGAATTTAAACAATTTAAATTTATTAATTTTATAAACGACTTCCGGTCTTGTCCTGGGTGTATTTGATCATGACTCAACAAAAGTGTCTCAAAATTTTTTTTGTAATCCAATAATCAGCGTGTTTTTGACTTTAGATTCTGCTATCTACAAGGTAAACACCCAACTTTGTTATTAAAATAAGCGCTTCCAATTAAACATTTTCAAATCAAAGCGGAGAAAGATTTCATAAAACCTCAAATTGTACAGTCGCGTAGCTTCGACTTAGGAAAAAATTACGCCACTATATGATTGCGACACAGAAACTCAAACGTCTAACAGCAGTCTCGTTTAAATACTACTCAAATGCAAAGAAATGCGAGAATGGGTTTTTCTTGTAAATTTTACGATACGAAATTTCAAGTAACAAGCGTCTATAGCTTGGAAAATACGGACATATTAGAGCAAATCATGTGTTTTGACCGCAAGGATGTGTCGCTCAAATTTGATTTTTTACTTGATAACGTGTTAAACAAAGTCGAAGTTCAAAGATATTAAAAAGCAACATGTAGATCCTTCTGTAAGTTTCAAAGTATCTATATTTTAGACGTTAGACACACAAATATGCAAAATCTGAAGAGTTAATTATTGTTGTTATTGTTTCAGTTCAAGTTTCTGAGACTTGTATAATTGTTTTAACGTAAAAAGCAACTATTTTTTCTACTTTAAACAAAAAACATTCTAATAAATCGTAACCTTTTCTTGCATTTGTGAAGAATAATTTTGTCAAAGCTATCTTAAAATTGTATGATTCCTTTGTCTTAAATGAAGTTTTTACCATAAATAGCATTAAATCTGTTTAACATAGTAATTTTTTACTGATTTCCACGTTTTAAAGTAAGTCTTTTTGTGAAAAAATAATTTAAATTCTTTCGGTTTATTTGTTTTGAAATGCATGTTTTCCTTAAAAAACGGTAATTTTTAACAATTTTTACCCAAGCAATTTTCTCAGACCTTAAATTTGATAGAAAATGTTCCAAAATATTAAAATGTCTAGTAAATCGCCTAGATAAAAAAAGATAATGTTTATTATTTTTAATCAAAAAGTCTAAACTTCTTTGTTTTCGTAGCCATAGTTTTTCAAAAAACACTCAAGATCTTGCATTTCTTCATTTTAAATTGAAATTTTAATTAAAAATAATATTTTTTTCTACCTTGAAACAAAAAACGTTTACCTAACATTTCAAATTTTTTAACAATTTTTTAGTTTTACACTGATCTTTTGACTAAAATGCCATGAAATTTAACCAAAATCAATAATGTTTGTTAATTTTAGTCAATAAATTTCGAGTTTTTTGTTGTGGTAGCGATATTTTGTAAAAAAAGTTACGTTTTGTCATTTTAAATTGAATGTTTCAGTAAAAATAATCTTTTTTTGTACTTTGAAACTAAAACGTTTACCTAAGATTTTAATTTTTTTTTTAGTTTTACACTGATCTTTTTACTGAAAAGCAATAAAATTTAACCAAAATAGACAATGTTTATTAATCTTAGTCAATAAACCACAACTTTTTTTTTGTTGCCGTAGCAATAGTTTTGTAAAATTTCTTACGTTTTGTCATTTTAAATTGAAAATTTCAGTAAAAATAATCTTTTTTGTACTAAAAAACTATAGCGTTTACCTAACATCTTAAATTTTTTAACAGCTTTTTAGTTTTACACTAATTTTTTTACTAAAATGCCATAAAATTTAACCAAAATAGATAATGTTTATTAATTTTAGTCAATAAATCTCGACTTTTTTGTTGTCGTAGCGATAATTGTGTAAAATTTCTTACGTTTCGTCATTTCAAATTGAAAATTTAAGTAAAAATAATCTTTTTTGTATCATAAAACTAAAACGTTTACCTAACATCTTAATTTTTTTTTCGTTTTGCACTGATCTTTTTACTGAAATGCCGTAAAATTTTATTCAACTGCACTCTATCTTGAGTAAAAACAAGAACTTTTGCTATTTTTTTGGTGTTCTTCGATATTAAACCTTGCCTGATAGTCTCAAATTAACGTCAGTTTTTGCGATTTTCTCGTTTGCGTCAAACTGTTTTTTGCAGAAATCAAAATCTTACAATTTCTTTGATTAAAACAATAATTCAACCTTAAAACAAAAATTATTTGAAAACTTTTAATCAAAATTTTTCTAAAAAAAGTGTGTTTTTTATTACTTGATCTAGTTTTAGAGGAATAAGTTCATCAAAATATTTTAAAACTTAACGCTTTATTTGTCCTAAGTTTAAATTTTAACAGACATAATTGAAAAGCTTGCCTAAAACCTAAACTTTTCATTAATTTTTTCATTGTGTGCCGATAATTTGATCGAAATCTTGGGTTTCTTCATGATGGTATAATTACTTTTTACCTAATATAGTAAAATTTTTAACTGTTTTCGTGTTTTTATGAGAAATGTTTGATCAACAACATTCAAATACTTGCATTTTCTTTGATTTGAATAAGAGTTTTAGTTAAAAAAACCGAAAATTCGCCTAAAATTAAGACATCTTGATGATCACGATTACGGTTGGAACAGCCTGTAGGGTCTTAAATCTTTAATTTTTGACAAGTACTATGTTATGATATTCACTCTGAGCTACGCTGTCAAAGACTTTTTTTTGGAATCGGTTGAATTCAAACTCCACTCATCATATATTTTATTGGAATATTTAACATGGTGATAATTTTGTAAAACATTTCAAAAATTTACCTTGAAGTCTTATTTGAAACCATTATTTTTTATAGTTATTCCGGAGAATCGTTCAAAATTAAACCTTTTTTCATCATCTCGTTTATAAATTTACCTGAAACATGTACTTTGAATCAAATATTTTCTAAATTCTTAACTATTGTAACGATTTTCTTGTTTGTGGTAATTTGTTTAAAAGATATTTCAACGTTATACAATTTGCATTAAACAACGTTTTGCGAGTTTTTTGAGTAATCGTGTTTACATAGAGGTAAATTTGTGAAAAAGTAATTCTAAAAAATGAATATGATTCAATTAATTCTTAATTCTCAAAAATTTTGTTTTTTATCGATTAATATTGTTTTTTTATGGAAACGAATTCAATAAATTCTCTTCAGTCCTTGTAATTTCTCTGTCGTGAGCAAAAACTGTAACGTAACAATGAAAAGTGTTGGTCAAAAATCTTAAATTTTTATAAGTTTCTTGTTTACATAAGAATAGTTTGATCAAAAAAGACATTCAAAGTTCAATTTCTTTGACTTAAATAAAAATTTTATCTAAAAAAAACCGAAAACTCACTTAAAATCTTACAAGTTTGAAATATTCTTACAGTTTTGTGTAAATAATTGAAGTATTACAATTTTTAACGATGATTTTGCCGTATTATTTGCGATAAGGCAACGGTAATAGCTCAGTGATAAAGCGTCGGGCTAGTGATCAAAAGGTTGCTGACCCCTGGCTCGAACTGATAATGCGCTGTTGTGTCCTTGGAAAAGACACTTTACGCTAATTTCTCATTGCGACCAGGCAGTCTACCCGTTGCGGTGGTCCAGCCTGATCTTGCGATAAGAACTCGAGAAGCGGTGCTCTGCGTTGGTGTGGTTAGACAAATGCAGTGCCTGGTTTATACAAACAAATCAAAAATTTGATAACTTTTAACTAAAAGTTTCTTCTTTTTTTTTTTATAATGTGCAACAAAGACTAATTTAAAAAACTCGTTTGATACTTTAACTTTTTATAAACTTTGTCTTGATGTCAGAGTGATTTGATCAAAATATTGAAAATCGTCTGTTTATTCTGAATACTGCTTTTATCTTAAAATTTTTTTGAGAAACTTGCTGGTCTTTGTAGAAATGATTCAATCAGAGACGTTTGAAACCTTCCAACTTTAACTTAAAAACTTTGTAAAACTATTGTATCAATTAAAATGTAGGGACTTCGTTTTGGAGTGGTATAAAAACATATCGATCAAATTGTTTAAAAACAACACTAGGTTTTTTTTCTTCGGGCACAATTGAGAGACTTACTGCAATTTCAGCTTTCAATCTCAGGTGAAAGTTGGAGGTGTCTGCAACGCATCGAGTCCTGTAAAACTTCTGCGGCAATGGAAATTTTTTAATCTTGATAGATTTATTTTTTCGGATGAAATTGAATGGATATCTGTAATGGTAAAAGTTTTTTACCCCGGTCAAATATACTGTAGCTTTGCTCCTTCGAGGTGTCTGAGATGTTTGAGGTACTTCAGGTTTCTAACCTCAAAAGTTTAAGGTTTCAAAAAAATTTTTTTTTGTACAAGGATTGTGGAAGAAATAAAGAAATCCAGACGTGTGAGAAGCAAGTTACCTATAATTATGCAACGCTTGAAAATAGACTTATGTCGCAAATTTGGGATTCGTCGAGTGAATAGAAATAATAAAAAGCTCGCTTTTTCGTCTTGTTCAACACAAAAAATATACCAATGTTGATTTATTACAATAAAAACACTTTAAACAAAACACAACTTTGAATAAAGAACGCTTAGATTTTCGGTAGCGTTTTTTCAGCGTTTTATTCGCTTTGGCGCGCCAGTCGTTGTTCGTCGGTTTCGCACAGCAGATAAACAGTCACAAAAGTCGCTTGTGACCTTGGGGAGTTAGATGTCAAGTTTCATCATTTTAATAACCAGCGAATTGTAGTTGTTGAGAAGATACAAAAAAACAACATCGAGGTTAGGTTTTCCATTTTGAAGCATAGCTGATAGCTGTCTACTGCCACCTCCTGTTAAATTTCTGCTTTTTTTTTCTGAATTTCACAATTAAAACACCATAGTAAACTTAGAATGAGTAGGTCATGACAGTTAACGTGTTTGAGTATTGATGGTGTAATTTAACATCGATACACTCTCACTTTTTTATCGATTTTTATGTCACAGATGTTACATCGAGTGAGAAATTCGCTACATCGAAAACAAACACCCAAATGTTTACACGGTTTAAAGACCACATCCCTTTCTTCTTTCTTGCATCTTTTACATTTTTCTTCTCTTCCACAATTTTTCTTGCTTCTGCCAGAGTCATTTGTCGATCTTCAGTGGTATCCAACAACGTTTGAAGAAAATCGTCAAAGTTATAAAAATTATTGTCGTGTTCTTCATATCTTTGAGTTAAAACGCGTCTGATTTTTGCCTCCCCAAATCTTAGCGTTTTCAGAATTCTCACATTTTCTCCATGATCCATTTCATTGTTTATTGATTGCCACATTTTCAATTTTCTGGAATTAGTAAAAGCCGGAGAAGTCTGAAGTTCTGGTTGAGGTTTCAGATATTTCATCAAATCGCCAACGAGTTGAACTGAAGCGGGATTTGTTATAATCAGACGTTTCAAATCACGGTATTTTTTAACTTTGTTTTTGACAAATTCAACCCCTCTCTTTTTTAAAATGTATTCACACAACGGATACCATTTTGCATGTTCCTGAAAAGGGTCATCAGTCGGTTCCCAATTTTTTAAACTACCGTTTCAGTAAAAACACTTGACTCTATCTCGATCACCGAGGTAGTTAAAACCAGCGTCAGCAAATTCACGACAGGTTGCTTTAATTCGTGCACTTGGCCAATTGATCGATTCGGTAAAAGTCTCCAATCGGTCAGCGTACTTTTTCAGATGCCCGTTTCTGGGAAATAGACATTGAAACTTCGGATTTTTGCTTGAGGTAGTAGAACTAACGGGTAGTGCAATGGAGTCACAGCAATCACCCATGATGATAGAATATGAAAAATGTGCGACTACAGGTGAATTTACATACTAGTTAAGAGTGCGAATAAAAAACGCTTAGTGTGATGCAGGCTTTAAATCTTGGGTAAAAAAAAGATTTACGGTTCGGGATGAAAATTGAAGGTGTCTGCAATGCATTAAGCCCTGTAAAACTGAACACGTCCGCGGTTATGGAAGTTTTTATTCTCGATAGATTTTGGGATGAAATGCTGAACGTATGTAATGAGGTGACTTTGGTCAAATACAACTTTACTTCTATGAGGTGAAATCCAACACTTCAAGGTACAATAACACCGGTAAAATTCAAGTTATTCTGCGGCGATTTAAACTTTCAATCTCGGTTGAGTAGATTTAATTTTACGTTATACAAGCGTCGAGGAAACACGTAACGTCCCTTGTGTTTTACATTTCACTTGCAAACTATACCTTCCAGACAGACGCAATATAAACTTTTTGCTGAAAAGAAGTCCCAAATATAATAAAAGCTATGCGGTTTATAAAACTTTAAAATTTCCAAAATATAGCGACTTCGTTGGTACTCGGGTCAAACCCTAAATTGAAATACGAGTAATCTATATATTTTTTTTTCTGAAAACTGATTTTCAGGTGAGCCACGCTCTAATCTCGTTGATAATTTAATATCTGGGTTCGACTCTTGTACAAAATATTCATTAAATGATTATTGAACTTTAGATTTTCCTTCGAAAAAACACCCTGCAGTGGCTCAAACCTCAGGTAAGTCGAAGATGAAAATGCTTGTGAGTTTTGGTGAGATTTTCAAGAATAACCTATGTTCGTAACATACTTTGAAACTAGCCAAAGATCACTAAGCTCTTTTCAAACAACTGTGTGAAAAATTTGCGCCTAGGTTTGGGTATCCTCTTTGGGAAAATAACAAAAGACAGTTTTCGTAGATTGCATACCATCAGATAACTTAAAACACCAACCGAGTTAAAGCGGAAAAGTGTGAGGTAGATCTCTTTGAGAATTTCGAATCTTGGAAAAGATAAAAAAGACACTTGGGTTTTAAGCAAAAGAAATTCAACACTGGGTTTGAATTTTAGGCAAAACTAAATGTTAAGGATATTTGGATTCGAACTTAGAAAAAACGTTAAAATACAAGTAGCTTTGAAGACTATTTGCATCGGTTCGGCTTCCAGGCGAGTCCTACTATTGCGTTGGTAATTACTATTTGGGTTGGAATTTAAAACACAAGTTCTGTTGCGCCATGCTCGTTCCATATTCGAAGAGTTAAAAAAGTAACAAAAGGTAGTGATTCACAGCTAAACCTTGGATAGGTTAACAGCTGTTACGATTTCGACACGGCAGCGAAAATTCAACTACAGGAAACGTTTCAAGTTACACGAAGCTTATTCTCATACGTACAAAATAGACTTCATAGCGTTAACTAGTTAATCTTTTTTAGAAACTACCTTCTCAGGTTATTCACTTTTAACTGACTACTACTTTGAACTTGAAGCCAGGCAAACCGCCTGCGGTGGTTCGGTACTCAAGCAAGACACTAAGGGTCTTTAGACTTGAAGCCAGGTAAACCACCTGCGGTGGTTTAATACTCAGTCACTCTTCAGGTCAACACTGAGTTTCGATTCTCAGGTTATTCGCTTTTAACTGGCTACTACTTTGGACTTGAAGCCAGGCAAACCACCTGCGGTGGTTCGGTACTCACGAAAGACACTAAGGGTCTTTACACTTGAAGCCAGGTAAAACACCTGCGGTGGTTTGATGCTCAGGTAAGACACTAAGGGTCTTTAGACTCGAAGCCAGGCACCTGCGGTGGTTCGGAACTCAGGCAAGATACTAAGGGTCTTAAAGCCAGGCAAACCACCTGCGGTGGTTCGGTACTCAGGTCATGACCAAGTTTCAATTCTTACAACTAGCTAGGGTTAGAGTTAAGAGTACCACAATCCCGCATTGAGACAATGCAGGATTTAATTCCGCATTTCGAAAATCTCGCATTTGGATAATCCCGCATTTGGATAATCCCGCAATTGGATAATCCCGCAATCCCGCAAAACCCCCCATCCCGCAAACGTCATGAAATCTTTCATCTTATACTACTTGCGTTAGAGCACAAAACTCTTTTATTGTGGTAAAGTGTCATTAACAACTAAGTCATCGTGGTTGGTAGTGTTTTTCATTAACCTAAATTAATGGTGACTAAAATTAGTGTTCTAGATCGCAAGCAGGGTTAAGAAAATTAGTTTCAAGTTTTCGTACGAAAAGGAGCGGCAAAAGTCTCAAAAACTCAGACTGGCAACAAATACCAGATTAATGGTGCAAAATTTTGCAATTTCGTTTTGGTAAATGGAAGTTTTTGTTGCATTATGCAGTTCAACTTTTTGATAGTTAGGTTGTTTTACAATTTTACGGGACGCAAAGGCAAAGAATCATTCAAGAAGTTGTCGATAATATCTGTGTTGCATGGTAAGTTTTTTTCTTATTTGCTTTTGTTCTAGCAGAATGCTGATGGGCTATTCAAATGTTTTTTTCACTAGATCAAATGCATTTGAAACTGCTAAGGTTTGAACGAAAACAGTTTAATTTTATGTTGAACCTATTTTGATTTCATCTAGAAATGGTAATTCTGTGCGGTATCTTTATTACGAAAAACGACCATTGACCTTTATATTTTAAGCTTGTTTAAGCAAAGCACAGTGTGACTTCACCATCAAAATATTAAATAGTGATTTAACTCGAATTTGTGGGGTAATGTGCGTTCTTTGTCAAAATGTTTATGTTTTTGAACTACCGGTACTGTTTCTAACACATAATAAATTTTGTAAGTCACTATTGACGGTACAACTGAGATTTCGTTGTTAAACGTCTCTGACTGCTAGTCTTTGGCTCGTAGCCAAGTTGGTCATTGTGAGCTGTATTCTTCAAATCAAAATGTAGCCCCAACAGTCCGAGAGATGACGTGACAGTGTCTTTGTTGTTGCAGTGCATATTATTGGCCTGAAAAGTATGCAAAATAGCACGTTTTTAGTGCTTTTGAGGCCGATTTTTGCTCCAAAAATGAAAACAGCCCCCCCAACGGGAATGGGGAGCAGAAGTTGTGAAGGACTACCAGTTATTTGGACCAGAAAAGTGGAGTTTTTTTTCTGGAGCGCACCCAAAGTTGGTCAGTAGAAGTGACTGAATTTTGGTTAAGACCTTTTTCTTTTTTTGAGATCACCAAAATTTGGCTGGAAAAAACGTTTCAATTTTGGTGAGGAACTTTTTTTTTTGGAGATCACCTGATTTTGACAGAACAACCGCCTCAATTTTGTTCAAGACTGATGAAAATTTGGGTCAAGTTGGTTTACTGCTGTTTTCACCTCTCAAAAAAGCCCACTCCCCCTTTGCGAAATCCTGGTTACGCACCTGGCATGTTTAATGTACCGGTATTGATCTTTTGTCACCTAATAGCGTCAGAAGCTAACTGTTTGATGATGCAGAAATCTTTTCTTGCCATAACTACTTCTTGCTTGGAGGACACTGTAACCTACATGCTTAAGTCTGAGGATTTCTTCGAATTCTTGTCCACTGAATTTGCTGCTTGTTTAAAACTGCCAAGCAGAGATAAATCATCGTAATCCGTCTTATCCGAAGACGCAACAATGTGACCAGGGTGCAAGTTGAACTCAGATTATGCAATCAAGGTCGTTGTAAAAACAACGCTTTTACCTTCTCGGCTACGCTAACGACTTGTGTAGTTGCTTCTCATTGCCCATTGTTGTTTTTTCAGATGATGTAAAAAAGAATCTAGCAACCAGTAAATGCAGCAAAGTCGATTTGAAAACCGAAGTGGTCAAATGGTTGACCATTGCGCGAGATCGAAGCGGAAACCGGTCCAAAAGAAGGAGATTTGAAAGCGCTCCCGTGCCAGCTCTAAGTTAAAATGATCTGTAATGTGTTTGCTTTTCCGTGTACTGTTGTTGTGCGTGAATTCGGTAATCACCGTAAGTTGGTAAAAATAAACCCTCAAGTATTGATGAATGTAGTGTTTTTGTATTATTGTGCTTCACGCTGCACCAGTTTTACACGACTTGGGATGTCGAGTACAACAGCATTGGATGCGGGTGGGTTTGCCCACTGAATTAATGGGCTGCCCAGTTAAATCCCAGTAGTATGAGCATGGGATGTGGGTGGGTTTGCCCATTAAATTAATGGGCTGACCAGTTGAATCCCAGTGGTAGAAGCATGGGATGTAGGTGGGTTTGCCCAGTAAATTAATGGGCTGCCCAGTGAAATCTCAGTGGTAAGAGTATGGGATGTAGGTGGGTTTGCCCAGTAAATTAATGGGCTACCCAGTTGAATCCCAGTGGCAAGAGCATGGGATGTGGGTGGGTTTGCCCATTAAAGTAATGGGTTGCCCAGTTGAATCCCAGTGGTAAAAGCATGGGATGTAGGTGGGTTTGCCCAGTAAATTAATGGGCTTCCCAGAGGTAAGAGTATGGGATGTAGGTGGGTTTGCCCATTAAATTAATGGGCTGCCCAGATGGGGCCCAGTTTTATCCCACGGACAAAATCAATTGGGCCCCATGTGGGTAGCCCAAATGGGCCCCACATGTTGGCCCACTATGGCCCCAATTGGGCCCCACATGCAATTGTTCATTGGATTACGTTACTTACGTAAAGTTAAAATTATTTTAACTCAACGTAAGACGGATGAAATCAAGAAAATCACTTCCGTCACCGCTAAAATTTTCTGTGTGAACACCTTGACGTTAGACGTAACTGCGACGGAACGGTAACGTTGACGTTGATGGCTTCTGTGTGAACCCGCCTTTAGCGTGCACGCAATCAACGGCAGAATTCGGATAAAAAAATCGGCAAGCTGAAGCAGAATGAAAATGACAAAGACGTTGGAAACTAGCTTTATGATGGTACATTACCAAATGACTTGTTTAAACTTGGGTGCTCAAACATAAGACCAGCAAAGGCACCTGGCAAACAAAGAACAAGAAAAAAAGAAAATATAAATCGCGGGATTCTAATAGTTCTTCTGGGCTAACCATAGTTGGGCACAAGTCCGTTAATCGTTAATAACGAAACTAACTTTTTCATTAACTCGTTAATCCGTTAAAAAGTTTTTTCATGTTAGCGGACTAAACGCGGGTTCACGCAGAAGCCGTCAATGTTACCGTTCCGTCGCAGTTACGTCTAACGTCAAGGTGTTCACACAGAAAATTTTAGCGGTGACGGAAGTGATTTTCTTGATTTCATCCGTCTTACGTTGAGTTAAAATAATTTTAACTTTACGTAAGTAACGTAAGCGATTTCGAGCATTTTTTTGGTGGTTGGGGCAAACTCTGAGCCACAAAAACTGAAAATCTTGAAAAATAATTGGTTTTTGTTGAAAAGTAGCTTTCAGCAGGCAATGTTAAGTGCTTAGAGCTGTATGTAGTTGGCTAGGTCTAGTCATGTACCGATACTTTGTAGCATAGGTAGTGTACAGTAGCAGTGATACTGGTATCTAGCCTAGCGGTACTTCAGACTGGATTGCTTTTTTTTCTGCTCGGGAAAAGAAGAGAGAGTGAGATATTGAAACTACCGGTAATTGGTACAGGGTATGAGGGTAGGCATGTTAAATCTGAGTTGGTTGCTAGCAGCCAGTTGAGAAAGCCAATTCAATTTGGCTTTCCTTGCTCTTGTTTTGGTACAATTGGCTAAAGTTCAATTTTGAACTTCAACTGACTTGACTCTTGAAAGCTGAAATTATAAACTACTGGAAGCAATCAATTTCTACAGTAGAGAGCTTTCTAATGTCTGAAAGTGGCTATTTTGCCTCTAGAGGCAAAATAGTGTTTTTCCTTTGTTTGGGTTAGGGTTTGAGTTCGGGTTAGGGCTAGGGTTGGGATTAGGGTTAGGATTAGAGTTAGACTTTGGGTTAGGGTTTGGGTTAGCATGAGGCTTAGGGCTAATTTGGCATTTGCGGCAAAATAGCCGTTAGGACTATTTTGCCTCCAAATTGCAAAATAACATGGGGCTATTTTGCCTCTAGAAGCAAAGTAGCCTCTGCCTTTAAATAAAGTGGCCACTTTTGACCATTTTGGACACTGTATCATCAATAGGCCTAGTCATGATCATATACCGTAGTGCACCGGTACTTTGTACCAGTACCGATACTGGTCTGTGGTCATGATTATTGCCATGATGCATATAAATCAGAGGTGGAGTCCACGAGGACACATTTTGAAGTCCTTGGCCTTGGCCTCGAGGCCTCAAGTCCTCGAAAATTGGCCTGTCCTCGGCTCGAGGACAGCACTATTTTTTGAATTGTTAAAATTTTGTGGAGCGCTTGAAAATTTTTTTGGAAAACGTTTTTGTGAAGACTTTTTTTTTTGAGATCGCCTGAAAAATTTTTGTGAAGGCCTTTTTTTTTGGAGAGCACTTGCGCTTGTGTCCTTGGCCTTGGCCTCGAGCATTCCTGTCCTTGGCCTCGAGAGTGTCTGTCCTCGGAAAGACTGTCCTTGGCCTTGGCCTCGGATTTTTTGTGTCCTTGGCCTTGGCCTCGGACTGACCAGTGATTGCTTAGCTACCAATACCATAGACTCTTAACTTTTGTTTATTTTTAGGAACTCATAAGCCTATCTATTTGTTGATTTAATAATAGTCAGGTAGAGGCTAGCCTACTGGTAGTTGTTGTATCTGTATACTCTGCAGTTTGTTTTGTGTGAACGCTGAACAGTCACTGAAATGAAATTGTATGATGTTAGAATCATCTTGTATTCTTGGCAGTGGACCACTAGATGCCAAAAAAATAGCTGGTTTACTTACACAGTGTTGGTACAACGCACATTCAAAGTTGGCTGTGGTTTTGAATTGCATTGAGCTTTATTTGTTTTAAGCTTAATGTGGTTTGGGGTTTTAGCTACTTTAGAAAATCTACGAACCAGTACCATACAATCAAATTAAAGTGGAGAAAACATACTGTACACTGGTACAGTACTGTACAAATCAAGAGTTGAGTGGTGATAGTTTCCGTACAGTTCAATTGTCGCTACACTTCACGCATATGCTAATTGCTAGTACTGTACCAGTTTGTGATAGCCTACCAGTACAGTAGACCATCACTTCGCAATATAACAGATGCCGAATACGCGAGATCGATTTCTGACAGTGCACACATACCTACGTTACATAGTGGTACTGAGCCTGTACCGCATGGGTTTGGGTTAGGTTTTTGTGCTGCTTCACTTATGATTCTGTATGTTCTAGTACTAGTAGTATATATGCCATATGACAGATAACAAGTGTATGATATCGGTTATCGAAACAATTCGCGATACGGTAGCGTACAAAAAAATAGACTTCTTTAAGCTTACACATACTGTAATAGCAATTTTCGATTTGATTGCGCGATAACGATTTCTGATAATGAATGCCGTAATAAACTGCATGTGCTGCATTAGATATCTTTTTCCTCACTTTCTGACCTGCTAACTGTTGTTATCGATGTTAGTCAAAAATTGCAATCACATCAGATATTGAGAGTTGAAACATTTCAAAAAACTCAAACACTGATTTACCGCAATTTTGAGTATAAAAATTTCTAGTTCTGCAGGTTTTACCAGTACTTTTCAGTTTTTAAAGTAATTTCTGTCAGTACTTTCAGCTTTTTAAAGCCTTCTACTTCTTACATTACTCACTATTGCAGTAAGCTTACTGATTGACCAACCAAATCTGCCAAATTCAAATTCCATTCAGTACGGTACCAACCTATATCTTATCTACAGATTATTTCTGAAAAACAAAATCTAGTGATTAGGCTATTTGAATTCATATCATATTGCTTACAGTAAATTTAAATTTAAGTTCTACACCACCTTAAAACTGTTCATGCAAATCTAATTTAAATGATATACAGGGTGGGCCATAAGTAGGTATACAGCCAGCCATCGCTCAAAAGTGCTTCAAATTTTTTTTTCCATTACGGTTTTTACTTGATTTTAAGTCATATTACAGTTCCTAGTGCTGAGCAAGTAATGCGAAGTCTTTTAGAATGTGCTGCTTATTAGAAGTAAAAAGAAATTTAAAGTATTTATATTGTGATTGCTGTATACCTAGTTTTGGCCCATCCTGTACTCCAAATGCAATTACTTACTAATCACTTTTTTACTTTTGCAAAATAGACTTAAAATCTGAGATCATATCAGTATTTGACTGTTAAAGAAATTTAATTATTTAATAGAAATTGAACAAATATGTAAGCTGTAACTTAACAAAAAATCTCAGCAGTTTTTTAACCCAACAGCAGTACCACTGTACAACTTAGTAAAACTAAAGTTAAAACTCATCACTTGTTTCCACAATTATCACTGATACTTGATAAATGTTTGTTGATGATTTTGGCAACCACTTCAAAACCAGCAAGTTAATCCCACAGGATAAAGTGCATTAAATAGCCTGCACATATTATCAGTAGCTCTCAATTTAAGCATAGTTTGATGGTATAGTGATTACTGATTACAAAAGCCGAACTTGATAGGCCTATTGGTTTATTAACAAAACTGCTATGCAAGCATTACAACCAGTTACAGGTTCTTCGTAATACGTAACGGTGACGGATCAGTGTGAACATCTCACGTTCAGGTTACCGTCACCGCCAAATAACGGTAGAACGCTGAACGGTGACGTAAACGTTGACGGCTTCTGTGTGAACCCGCCTTAAATTAGCTTCCATTAAGTTCTGTTAACTTCCGTTAAGGTTTTTATTGTTAATATCTTGCACCATTTATTCATCGTACCGGTACAAACCAGTTTGCACAGGTAATACTCAGAGGTGGAGTCGAGGACACAAGGCTCGAGACCAAGAACACAAAAAAAATCCGAGGCCAAGGACAGCCTTTCCGAGGACAGACCCTCTCGAGGCCACGGACAGGAATGCTCGAGGCCAAGGACCAAGGACACAGCCGTAAGTGCTCTCCAAAAAAAAAAGGTCTTCAAAAAAGTTTTTCAGGCAATTTCCAATTTATAGGCGTAGCCAGAATTTTTGATTCGGAGAGGCCTAAAGCACAAATCACATGCAATGACGTCATCAAAAATTTGCCTGATGGCACTTAACCAGGATTTTGCAAAGGAGATGGCTTAAACTAATACACTCTAAAATTGCAAATACGTAACTTTGGAGACGTTTTGATAAAACCAGTGTTATTCAAACGTATCACAGCCGGGAGGTCTGGGGGCAAAGCATCCAGCTGTTGGCAATTTTTTGTAATTTTTTGGAAAAAAAAAATCTATTTTAATGCCATTGAATCACATTTCGCACATATTTAGAGCCATTTGAAAACACTAGATTTTTGACATTTGAAAGTCAATTAAAAAAATTAGATTGTTTAATCTTTCTTCTAGTGGCAATTTAAGTCCAAAACATGTTTAACATTTTGCATTTTGGAGTTAAATTTTAAGTGTAAGTGATTTGGTCCCGGTAGGGGAAAGTAAGGTGCATTGTCTCTTGCAACATTTTAGCAGCAAATAATTATCCACTCGAAGATTTTCCGTAGAGAGTTTTGTTTTGTCATGAAAATAACCAATTACAGGAGTACGGTACATGTTCGGCCGAGAGCTCAGGCCGCCTTAATTGAAGTTTAATGATTTGTTCAATCAGCATTTTCATGACTAATTTTTTAAAAGTATTTTGTGCGTAAAAACTGGCGAGGTGGAGGTGAATTACTGAATTGTTATTGAAAAATGGTACAATAGATGGTTACGCTTACTAACCATGTTATTGCCGGGCCGGAATTACATCGCGCTGGGTCCCTGGCACTTTGGAGATTTTCGCAACATCTTTCTGCCAAATATAGGTGAAGACTATAAAAAGTCTTAAGATTTGAGCGCAGGGCCCTTAGCTGGTACTGCGCCATATTGTGGTAAATCCAGCCTTGATTAATGCATTACCTTCATAAAAAGACTAAATGTGATCCTGAGATAGCAACTTTTAGGACGAAAACTATCTATTTCCAGGTTTACGTTTAAATTAGCTGGCAAAAATTGATTTGAGGGGGTCCCGGGGCCCCTGGTGTTCAATGTTTTTGTTCGCTACTGGTGTAAGCGAAGAACGCTAAAAAGAAACTGAAACTGAAGAAACAATAGGCTTTTTTGTCACATTTTTGTCATTGGTGAAATTTCAATTGGAGGGGGGAGGCACGCTTGGCTAAGCCTATGCTCCAATTGCAGAAAACAAAAAAGATATTTTTAAATTTTCCGCGAGGTTTCTAGCGTTTTCCAACAAAATTTCAACGGTTCAAAAAATAGTTGTGTCCTCGAGCCGAGGACATGGCAATTTTCGAGAACCTAAAGCTTCGAGGCCAAGGCCAAGGACTTGAGGATTCGAGGCCAAGGACTTCAAAATGTGTCCTCGAGGCCAAGGACGTCCTCGAGGACTCCACCTCTGGTAAACAAAAATTTAACCACCTCTGGTAAACAAGGATTCTATTTGAATAAGACAGGTAAAAGAGGTTAAACGGTAGGCCTAGTGATAGTTGGTGGTGGAATCTTTTAACTTTTGGTTCAAGCCTTCCCCCTCTTTGGTCAAATCCAACTTTTTTTTGAAGATTTTATTGCAGTGAAGCCAGGTGGTGTTCAGCGGGGTTTAGTTGGCAAAATAATTTGCCGTTTTGAGGAGAAAGGTTTTAGGCTTTGTGCCATGAAAATGACGACTGCCAGTAAAGATTTGCTAGAAATGCACTTTGCAGATCTCAGTTCAAAACCATTTTTCCCAAAACTTGTTGAATTTATGTTGTCTGGGCCAGTTATGGCAATGGTTTGGGAAGGAAAAGGAGCAGTTAAAACTGATCGTAAAATGCTTGGAGAGACTAACCCTGTTGATTCTCTTCCTGGAACAATTCGTGGAGATTATTGTATTGACATTGGGAGAAATATATGCCATGGATCTGACTCTGTGGAAACAGCAAAGAAAGAAATAGCTTTATGGTTTAAAAAAGGTGAACTTAACAGTTATTGCTGTGCTAACAACTCTTGGGTGTATGAATAAGAAGGCTACTTCAACCTGACACTCAGCACTCTTTTGTTGTTTTGTGCCTACATAGCAGGATCTGACATTTGTAGTTTTTGTATTTTAGTGTACATAGTTTGGGTCTGACTTTTTTTTTCTGTACCTTTCTGTCTAAATTTATAATTACCAGTATATTGAAAGATACTTTTCACCTGTTTTCATTTTTAATTCAAAACAACTTTTTCTGCGCATTTTGTGGCTGATTCTAAATTTGCTATTTTGTCTAACTAGTGTAGAATCTTTCATTGGTTCGACTGCTTGATAATGCCAGTTAAATGTCCATGTGAAATATGTTTAAGACCTTTTAAAAGGAACTAGTGTGCTATTCAGTGTGATATGTGTGGTGGATGGATTCACCTCAAATGCACAGTCATTAGTCCCCTTAAATTTCACACTCTCTGTTCTTCTACTGAACCATACCTCTGCCAAAATTGTTACAGTGAATTGTTTCCTTTTCAAACACTAGATGATAAGCAATTGTTAAATGAAATGAGAAATGATGACAAACTAAACTTTGATATTAATCACACAAATAATTCGTTTTTCCCAGCTAAATGCTTACAGGTAGACAACAAGATAAAAAGCTTACTAAATGATTTAAATTCTGGTTTGGTTGACTCAAAATACTGCTCACAGGTTGAAGCCAATATTATTCACAAAAAGTGTAAATTTTCTTTGCTTTGCGTGAATATAAGAAGCTTAAATGCAAATTTTGATAAATTGAATGAACTTTTAACAAATTATGATATCTTTACCTGATATCATTGCTATAAGTGAAACCAAACTTAAATTGTTACAGGTATATAATGCAAAGTTAAGTGGGTACCATTTTTACCACAAAGGCACAACTACAAGATGGGGAGGAGTAGGATTTTTTATTAAGGAGTCTTTATCAATTTCAATTTGCGAGGAGTTTGATTTAAACATTCCTAACTGTGAAGATATGTGGATTCAATTAGATTTAGGGAATAACAAAAAATGTGTTGTGGGAGTAATTTACAGACACCCTAAACAGAAATTATCAGAGTTTTGCAAGAGTTTTGAATCAACCATTAAAAAACTGAATAGTAGAAAATTGATGTATTATATCGGAGGAGACTTCAATGCAGATTTGTTGAAAAGTAACTCTGATATTAATATTAAAGATTTCATGATTTAACATATATCTTAGGCTGCATTCCCTTAATTACACACCTGACAAGAATAACCACTACAAGCTCAACTATTTTAGATCATGTTTATATAAACAATGTAGTGGGTGAACACAAAACTTTTATTCTGGTGGAAGATGTAAGTGATCACCTACCAGTAATGGTGTGTTCTAATTTAAGCCTGCCCAAGAGTGAAAAATCAACTGTCACCCTAATTCGTGATACAAAAAATTTTGAAGTAGAAAAATTTCTAGACAAATTAACTGAAGGAATGGAGCTATTAGGTGATATCAAAGAGGAATGCATTGACAACTACACTAAAAAGTTTATTGACATTTTTCATAAGACATTAAACATACATGCACCATTACAAAAACAAAGCAGAAAGGAAACAAAACTAAAAAACAAACCATGGTTATCCAAAGGAATCCTTATATCAATCCAGCAAAAAAATTTATTGTACAAAAGAGCCCTTAAATTAAATGATAGTAATACATGGGCACAATACAAAGTCTATCGAAATAAACTGACTCATATTAAGGAATATGCAAAACGACTTTACATTAAAAATTTAGTGAATGGTAATAAGCATGACACCTCGTCGCTTTGGAAAATTATGAATAAAATTATTCACTTGAAAAATGTGAAGAAAAATAACATTCCTAATAAAATGTATGCTTCCAAAAGTGAAAGTGCACAAGGTCCACAGGCCATCAGTAACTTGTTCAATAAATATTTCATAGAGATAGAAGTTAACCTTGCATCTACAATGGAAACACCAGCTATAATTGATGGCAAATTTAATGCCACATCTTTGATTCAGAGTAGTTGCAATTCGTTTTTTCTAGAACCAATAGTTGAAGAAGAAGTAGTAAATTACATCAGAGCTATGAATCCATCAAAAAGTACAGGAAGACGTAGAATTCCTGCAAAGTATATAAAAATGTCAGGCTCTGTTATAGCTCCAGTTCTAACTAACATTTTTAATGCATGCATATCAACAGGATATTTTCCAAAAGTGTTAAAAACCGCTGAAGTTGTTCCAATTTTCAAAAAAGGCAAAAGAGAGTTATGCAGTAATTATCGCCCTATTTCTATTTTAAATCCTTTTGCCAAACTATTTGAAAAGTGTGTGCTTGATCAACTAAACAATTAGTTTGTGAGCAATAATTTGATTAGTCCAAACCAGTATGGTTTTAAGAAAAATTGCTCAACAAATGAAGCCGTTTTAGATATTTACAATAAGCTACTTGACAATATGGATAAAAAGCTCATTACATGTTCTATTTTCTTAGATTTAAAAAAGCATATGATACCATCAATCACACAATACTGATCAAGAAACTACAAAAGTATGGAATTAGAGGATTACCATTACAGTTACTAGCAAGTTACCTGACTGACCGTCAACAGTATACAATTGTAAATCAATATAAATCCAAGTCAAGAGATGTTATTTGCGATATTCCTCAGGGATCAAATTTAGGTCCGTTGTTATTTAATATTTATATCAATGATCTACCACTTGCCTCAAATTCCACAATTCATCTTTTTGCAGATGATACAAACCTTACTCTCTCCCATTCTAATGTTTCAACACTGCAACAAAATATTAATGATGAATTAGTCAATGTAAGCAATTGGTTCAAGGTGAATAAATTATCAATTAACTTTAATAAAACTGAGTTTATGGTAGTGACAACAAACCAAAATAAACCTGAACTCAAAGTATCAATAGATAATAATCCAATCAAGCAATCACATCACATAAACTATCTAGGTGTTCTCATAGACGACAATCTAAAGTGGAAACAACAACTCAAAGAACAATGTTCAAAGGTAGCAAGGGGATCTTGGGCCCTTAATCAATTAAAACACTTTGTAGATGAGCAAACCATAAGATCTGTTTACCACTGCCTCATATACTCTCATCTACAATACTGCATAAGTAGTTGGGGGACTGCTTCAAAATCAACATTAGCACCTCTCTTTATTCTGCAAAAAGAAGCATCAGATTGTTAACTGGAAGTGGATATCGTGAGCATACTAATCCTTTGTTTTATCGAGCTAAATGCTTAAAACTCAAGGATATTTACTCTCTGGAAACTGCAAAGCTAATGTACAAAATTCACAACAAATGTATTATCTTTTGCAAATTCAGATAAGTTTAACCTAATAAAAAACTGCTATACACATAAGACAAGATTGAGCCACAAAAACAACTTCTTTCTTCCAAGAACTAGAACAAGATTAGGGCAAAAGTCTCTATCATTCGCAGGAATTAAAGTTTGAAATCAAATTCCAAGCAGTATGAAAGAAGTTTCATTCTACAGATTTAAAAAAGCTGTTAAAGCTCATTTTTTATCAAACTATGAAACCGATAAAAGCTAGAATAACAGCTTTCTATCAGCAATGCAGTAGTAATTTCAGGAATCATAGTTGCATATTTATGCTTGAGTTCAACAATAACCTATTCTATTGCTTGAATAGCATGAGTTTGGTACATTAATCTATCACACATTTATACAATACGTCATCTCTCATTTTGATGTGCCCTTGAATTATTAGTAATTTTGCAATAACTGACTGAGGTTGATATATACTGGTATTGGAAATTGTACCAGTACTAATGACATATGGGCAAACAATACAAAACAAAGCAAGGAGGTTTTTTTTTCACTCCAATTGCCCACTTTAAATTCTATAAAACAAAAATAAGCATTATGAACTTTATTAATTTCATTGCTATCCAATCTGTAACAGTATTTTTATTTTTTAGTATGCTTAGAGTTAAAACAATTCTAATGTTGCCTTGCATTTTCTTTACATGGTGACTGTGAGTTTTGTGTATACACTGTACAAAATGTACATATCTTTGCAACACTTTTTTTTAATTTTGCGTAAAATTTTTTATCATAGAAAGTAGCAGACTGAGAAAATCTAGAAGCTGTTTTTTTTTAACCTTAACTTGGTGAGGTGGCAGTAGACTTAGATGACCTTTCGGTCCTTCGCTGTCTCCTCACCAAGTGATTAAATATCGCTTTGACTCTGCAAGTTTGTGTGTTTGGTTTTAAAGGAATTGCATATTTCGATGCTTTGGTGATAAACCTAGAGAAAGTTGCAGTTTTTTTTCTTGTGATATGACGTCACTTGGTAAATAAATAAATATGATGATGATGATGATGATGGTAATACTTGTTGCGCATTAGCACGAGTTTTATAGAAGAAAAAGCGAAGAAGGAACTCTTTTTTGTGGCAAATACTAAGCTGCAGCCTCATAGATCTATTAATTATCGCTGTTCACAATTTCCAAACATTTTGCGATCGCAGCTATGTTAGTGCATTTGAACTTACTTTTATCTTGAAATTATATTAGACTGTAAAATGTTACTTCCAAAACACAAAAACACCACCATAGCAATAAATATTTCTTCTTTAGAATCAGCTCAACAGCGTCAATACGTGTTCTAGAAGCGAGTGAATAAAAAGCTGAAAATAACGAATTAACGTTAACGGAGGTGTGAAGTTTGTTTACGGACTAGTGGTTAACAAAGCTAACGGTTTGCATTAACTTGCCCACCTATGGGGCTAACCCCTCCAAACAAAATTGACCATAAACACCTCACAAATCCCAGCAAAAAAAAACCTTTCAACAAAATAAATAGATTTTTTTTAGGAAACTTTTATCCAGTGTCTTTTCTTGTTTGACTCAAAATAGTTATCAAAGGCTACGTTAAGAGATAAAAACTCAACTAACGAATTTCTATCCATATCTCTGCCAGTATCAATCGGATCAATAACTCTTAGCCTCAAATCTCCAATTTAATCCAACACCATAATTATATATGATGGATGCAAGAAACGCACCGAATTGATCAAACGGCATTGCGATCATGGCTTAAATCTTATTGCATAAGCTTGAACGATTGTTTGGAATGAGAGGAATGTATTAGGCTTAATGCGAAGCTACGTAACAAACCGTTTCCGGTACACCAAGATATTGAACACTATGTCTAGTTATAAAAGTATTAGTTGTGGTATCCCCCAAGGATCATGCTTAGGCCCACTCTTGTTTCTAATGTATATAAATGATCTCCCTCAAGCATCCAAGTTTCAAGCTACTTTGTTTGCAGATGATACGTATGTTTGTCTCTCGGACACAAACATAAACAATTTACAAATTCGTGTTAATGCAGAACTTCAAAATATAAACTGTTGGGATCAGGAAAAATAAGCTTTCATTGAATTACAATAAAACAAAATTTATGCTAATCAATAAGCGACCCCACAAAACTGTTGAATGTGACTTCAACTTGTCCATAAATGATGCAGTATTAAGCAGGACGGACAGTGTGAAATATCTTGGTGTATATCTCGATGATAAGCTTAACTGGATTCATCACATAAAATATTTTTCATTGCAACTTGCACGATATTAGGAATTGTTTTATCGTATTCGTAACCTTGTACCTAACCACATTTTGCTTCTGTTATACTACAGTCTTGTTTATAGTCGAATTCAATATGGAATAATTAATTCTGTGGGGATCTACATTTAAATCAGTACTGAGAGAATTGGAAGTGAGACTAAACAATATTGTTCGAACTATTACAGGTAGTCGAAAATTTGACCATGTTACACTGCTTTTCAAACAGCTGAAACTACTTAAATTACATGATATCTATCAACTGGTATTAGGAAAGTTTGTGTACCAACTAAATTGGAATAAGTGGCCAATTATTATTCAATCGCTCTTGACTAAAATTGAAGATTTGCACAAATATAATACGAGACAAGCAAAAACAAACAAATTATTCTTACTAAGAGTATCTACACAAATGTCGAAAACTCAATTATCGTTTATAGGGCTCCAACATTGTTCAGTAATACCATCTTGCATAAAAAATTTCTCTTGGACTACGTTCAAAAAAAATTACAGAGAATACCTTGACAATTGCTATTGATCTCATACAGTAGTAGTCTGATTAAATGATGCAGTTTTATCACTTTGCTTTTTTCTGCAGTTTGTTTAATTGGACGCCCGTATCTGCTGCTTGTACTGCAACTCGCAATTCATGATTTGAGCCGGGGAGCATCTCGACTCGAAAACGGTAACGTTACATGAATGTTTGTTTGAACAATGTTGTCTGTGATTAAGGCCAAATAAATTTCTTACTTGCATAACCAAACTGATTTCACTTTGTTTGCAAATGCCCCATCCGTTAATGAAGCTCTACCGCATTTCAAAAGTGGCACTGCCATACTTCTGCATAGTCGTACTCATTTTGTATCGCAACCGACAGTGCAAAACATCATTCACTATAGAGCAGTGGTTCTTAACCAGTGCGAATTTACCCACTGGTGGGGAATAGCAGAGTAGCCAAATGGGAAATGACCGGCGGGGCAGAAGAACCACTGCTTCAAAAGCTAGCACATCACAACGTGATCGCGTCAAAAACGATGACACAACCGCTAAAAGAAGCGCTTGACACCTTCAGGCTTCTGAATTTTGTCAAAGCGAGCGGTCTCAACACTTGACTATTTCCACGGTTGAGCTAAAATATCTAATCCGACTACGAATGACCGCTGTTCCACACTGCCGTTCGCTGGTTGTCAAAAGGCGACATGTTAAACCGGCTTGTGCATTTGCTCCCGGAAGTTACACAATTTTCGGAAGAAAAGAACAAAGGAGATCTGAAAGCTGCTGTTTTCGATGAAGCATTCTAGTCAGGGATTTCCAGTGCATGCTGGCATTTTTTGCGGACATGTTCAGGTTTAGTCATCTGAATGACGTTAACCGCAAGCTACAGGGCACGGACTCTGACATAATCAGGCATTGAGACAAAGTGAATGCCTTTGTCTCAAACTCGAGTTTTTGCGAGGCAAGTTTGAGACTGGCCGCAGTGCCACGGCTTTTCCAAAGTTGGCGCGAATTAATGAGACTGGTGGTGGCTCCAGTGACGTTTTCAAAAACCACGTCATCAATCAGCTCAACAGGCTGCTGGGCGAGTTGGCACTATTTTGCGGACTTCAAAAGCAACAACCCAATGATGGAGTTCACGAGGGACCCCTTCAGCTTTCGAGTTGAAAACTTCCAGAAGGAAGCAGAAGACATCGAAGACTAGTTTCTTGACCTGGTGCATGACTCCGCAGAAAAGGCTGTTTTTGCAGAGAACCTTAATCCATTATATGGGCCACTATCATATCCTTACGTTGCTGTGGCGGCGTTCACACTAATGGTTGCATTTCCCTCCTGATATCTTTCCAAGTCGGCGTTTTTGAGCGTTGTTGTGATCAAAACCAAATCGCGAACCACCTGATTGACCTTGAATTTGATTTGCGCAGCTCCGTTTCAATGATGGAACCGAATAGGCACTCATCAAAAAAAAAACAAATGCAATAGTCACATTAACCTGTATGCGTCTAGTGATGCATTTTTGTATGCTTTTTACGGGCCAAATATATTGAGAAAAAACATGACGAATCTTTTCCTATGTATTTTATTTTCATGAAATAACTGTAAGTAAAAAACATAATATGCAAATAAGGTTCGCAACATGGCACAAAAAAGCAAAGCGTATATATATGTATAAGTATTAAACACTTTATGGGTTAAAATCGAATTTCTCAAAGAAAGATGCTATGGTGGGAAATGGAGAGAGAGTTGGCACCCTAAAAAGTGGAGAATTAGAGAAAAAAGGTTAAGAACCCCTGCTATAGAGCTCAAGCGTTTAAGTTTTGCACTCACTATGTCATATATCTTCTGATTAACGTCTATATGCCGTCGGGGAAGTCAAGGTGTCGACTTACGCAACGTGAGCAAATGTTTATCGCTGTTCAGAGCTGCATTGAAAACGAAACCTTTGACTATCTATTCGTTATGGGAGATTTTAGTGTAACTCTGTCTCGGCTTAACAGCTCCTCTTATATAGAGTGTCGATTACTTCTCTCCAGTACTTAAACTCTAAAATTTTGCATAGGGGAACGCTTTCGGAGCCTTGACCACATGCTATCGGAATGCGGTTGAAATTTAGTGGAAATTATGCTTCTAGTCCTGATTCTGTCCCCGGATGCGATTGAAGACCAAAAAAAAAAAGGTTTTCACCGAAAGTTGAAGGGAGTTTGTCCCATAAATCAAGTGAAGACCAAAAAAAGATATAGGGCTCCAAATGTAAAGTAATACAAATGGGTGTTTTTAAGCTTTGTTTGGAGCCAAATTGCATATTTAGCCAAATATACAAAATGACGAATTGCATATCGTCAGCCTAATACAATAAATGTTTCAGTCGATTTTTGGGCAAAATGAGTTATTCATACCAAAATGATCAGCGTGGAAAGGCGCACCTTTTAAACTTTTCAGATTTCAAAAATCGCAACGAGAGAGCGCTTTATGCTGTCATAAAAATGTCTAAGTCCAGAAACGGACTTGGGCAATTTCATGATTAGCCTACGTCATTTCATATTGACTTAGGCAATTTTATGATCAGCCTATGTTAGTTGATGCTGACTTAGGCATCCAAAAAAGTATACTAGCTGTTAAAAAAAGAACAAACTCTTTGAAAACAGAAAAGATTTTTTTGAAAATAGCGCAGTTGCTCGACTAGAGGTGGGCAGTAACTAGTTACTTTTGTTACTAGTTGCTGCAACTAATTACTTTTTGAGTAACAGTAACAGTAACGTTTTCGAAACTGAGACGAAATCGGTACCTAGTTACAAAATTAGACCTGTAAAAGTTACTAGTTACCCTTAATTAGCGTCGGTAGTGTGGCCGAATGGGTAAAGGCGTCGTTTTTACGACAACTCTGATCGCAGGATCATGAGTTCAACCCGCACCCTGATCACGTTGTTGTGTCCTTGGATAAGACGCTTTACGATAATTATCTCTGCTTGGTGGCTTGGAGCAAATTTACGTGGGAAGAAGTCAAAACGTCAACAGGAAAGCTTGGAAAATGGTCAACTCCTAAGCGGATGCAGATTCGTCCAAAGCATAGCGCACCGTCGCTTTCTCGTGATAGGAGGATAAAGATGCACCCATCAATCAATCAATCAGTTAGAGTTACTTTTTTTAGTGACACCACACGTAAGCTGGACTACGTTTGGTAATTATATTAACTGCATGCGCTGCGCAAGCCGATTGCTAGATGCACACACACACACCTGGTCATCATCACGCGATTACATCAGTTTCCCTGATTTATTCGTCATTTGCCTTGGCCAGAAGATAACGAAATGACCATACGGTTTTTGAGTCGCTATTCACCTATGTCAACCACACGAAGGCTAAATCTTTACACTATCCCTTTAATGCTGAACGTCAAGCAATTTTTAAAGTCTTTTGGTATGGCTTGACAAGGGAATGAGCCCCGGTCTACCGACGCAAGGCGAAAGCTCTTACCCTACACCATCGCTCTTACCACTACACCATCACTGCTCAATCAAGCGTTGCAAAACCCACAAGCCGCAATGCACAAATATCGATAAATGAAAAATGACCATCCTGAGCAGTAAGTACTTGCTTTATTAGCGTCAAAATTTTGTTAAAGTAACTGTAACCGTAACTGTAACGGTAAGTAGTTACTTTTTCAAAATTGTAGTTGCACGGTAACTTAGTTACTTTTTCCCCCAAGTAACTGTAACTAAGTTACTTTGAGAAAGTAACAGCAACTTAGTTACTGTACTTTATACACTAAAATTCAACAGCATAAACGTAGCCAAAATGGGGCCAAGAGGCCCGGGTCACCCTAATTGAAATGCCAACGATGATAAAAATGTGACAAAAAATCCTATTGTTTCTTGAGTTTTTTTTAGCATTTCTCGTGTACAACAGTAAGTAACAACAATATTGACAACCAGGGGGCCCGCGCTCTCTCAATTCAATTTTTACCAACCCATTTAAATGTAAAACCCGGGTGAATTTAAGAGTTTTTGTCCTAAAAGTTGCTACCTCAGGCCCTCATCTAACCTTTTTATAAACGTAATGCAAAAACCAGGGCAGGATTTTCCATGAGGCAGAGTGCCAGGCAGAGGCGTCGCTAAGAATGGTGGCACCCGGGGCGGGATTTTGTGGTGGCACGCTTTATCGGCCAATATATAGGTGAAGACCAAAAAAAAGGTCTTGGCTGCAAAACGAGTTGGTTTTCAGTCCGAAAATATGTGATGACCAAAAAAAAAAGTCTTAGCCAACCAATCAGTGGGTTTTCGGTCTCAAAAGCAAAACAAAAACCCAAATGGTGTCACCCCAAAATGGCGATATCCGGGGCGGGCCGCCCCCCTTAGCGACGCCACTGGTGCCAGGGGCTACGTGCTCAGATGGTTAGACTTTCTGTTGGCCTTTACCTACATTAGGCAGAAAGATGTTGCAAAAATCTCCAAATTGCCAAGGGCTCGCGCAATGTAGACCCCGCCCGGGCAATAACATAGTTAGTGAGCGTAACCATTATTCTATTGTACCATTAATCATTTTTCAATAACCATCACCTCCATCTTGCCAGTTTTTACGCGACAAATTACTTTTGAAAAAAATACGCTGGGGAAATGCTTATTGAACAAGTTATTGAATTTGAATTGAGGGGACCTGGACCCCCTGGCCACAAGCGTAGCCAGGAGGTTAGGGGATCTTGCCCCAATTGAAATGTTGTCAATAACAAAAATGTGGCAAAAAAAGCCTATTGTTTCTTCAGTTTCAGTTTCTTTTAGCATTTTTCGCGTACAGCACTTTTTTTTAGCATTTGTGAATAATATGGACGGCCAGGGGCCCCGGGCCCCCTCAATTCAATTCTTGCTAATCAATTTAAACGTATAGCTAGGGAGAAATTAAGAGTTTTTGTCCTAAAATTTGCTATCTCAGGCCCTCATCTAACCTTTTTATGGACGTAATACAATAACTAGAGCCAGATTTACCATAATATGGCTCAGTGCCATGGGCTCCGCGCTCAGATAGTGAGACATTTTTTGATATTAACCTATATAAGGCAGAAAAAGTTGTGAAAATATCCAAAGTGCCTAGGGCCCCGCGCAATATAGATCCAGGCCGGGCAATAACAGGGTTAGTAGGCGTAACCATTTATTGTACCATTTTTAAATAACAATCTATTTCCATCTCGTTAGTTTTTATCAGAGGTGGAGTCCTTGAGGACGTCCTCGAGAACACATTTTGAAGTCCTTGGCCTCAAAGGTCAAATCCTTGGCCTTGGCCTTGAAGCCTCAAGTCCTCAAAAATTGCCCTGTCCTCGGCTCGAGGACAGCACTATTTTTTGCATAGTTGAAATTTTGCTGGAAAACACCACAAACCTCGCTGAAAATTTGCGAATAGCTTTTTTGTTTTCATTTATTGGAGCATAGGCGGAGCAAAGATGGGGGGGGGCAGGGGGCCCGACCCCAATTGAAATTTCACCAATGACAAAAATGTGGCAAAAAAGACTATTGTTTCTTCAGTTTCTTTTTAGCATTTTTCGCTTACAACAGTTACTAACAACAATATTGAAGACCAGAGGCCCCGGGCCCCCCTCAATTCAATTTTTGCCTGCCAATTTAAATGTATAACCCGCAAGAAATGGAGAGTTTTTGTCCTAAAAGTTGCTATCTCAGGCCCATATCTAGTTTTTATATAAACGTAATACATTAACCAGGCCCAGATTTGCCTTAACATGACTCAGAACCAGCTTGGGGCCTCGCGCTCAAATCGTAAGACTTTTTTTGGTCTTCACCTATATTTGGCAGAAAGATGTTGCGAAAATCTCCAAAGTGCCAGGGACCCAGCGCGATGTAAATCCAGTCCAGCAATAACGTGGTTAGTAAGCGTAACCATCTATTGTACCATTTTTCAATAACAATTCAGTAATTCACCTCTACCTTGCTGGTTTTTACGCACAAAATACTTTTAAAAAATTAGCCATGGAAAATGCTGATTGAACAAATCATTAAACTTCAATTAAGGCGGCCTGAGCCCCCGGCCGAACATGTACTCCTGTAATTGGTTATTTTCATGACAAAACAAAACTCTCTACGGAAAATCTTCGAGTGGATTATTATTTACTGCTAAAATGTTGCAAGAGACAATGCACCTTACTTTCCCCTACCGGGACCAAATCACTTACACTTAAAATTTAACTCCAAAATGCAAAATGTTAAACGTGTTTTGGACTTAAATTGCACGTAAAAAGAGGATATTACAATTTACTTTTTCAATTGGCTTTCAATAATATCAAAAAGCTAGTGCTTTCAAATGGCACTAAACACGTGCGAGTTATAATTCAATGGCATTAAAATTGCTGTTTTTTTTGCAAAAAATTACGAAATATTGCACAGCGGCTGAGGGCAAAGCCCCCAGCCACCCCCAGACCCCCATCTGTGATGAGCTTGAGTTACACTAGTATACTCAACACATCTCCCAATTTGCACTTTTTATTTTTGGTTTAAAGGGGAACTCCGGCCAAGCGAGGCTATATATCATAAAATACACCACAAAATTCTAAAACTTTTGCAAAAAAAACGAACTCGCTACGTTTTATAGTTTTGATGAAATCCACAAAAAAACTGCGTGAACCGCAAGTCGATTCTGATTGGCTAACGCTTTGATGACGTACGTCTGAACTTTGCCTTTCGCTTATAGTCACAAATCTCAGGTATAAAGATTGGAAGTGCGTTTAATATTTTAGCGAAGAATGCAATACAATCGCTTCTACTTCGGAGTTTTTAGTCTTAACTAGCACTTTTATGCCCAAACAATGTAGCAGACGTGTTCTGAACATGGAAGTTTCCGCAATACATTTGTCTAGCCTAGTAATATCCAACTACATTGCATAAGTTAAGAACATGATATCATATAATAAATACATAGGTGGGCAAGTTAATGCAAAACGTTAATTTCGTTAACCACTAGTCCGTTAACACACTTCACACCTCCGTTAACGTTAATCCGTTATTTTCAGCTTTAATTAACGGAAGTTGATAAAGTCCAATAATCCGTTAACATTTTGCGTGTAATTTACATTTCGTTTTATTCACTCGCTTCTAGAACACGTATTGACGCTGTTGAGCTGATTGCAAGGAAATATTTATTGCTGTGGTGGTGTTTTTGTGTTTTGAAAGTTACATTTTACAGTCCAATCTAATTTCAAGATAAAAACAAGTTCAATTGCACAACGAAGCTGCAAGATATTAACGATAAAAACCTTAACGGAAGTTAACAGAAATTAACGGAAGTTACTTTAGTCCGTTAACAGCACTTAACGGAAGTTAATTTAGTCCAATAACATGAAAAAAAATTTTAATGGATTAACGAGTTAATGAAAAAGTTAGCTTCGTTATTAACGGATTAACGATTAACGGACTTGTGCCCACCTATGAATAAATAACAAGTGGTTACAGACAGTACCTGTTTACAGAATGTCTGAACAACAATACGATAGAAAAGTAAATGATCAAGACCCTATTCAATAGGACTACAACTAGTCTGGGTAAAATTAATCGTTTGCGTGCTATCTGGCCTAAAGGCTACCAGCGCGGAAGCCTAAGGAAGAGTCACCAGAACGGCGACTTCTTAAAAGCAAGCGATGCGAAAAAGTTGTCTTCCCGCAGGAATCGAACCTGCAGCCTTCGGATTATCAGTCCACTGCTCTACCACTTGAGCTTGAGAAGACGTCTCCTCGCATGCTTAATTTTACCTATTTAAACCCAGCAACTTAATGCTTGATCTATGATGTTAATAATAATTTAGTTCTGATATTTTGAAACATGCGAGGAGACGTCTTCTCTAGCTCAAGTGGTAGAGCAGTGGACCGGTAATCCGAAGGCTGCAGGTTCGATTCCTGCGGGAAGACAACTTTTTCGCATTGCTTGCTTTTAAGAAGTCGCCGTTCTGGTGACTCTTCCTTAGGCTTCCGCGCTGGTAGCCTTTAGGCCAGATAGCACGCAACGATTAATTATAAAAGCTCTGGCCAGCGAACGTCAAAACATCAGAACTAAATTATAGTCTGGGTGTGTTGTACAACGTAGGTACAGGTTGAACCGATACCGGTAGGTTTTAGCAGTTATGCAATTGTCAGGTACTGCACTGGTATTGCCAGTTACTAAATGTCAGAGGTGGAATCGAGGACACAAGGCTCGAGGCCAAGGACACAAAAAAATCCGAGGCCAAGGACAGCCTTTCCGAGGACGCGAAATTTTTTTTTCTACCATGGTTTTGCAAATTTATTACGTCACATCCTGTGTCCCAACCTTCTGAATCATACTCCGCTCTCGCTTTTTGCTTGATCCGCTGTATTTACTGGCTAATTGGTACGATGGTACCGGGCAGTTAGGCTAGACTTGAGTTTGTAATAAAGTCTTACCGTAGGCAGTGGTAGAATAGGCTTGAAAGAATAGCAAAAAGCAATAATAGCAGTTGGTCAATAAGCCTAGACTTACGTTTTATAATCAAGTCAAAATATTAAGACAAAATTTGTGATACCAGCTAGTCACAATAGCCTAGTAATCTTTTTTAAGCTTTTAAAGGGTTTGGGCTGCTGAGTTTTAAGCGATTATAGACAGAATATCAGAGGGAAGCCTAAAACATATTTCATTAATTAATGCATAGTTCAAGTTACTGTATGCATATTGCAAAAATAAATAGCAGATCTGAGATATCGGTCTGTCGGTAGGCTACTGTACCGGTACTGAATGCTGGATAGCCTAGCCAGATACTAGTGCAGTTGGCTAAGTACCGTAAATGGCTAGCCTAAACTGTGTAGGCCCTGAATCTGGAAAAGTGAAATGTCAAAGTTATTTTACTACTGTAATTTCACCAATGTTTTGATTGCTTTCAAATTTAAAGTCAGAATTAACTAGACGGATTCGCTTACTGACTTCATCGCTTAATCACTCATCTGCTCATACTCCTCCCTCAGTACTGTCGTAGTGGATGAAATTAAAACAAAGGTTACTTAATAAACTAATGGAAGGCCTTATTTCACCGAAAACCGGTTACGCAACGAGAAAAGTCGTATAACGGTTACCGAAAATATTACCTTATAAGGTCACAAACTCCGGTTACGCAAGTGGGAAAATGAATATTACGGTGACCGGATTTTCCGGCTACAGTAGTTTCACTTGTAATAGTTGGGTAGCCGAAAAATGTTTGGGGAGAAAAACAAATTTTTATTTTCTCTGCTTGAATTTTCATTCTCTCTATTTGAAATTTTTTCTCATTTTCATTTGTGAGTTTTTGTCTTTCTCTCTCATCTGTTGTTGCTCTTCTTTTGCTACTGTATTCTATTTACTTGTTGTTAACTCCTTCGTTTCCGACTCTTTCTCTCGGCTTCACTTAGCTTTTTCGGTACTCGACTCTTCCAACTTTTACGTGAACTTACCTTCGATCTTCACGGGTTTCGAACCCGAATCCCAACGCATTGATGATTCACGCTCCGAAGTCGTTACCACTCGACCATCCAAGCCTCTGATGGATACCTCACAAATGGCGCTAATAAACCAAGACATAACGATGAGCATTGAAGCGTATCGCCGGTCACCCAAGTGCTAAAACCGACACTTGCGTAACCGACAACCAACGACGTTTGTGCATTTGAACTTTTGTGTTAACTATATCTGATTAAATCTTGTTCCATTAACCTCCTCTACCAAAACAGTGCTGCCAAAGGTTCGCCACTATACTAACTACATTTCTTAAGAACGAATATTTGCAAACAAGCAAGTGTTCGAGAGCTGAAATGTACTGGCTACAGCTTTCTTTGATTGACGGGAATCTCAAATACCAGAGGTGAAGGACACATTATTGAAGTGAAGTCATTAAGGTGAAAGACTCAAGGACACATTTTGAAGTCCTTGGCTTCGAAGGTCAAGGCCTTGGCCTCGAAGCCTCAAGTCCTAGAAAATTTTTCCGTCCTCGGCTCAAGGACAGCACTATTCTTTTTTTGAACGGTTAAAATGTAGTTGGAAAACGCCAGAAACCTCGCGGAATATTCGCGAAGACTTTTTTGTTTTCCTCTTTTGAAGATCACATGAAAAATTTTCTTGAAGACCTTTCTTTTTGTTTTTTTTTTTGAGATCGCCTGAAAAATTTTCTTGAAGACCTTTTTTTTGAGAACACTTGCACCTGTATCCTTGAGCATTCCCCTTTGGCCTCGGATTTATTTTGTGTCCTTGGCCTCGAGCCTTGTGTCCTCGACTCCATAGACCTTAGGTTCTCAAAATGCTCCTTACGAAGACCCAGGGCTGCGCTAAAAAACCTAGGGTCTCCGCAACCTATTCGTTTACTTTGTTTTTAGTTTAGAAATTTATTGTGGGGCTCCGAAAATAATGGTCAACCTCTTCAAGGGCTCCATAACACCAAAAGTTTGAGAACCCCCGATATAGACGATAGAGGTTGGCAAACGCTGTAACTCGTTTTCTTTTGGCCATGAGCTATACTTACAAAACCAAGATGAAATTACAATGTCTTTCTTTATTGATTACATTTTCTAACTACTGCAAATACACTAGTTAGGTTTCTGACCACAAAATTAACCCAAACTTGAAAACACACTAGAACACAAGTATTTCAAAATATCTTATAACGGTATAAGTAAAATTTATTTCCAAATTCGCACATTAATAAAAATCAGTTAAAAACAAACAATACAAAACATAGTCAGGTAAAAACAATTATTTTATCTCCGATTCTAACACCTTTTGGTAAGTGTGCATTTAATTTAAATTCAGAGATGAAACGACTCTAGTCAGAGCTTTGACCAGAGTCGCATTTCATGACTTTTTGAAACAACTCAAGCTGCATTTCTGTAGAAGATTCAACTCGAATTTTAATGCCAACGACTCAGTCATAGTTTAGATTAAATTAGTTAATGAAGGAAAAAATTTTATTATATCTTTGAATCAGGCGCGTAGCCAGGATTTGGAAAATGGGGGGGGGCTTTTTTGAAAGAGTGAGAAAAGTTCAAAGGAATTTAACCCGAATTTTCATTATTCTTGAATCAGTTTCACATGGTTTGTCCGAAATTTGAGACGGAATTTCTCGGAAAGAAAACAGGTGGTCTCCAAAAAAAAAAAGGTCTTCACCGAAATTGAGTTTGATTTTTCGGCCAAAATCGGAAATTCAAACAATTTTTCAGCCCAAAAACATGTGGTCTCCAAAAAAAAAAAAAAGGTCTACACCGAAATTGAGTCTGATTTTTAGGCCAGAATCGGAAATTCAGACACTTTTTCACACCGAATCACGACATCTACATCACAACTTCGGCACCCAATTTCCTTTGGGGGGGGGCTGTTTTCAATTTTTCAACAAAAATCGGCCTAAAAAGCAACAAAAACGTGCGATTTTGCATACTTCACAAGCCAATGGGAGGGGGCTGGTTTGGATTAATATTAAAAAAGAACAATTTTTTTCCATACTAGAATTTTTTTAAATGACGTGAAGCGCCCTTGAGGTTGTTGGTGGTTAAACTTATGTTTATATGTTAACAGTAACTTTTAATTTCAAAATTTTTCAAACGTGACCAAGTCGAAGTACACTTTTTTTTAGAACCGGTAAATCTTGAGTCGATACTGGCTGTTTTTATTTTTTGCAGGTTTTCAGCTTCATTTGCTCTTGATTTTGTAAAAATTTTGAGAGCCTCGATGTCAATTTCAGCGGCCATGTTTGTAACACGGTTTAATTTCTACTGCTCTGTCTGCTTTAAGTGAAAGCTTTCTCCACTGCTTTTGTGGCATCGTAAATTTGCAAACGAGAAAAAACAAGCTTTTTTTCAAGTTGAATTGCCAACAAATTTTCTCAATTGCTTGCGCGGAGCAACAGCACTCTATAATCTTGGAATAATTGCAATTTTGCTTGCAAGCACAAAATCACTCAAATTTTTTCGTTTGTTTTTGTTTTATTTTGATGCCGAGGCTGCATTGTTTTTCTTATTTTTTCTTATAAAAAGTATGTAATGCTAATTTTGTCAACTGGTGCTACGCAATTTTTCCTCATCAGACGAAATAGCAAATGGTTCTAAACATAGGCGTAGCCAAGATTTTCAACATAGCCAAGCAAACCACAAGTCACATGCAATGACGTCATCAGAAACTTCGAAAGAGAATTTTTTGTGGGGGTAAAGATATCGAAAAATAGAAGATCAGAAGCCGTGGCCTGGTGTTGGCACGTAACTAGGAACTCGTTCATGGGAGAGGGCTTAAACCAACAGTTAAAATGCGGAAATGTCTAAATTGGGAGACATCTTTAAGTAAAGAAGTGTACCGTAATTCAAACGTAACACAGACGGGGGTCTGGGGGCGGAGCCCTCTGCCGCCGGAGGCTATGGAGTCTGGGGCAAAGTCCAAAGACGCTGGGCAATTTTTTGGAAAAAGCTATTTTAATACCATTGGATCACATTTCGCACGTATTTATAGCCTTTGGAAAGTACTGGATTTCTAACATTTGAAAGCCAATTGAAAAAATTAAGTTGTTCAGTTTTCCTTTTGCTTGCAATTTAAGTCCAAAACACGTCTAAAATCCTGCATTTTGGTGTTAAATTTTGTAAGTGATTTGGCCCAGTAGGGGGAAGTAAATTGCATTGCATCCTGCAGTTTTTTAGCAGTACATAACAATCCAGTCAAATATTATCCTTAGGGATTGTTTTGTCATAAAAACAACCAGTTATAGGAGTACGTATACGGCCAAGGGGCGCAGGCCCTCTCAATTCAAAAATTTGTTAAATGAGCATTTTCTTTATTGTAGCTAATTTTTTAAAAAAGTATTTTGTTGCATAAAAACTGGCGAGGTGAAGGTGAATTGTTATTGAAAAATGTGCAGCAGATAGTTACGCCTACAAACCATGTTATAGCCCGGGTCGGATTTACATTGAGTAGAGCCCTTGGCACTTTGGGATTTTTGCAATATTTTTCTTCCAAATACAGGTGAAGACCAAAAAAAGTCTTATCTGAGTGCGGGGCCCCTGGCACTGAGCCATATATTAAATCCGTCCCTGGTTAATGGTATTGCATTGCGTTCATAAAAAGATTAGATGAGGGCCTCAGTTGGCAACTTTTAGGAAAAAACCCTTGATGTTACTCTGGCTATACGTTTAAATTGGTTGGCAAACATTAAATTGAGCGGGCCCCCTGAAACTATATTATTGTTGGGGGCCCATTTAAATTGGTTGGTAAAAATTAAATTGAGGGGGCCCGGACCCCCTGGATCAATATTATTATTAACTACTGTTGTACGCATGTACTGTTGTACGCGAAGATGCTAAAAAAAATTGAAACTGAAGAAACAATATATTTTTTGTGACATTTTTATCATTGGTAGCATTTCAATTAAGGGGTAGCATTAATTTCAATTAAAGGGGGCCCAAGCCCCCTAAATCAATACTATTGTTAATTACTGTTGTACGCGAAGATGCTAAAAGAAACTGAAGAAACAATAGTCTTTTTTAATGATATTTTTATCATTGGTAGCATTTCAATTAAGGGGGGGGGGCGCCCCCCTCCCCGGCTACGCCTAGGTTCTAAATGCAATTCGCTTTCTCAGCAGTCTAATTGCGAACATGGCGACGATTTTAAGTAATTTTCAGCAAAAATTCGCTTTAGGTAGAAGTTTTCAACATTTCACCATTGAATTTTTGGGAACCAAAAAACATTACTCGGACGCTTGAAGAGCGCTTTAAAATCTTCGTTAAGTTGGCGAAAAAATGTGACGTATTTTTACTCAAGTTATATCTCGCAATCGATCCAAGCAACTTGGCGAGCGAAATGATGTTAGCCAGCTCTCAGAGCTCCAGATAAACGTGTAAAAACAACCCCTTGCTTTTAACGAGTATTTCGTTCGGTAGCCTACCTTAAAAAATTTTCGCAATTAATGTGTACGAGAAAACTTCTATCGTGTGGGCCCAAACTAGTAAAATCCATGATGTAGTTCGCTTGAGACCAGGTCTACACTGGGCGTAAAATCGTGAGCGTACGACCGTAGCCTTTTTTTTTTTAAACTGAATTTAGTACGCGCGGCGTACCGCCTTGCTATCGTACAAGATTCCAGTTGGCGAAAATAAACTAAGAATACGCTCGTACGTTGATGATTTTATGCATAATGAAGACTGGGCCATTCGATGCGATCAAGGCGGACGTTTTTGTTTTTCTTTTTTTTTTCTTCAAAATATTCAGAGATTTTAAGAATATTTTCACCAAATTTCATCTTTCCACAATTTTCCATTGAGCCATTTTCAAGACATGAAAGTTAAAATGTAAGGTTTTCCCCTTGCAAATTTTGTCAAGTTGCATTAAAAGCGAAATTTTAAAAGTTACTACTTGTTTTCAACTACTAACAAGTGCTATGAGAGAGCGTTGCTGTCGAAATACAATTGAGAAGAAATTGCAAATTAGCAGTCTTTTGAGAAAAAGCACGTCTCACTTTTCTAAAAGTTAATCTTCTATCATCATAACCCTGACAAAATTGCATTAGTGGCAACTCAAGAAGAAGATTGTTAACTTTGAAACACAGTATCTTGAATACGGTAAGAAATAGAAAGCTCAAAATTAGTGAGAATGCATGCTAGACTTTTCTCAACGTTTTAGTCAAGACAACTTGAATGCCCTTTTAGTTTTCACAAAACATCCAGAAAGAATGAGCAAATGATGATAGCTAACACAATACATAAATCGGTCCGGCATGTTTGAATAGCAAATACATCACATGCTTAAAAAATAAACTCGTAGCTTCTGTTGAGGCAAACACGATTTAGAAGAATTCAACTTTTCAATGATGTAAATCAAAAGTTGACAGTGAAATATCACAAACCATTTTACAACAAAATCTCTTTAAAATATTGCGTGGTTTTGAAAGCTCCCTTTTGAGTGAAGAAGAGCATCTTCTTCATTTGGAAGATTGGTTTAATTGAAATAGCGTAGCCTTTTTTTGTGCATTACATTTTCTTCCCATGATGCAAGATAACTTCAGATTCTTTTTCATATCCGCTGTTTCTAAAAAAATATTTAGCAAATAAATAACTACATTACGATCAAAAATGGTGAAGTCTGTTTACACCAACGCATTATGTATGTTTTTTAACTTTTAATGCTATAGTAATGCAGTACAATATTATCTGAACTACAACCAATGGCTATAAATGTTAGTAACAAATTATGAAAGTCGGCAAATTGTCGACTTTTTACATCAGCAAACTGATAAAATTGACAAACTTTCATGCTAGCCTTGGGTCCAAAACAACTGACCATGACAAACTGACCGCAAATCAAATGATGCCGATTGGCTAAGAAGGGCGATCATGAAAATATTTTACTATCCCCAGAGCCATCTTGCCCCAGAAACCCTCACTTTGTGATGAAACCGTTGGCTCGCAGTCAGTTTGTAGCGGTCAGTTGAGTTGGCTTGGCTAGCTTAGTCTATTACTGTATTTTAAACTGGACTTCCATCAAATTATGTTGAAAAACCTTTCCTTTACTTTACTCAAGGTTTAACTACTTTTGTTCCTATTTATTTGTAGTGTGTTCCAGAAATATTATCCATTATTTAAACAAATCACCCTAAATGCTGCATGTATTGGTAACTGAAGAGTGCCGACAGTGATATGAAAGTAGCAGTACATTTTAAACAATCACAATGATTTCTCACACAAAATTAGTTGGTAATGATGCTATAAGTTGTGTAGTATAACATAAACAGATTTTCAAAAGTACTTACAGTAGAATTTTTTCACAGTTTTTGAGAATGAATCTTTGAGGAATTTGATGACTCGTTACTCGTTCAGTCATTGTTGCTGTCATTTAGGGGAACCATTGGGCCACTTGTGTAATTTTGTGGCCATTTGTTGTTTTTTTAGATCAGATACTAAAGGAACATGGTCGAGAACATTTGTATATTTTTTGAAATTTCTTGACGTTATCATTTTGTGCAGCATTATTTTAATAGTATGTTTACTTCTTTTCAGTATCATCTTTACTATTCTGTATTGTTTATTCTTGAAAGTAGAATCTATCCTTGAAAACACAGAACATTGCATAAATCACCCAAATTCCATCTAGTTCATGCTGTAATTGTTCAAAATTACAAACAGCCTTTTTGACTTTATACATCACTGTGCTTTTAAATCATGCAACACTTCAAGCACAAAATGCATGTTACTGACATACCGTTGACATATTATAGATTATGCAAATGATAAAATTTCTTCCTATTACAAAATCTGGAAAACATAACCGTAAATAATTGATTGGTGGTACAGAATTTAACCATAGCTTTAAATAAAACCGGATTCATCTTTTATTGATTGGGTAGCCTTGAAAAAGGCTGTTTTAAGGTTTAAACGCTTTCGTCTAGCTCTCTTCAGAAACCATCGCTAGAAAAAGATAGAATGAAAATAAAACAATGCGGATTCATTTATAAAGGCAGAGAAAATCGCTGATTGGTTGAATAATCGTCGCTGATTGGTTGATTTGTGTCTTATTTATGTTCTTTTGACATTTCAAGTCTCTTCACTAATGTTCCTTTGACCGAAACTATTCAAATTTGTGCCAATAAATTATATGAAAATGAACAAAATTCTCCCCCCTTTTCTAAAGACATTTTTATTGAATTAATGAACATGGATGGCTACCAGCTCAGTGGAATTTAGCTTCAATAACATCATGTACAAACAGATAGATGGAATTTCTATGGGAAGCCCTCTGGGACCTGCACTTGCCAATATCTTTGTTGGATTTTATGAACAACAACTCTTCCAAACCACAAACAAGCCTACGGTTTATTACCGATATGCCGATGATACTTTTGCCATTTTCAAATTGGAATCAGACTGCGATAAATTTCTCTGCAGTTTAAACTCTTTACATCCAGCATTACACTTCACTTTTGAAAAAGAAGCGAATCAATCTTTGCCATTTCTAGACGTTTTTATTGAAAAGAGTGGTAAAAATTTTTTAACTTCTATTTACAGGAAACCAACTTTCACCGGACAATATTTACGCTGGGATTCTTTTGGACCGACGAAACGGAAAACTAATTTAATTGGCACCCTCGTACATCGAGCTTTAAAAATCTGTTCTAAATCAAAACTTCAATAAGAGCTTGATCAAATTCGTGCCATTCTGCTCAATAATGGTTATCCTGAATACATAATCAACACCAGCATTTCAAAGAAAATCTCTAAATTTAATTCAGCTTAGAAAGAAGGACCTCAAAAATGCCCCGTCTACCTTCGGCTCCCATGGATTGGCAAAGTGTCTCAAAAATTTGAAAAACTTTCCAAATCAGCAGTTAATCAATGTTATGGAGCAGTAGATCCACGCGTCATTTTTTCTACTAAGAAGATTCTTCCTGCTGTCCATAAGGATGTCCTGCCCACCACACAACAAAGTATGATCGTGTATCAATACGTGTGCCACTATGATTGTCGGTACGTGGGCCGTACAACCCAAAGACTGCAGGATAGAATCAATCAGCATATCCCCAAAAGTATTAGAACCGGACACCAACAACAGAAATTCCAACCACAACGAAATTGCAAAAAGACTTCAACAGAAATTAACTGTGATTCGGCCATTGGACAACATCTTCTGCAAAACAAAACCTGTGCCAACAACTTCAACACCAACCAGTTTTCTATTCTGGCTAAAGCAAGAACGCAATTTCACCTATCTACACTGGAAGCAACACTCATTCGGATTCTAAAACCAGAATTGTGCAGGCAAAAGGAATTTGTTTATTCCCTTCAATTAATTCATTGATAATTCGAACGCAAACGAAACTTAACAATTTACCAAATTCTGTTTTAGGTTTTATTTTAGATTCATCACAAAGTCATCTATTTTTCTTACGCAAACGAAACGCAACGATTTGATCCAATCAGCATCTATCTTGATGAAAGTTTGTTTTCTTCGCAACAGCGCCACTTCTGTACGCAAACGAAACGACACAAATCAACCAATCAGCGATGATTATTCAACCAATCAGCGATTTTCTCTGCCTTTATAAATGAATCCGCATTGTTTTATTTTCATTCTATCTTTTTCTAGCGATGGTTTCTGAAGAGAGCTAGACGAAAGCGTTTAAACCTTAAAACAGCCTTTTTCAAGGCTACCCAATCAATAAAAGATGAATCCGGTTTTATTTAAAGCTATGGAAAACATAACCATAGAATTAGAATATCTAAAACACATTAAACATTCAGCAATTGAAATACCAAACTGTAGCAAAATATCATAACTTTTAGACCATAAGGCACACTTAAAATACCGTTACTAAAATTTTCAAAAAACTGAAGTTGTGCCTTATATATGGGTCCACGACTTTTCGGCGCGGCCCTTTTCGGCGCCAACATTCTGTGCTTTTTACTAACATTAACCCAAAGCCCTAACCCAAACCCTAAATAAGTGAACAGTCAAAGAGCACCGAATTGGTGCTGAAACGATCTGTGCAGAAAACAAACAGCAACGAAATAGGTGGTGCCGAAATTGGTCGCGCCGAAATGGTCGCACTGAAAAGACGTGATCCCCTTATATATGCAGGGGTCAAAATTAACTTTTGTAACAACTTGCCCATTGAGCAAGTGATATCAAATTTCATCTTGCTCGAAAAAAATAGGTGCAATAAGTTCAGAGGTTGTTTAACTTTGGAAAAAACTTTGTGAAATGTACTTCTCAGTTCTAGGCAAAAAGCAGTGAATTTGCAAAATACATGTAGTTGCATATCCTATTTCGAGAATCAAGTTTTTGTAGGCGATGCTATGTTAATATGATGCAGTAAGTAACTCTTTCCAATCATGCACTACACAAAAATTGATTTTTTGATTGTAATTATTTCAATTATTACGATACATACAGTGATATTGACTAATCAGTTTTTCGCAAACACATTTTAATTTCAAATATTTTGGAAACTACACTAGCTAAAAAGCCGAAATTTTTTGCAATACGAGCTAAAGTATTTTCAAAATAATCATTACAAAAAAATTGCAAAATTCTTGACATTACTTTCACATAGCGCAGTGTAGCGCTTGTGATATCTGATACAGAGGTTTATGAGGCAAGCGTGGGAAATTTTTTCTTAAAAAAAAAAGTAACTTTTTGTGCCAAAAAGTTCCCAAACGTGTCTGGGTATTAAAAATGTACTTGCGATTAAGAAGAGTTAACTGCAATTAATAATGTGCGTAAGATTGCAACAAAGTGTTAATTGTGACACTTACAAAGTGCTAACTAAAATAAAGGAAGCAACAGCTTTCTCTACTTGTATATTTTACTTTATTGCAGCAAAAGCAGACCTAAAATGCATCTGTGAATAATCTTTGTGATGTTGTTTAATACGCTGTATTTTGTCAGATTGCCCATCGGGCAAGCTAAGCCGAAAAATAACTTGCTTGAGGCGATTTCAACTTGCCTTGAGCAAGCGGGCAAACGTTAATTTTGAACCCTGATGAGAACATCAGAAAAACCAAATTCGGCAGACAATTTACTAAGCAAGAGCTCATCATGGTTACTGGTTCGTTTAGAAATCATTCGATCAGTGGTCGAGTGGATAGAGCGTCTGCTATTGAAGCGGTAGACACGGGTTCGATTCCCGGTCGAGTCAAACCAAAGACTATGAAAATAGGTATTCACAGCTTCCCTGCTTGACGTTCAGCAATTAAAGGGACAGAGTGAAGCCTCCATCGTGTGTGATAGACAGATGGGCAGGTGGCAGCTTGACTCGAAGACTGAAAGGTCCCTTCGCTGTCTCCTGGCCAAGGCAACTTGGTGAATAAAATGTAATTACAATTACAAAGAATTCTCAAGATATTGCAGTTCAAAGTTAGCAATTTTTTTCTTACCTCAGTGTTGCTATTTTGTCAATTTGTGACAGAAGATTAACTTTTGGAAAGTTGGCTTGAATTTACTTGAAAAGCAATTAATTTACAATTTGGACCCTCAACTTTGTTTTGGCAACTACTTTACTGCCAGCTGCACAAGAATCGTTGAAAATTACTGATAACAAACATGCAGCAACTTTTTGAAATTTTGTCTGTAGTTGGTAACCACGGATGTGGAAGCGGAAGATGGAAGCAGAAGCGGTTAATTTCAGATTTTTTGTGGAAGCGGAAGCACTTTGATGAAAAAGACTGGAAGCAGAAGCGAACTCGGAAGTGACTAATTTTATCCAGAGCAGGAAGCAAAAAAATTCCAAAGGTGAGGAAGCGGAAGCGAACTCAGAAGCATAAAACTTCAAGAGGAGCTGGAAGCTGAAGCATTAAAAATTTGACTGCTTCCACATCCCTGTTGGCAACCCTGGCAAAATTTCTAAGAGAAAAAGGCTTTTCTAAGGGGAAATCTAAACTGTCATATCTTGGGAACGAAAGATCATTAAAAGCTCAAATGTGGTGAAGCTGGTCTTCAAATTTGTCTAAATTTTTTGAAAGAAAACCCAGCAAATACATTTTTGATGGGAATGTCCTTTTAATCTGTTTGCCACAGTACAATTGCAACCCTTTGTTTTGAAATTCATGACATCAAAAAAAGATCGCTTTGAAAAAATGCAAATAATTTGCAAAAAATCTAGTGATGCTTTATAATTGAATATTGTGTTGTTTATTCTGCAGATTTTGCAAAGCTACTGTATCTTTTTCTGATGACACAAAATTTCAAAACACAAGTTGTCAATGGTGCAGAATCAAGCAGATTAAATCTAACCTATTTGTTCAGATAAATAGGATCTGGAAATAAGGGAAGAAGGTTTGGGAAACATTTTTTTTACCAAAAATAGTTTTCATAAAACTGATCTCAAGCAGTATATATTTCTTTCGTTGCCAGCTCTATCGCAAAGTGATTTTGCCAAAACGTGAAAGTTAGGGCAAGACAGCTCTGAGGATAGTACCAGTACTTAGTAGGATAAAGGCTTATTTCAAATTCACTGACTGCTATTCTGAGTCGATGCTTTATTAAAGAGATACTGCTCGATATTGGTTTCATTAAAATGAGAACTACTTGAGGTATAAAAAGGTGCCCTAAACCTTGTTCCACTATTTATATCCCTCGTCCGTGAAAATAGATTTGATCCACTTGACTTTATATCATTGGCAACCTGCATTTCAAAATTTTGTCACACTAGAAAGAGAAACAAAAGACTTTCAAAATTTCTTGCACAGTGCAGAATAACTACCGGTAAGGACACAATGTTCATTCATTATATATACATCGCATTTCTTATTCTCCAAGAAATGTTGCAAAGTTGTCCTTTTCTAAAATTTCGCAAAGACTGAGCCAAAGATAAGTTAATTTCTGCCTCTTGTCTAGCATCTATAACATTAACTGCACAATGACAGTTGATCAGAGGTGGGCAAAGTGCAATTAGAAGCGCAACTTCCGCAAACTACACAATTGCGGAAGTTGCGTTGCACTTTAATTTTTTATTTTAAAACATTCCAGAAATTGCGTTGCAGACTAAAGTCTTTAAAATTTGTGGCGCTTTCAATTTCTTTTCGATTAATAGCGCAGTTCTATACCATCATCATCATCATATTTATTTATTTACCAAGTGACGTCATATCACAACAAAAAAACTGCAACTTCCTCTAGGTCTATCACCAAAGCATCGAAATATGCAATTCCTTTAAAATCAAACAAACAAACTTGCAGAGTCAAAGCGATATTTAGTCACTTGGTGAGGAGACACCAAAGGACTGAAAGGTCATAACAGATACACTGAACTTGATTTCATTTCATTTCGAGCATAATTTTGATAAATGCCGGCCTTCTTTAGCAAAGTATTTGCGGTACCTATTTCTGCCTAAAGTTGCAAAAAAATGCAGTATTTCCATTGTATTGGGAAATTTCTATTGCGGAAGTTAGATTGCGCTTTAACTTGCTTCAAAAATGCTGTTCCGCAATGGCGAAATTGTGTTGCATGTCAACTGAATTAAAAAGTTTAGCCTATTGCGGAAGTTGCGCTGAGGTTCAAAAATAAAAAAATTAAATTGCGCATTTTGCGCTGCGCTTTTACTGGTTGAAGAGATCGTTACGCTGTGCTTTTGATATAAAGTTATTTGTGCCCACCTCTGCAGCTGGTCGACAAACCTGGTTCTGTGTAGCCTACTGATAGATCTTGTCTAGGTTATCTGTAGTGTGCGCTTAGCGCTTAGATCCGACTCTGAAAGAAAAGTACCGTAAACTACCCGTAGCCTACCACTTAAATTGTGAAAATCCATAGAAATAGAACTATTGACCTATACATGGTAGGCGACTCTAGCCTATAGGCCTAAATATGTGATGCCTGTACCTAACGAGCAAGTAAGGCAACAAACAATGCCTGATGAGTGATGCTGCACTTTCCTCAGTAGCCTACCTGTCTACTTCTGACTTGTAGGCTAGCCTACTGCAATAGTGTAAATCCGTAACTCAACTGACTGCGTAGGATATCTACTAGGCCTACCGCATCTGCTAACTTGTACTAAGGCGCAGGCAAATTACCAATACGCACGACAGTTATACCGGTTGTACTGTATATACTGTACAGCATGAATAAGCTACCGGTACTTGTTTACCTGTACCAGGTTTATGCTTTCCCTTCAGCTTTCCTAATGGTTCATGATTATCATTCAATGCGTATTGCCTAATCGCTGCACCACTTTGGACAACTGCACGTCCATTTCTCATTTTTTGCATTCTAATTTGACAATATCTCAGTTATTTAGTTAACCCTACAGCATCGGTTACCGTAGTGTTGGTTTGAAACTTCGGTAACCGAAAAATCGGTTACCGAACTTTCAAAGTGATACTACGGCAACCATAAACGGCTACCGAACTGTTACTTTTCGATCTTGCGTGACCGACCGCCGGTTGCCGTAGTGCTGAAATGAATTCTTCCGTGACCGAAAGTCGGTTACGCAGATGTGACTTTTCCACTTCGGTGACCGATCTCCGGTGAAATAGTCACTTCCTGAACTGATTCAGTATTAAACTGATAGATCAGAGATTGTTGAATCAGTTCGAAGGAAATCTTGCAAAAAAATTTACATGGGCTGCTAACTTTACCACCTTTACACAGTACTGCAGCAGATACACAGTCTAAAGATGTGACTGTTACATTATCCTGGTATTCAATTCGATTTACCTTGGATAGCAAAAAGACTGTGTAAGTCATCAACGTCTACTGTCACAAAAAAAAAGAAACTTTATACAGTAAGATATAGGAAAGCTTTATTTCATTGGTAATTTTTATCTACTTTTTTATTAATTGTGACTTAAATCTAACCCAAACTCAAATGCCTACTCCAAAACTATCCCCAAACCGAACCCTAACCCAAACCCTAACTTAAGCCCTAATCTTAATCCCTCAAAAAGCAAATAAAAAAAGCTTAGATGAATATTTCTCATTTTTGTTTTATTCTCTTTAACTTGAAAATTTTTCAGTAAAATAGTCACTCCCTGACATATATCAGTAAGAAATAAAGCAGATGGCTAAAACCTACCGTAACTACTGTCACAACTCAAAAGCAAAACTCACAACATCAAACTTAACAATTATGCTATGTATCAATCTATGGCTTATGCTCAAAAACTTGACTCCCTGGACCCTTTTATTCAATATTTTGTGTTATTTGAATTGAGTACTGTGATGTATATAAATTCTTTAGTTCTTTGTTAAACTTCAAGAATTTCATCTCTCTAATTTCCTGTTGAATTTAATTCCATATTTTAGTTCCATCATAGATGAACAATTCTTGAGTTTGTGCTGTGTTAACTCTGGGGAGAAAGTAGTTTGTTTTGCTTTTTCTTCAAGTGTTGTAAGAATGTATTTCATCCAGTATTATGAAAAGCCCTAAGTTAGACCTGGAAGTGTAAGATGACTTATTGCTTATTCTTTACATCAATTCAGTGTTTCCTTTAAGCTGATTTTTTTCAGCGAATCAGCGATTTGTTGGAACAAGGGCAAATAATTTTTGGCAATATCTAATATTAGAAAATTCGACAAATTTGTGGAAATATGACATTTGGAATACTTTAATAACGAATTGCTACAAAATTTAGGGCTCATAAACATCTTTTTAGAGCATTGGGCACAAATGTTTCAAGAAAATTTGGGCATTCGCCGATTAGCCTAAAAGTTAGAGTGAACGCTGCATCAATTTTGCTGTTTCCATTTTGTACATGTCATTTCGTTGTTTCATTTTGTACATGTCATTTAGCTGTAATTGATATAAGCATGTGAATAACGGTTTAGTATCAGGTATGCTATGTGTCCTGATGTTGTTGTGAGTTATTATTCTTGACTGCTTTTTTTGTAACTTAATCAAAGGTGAAAGGGGAGATGCTGAAGCACCACCCCAGCTGCTATGCTAATACAGTAATTTAGATGAGAATGGATGAAGCTGTAATAGATCAATATTAAAGTTTTACAATCACCATACTTCTGTAAATGGTACAATGCCCAACAACCAGGGTTGGAAGTCGATGCTGTTTAAAACCAAAGACAAATCGATAGTTCACACAAAAAGCAAAGAGTAGTAAAGAAACAAAAAGCAAAGATATCAGAAACAAAAAGCAAAGACTAGTTATCGATGTCGAAATGCGATCAAAAGTTTTTATTCTATTTTTCAGTAGGATGCACTAAAATTTTTGCCGTATATTATTGACCATTAAATAAAACTGGTGAGTGGAAAAACCAATATTACCAGTACTATCAAGCATAAAAATGTACACTTTTAGGATAATATTAAAAAGTGCAATATAGCGTAAGAGAAACGAAACAATGTAAGCTTAGGCAGACTCAACAAGAACAAAAGTAAAGTTTAAAGATTCTACCAATCAATAAAATGTAAGCAAAAAGCATGGAAAAGACGATAATCGATAAAAAAATTTAAAGCAAAGCATCTGCAATTTTCGATAGCAGAAAAGCTAAGAATATAGTATCGATTATCAATTACTAATCGATATTTCCAACCCTGCCAACGACCACTGGCTAATTTTGAACTAAATTTCTAAATTTAGGGTTTCCAATTTAGTGAATGATCAATCAGGACACCCAAATATTTAACACATGTATTTGTACTACATATATTTTAGCACATCTGCTACGCAAACATGTAGTGTGTTTGCATAGACCTAACTGATGTTTGTAAATTATAGCTACATATTGTATATCATAAAACCTTTATTTGAGCGCCACCTCTATTTGAACGCCACCTCTAATAGAACGCCACTTTTAAGGAAGAGTTGAAAAATAGAGCGCCTCCCTCTAGAGATGGTAGCCGCGCAGCGTACGCGGCCGCGTACGCGGTAGACCAACAGCGCCGCGCCGCGCAGCGTGAAAAATTCCAGTAGTTTTGCAGTGCAGTGCAGCTGCAGCGTGGAGGATGAGACGACTTCTTACGATTAGGTTAGGACTCAGCCACTCTATCTCAGTTGTTAAATTCAGTCTCAATGTAGCCTGTTAGGTACCATGGTGTACCGATAGCCTAGGTGTAACTTTCAAATCATAGGCCTACCGAGCGTATCTACAGTCTAACGCCCTACCAGTAATAGTAATGCAGCTTGTACTGATAAGCTCTGAGTTGGGCTGGATAGGCTGGTGCCCTAGTTGTTAATTCTGTACCGGTACCTATGGTAATACCCTAGGCCATTGCACACCGGTATAGGCTATACTGCGTAACACCAGACACTAACAGATAAGGTGATATTACTTTTACAGTATTTGGCACAAGTCTATAGGCTACTTACAAGTAGTAAGTAAATATCGGTTCCTGCATAGAGTTTGACAATTAATAATAGTCAAACCGTAAGCAGGTACCGATAGGCCTACTTACTGGTACTACTTGTAAGTATCGGTACACAACTTGTACCAATACTGTAGCCTGATACTGGTATCATATGTGATACTGGTTGGCCTAATGAAATACCAGTACAGAGTTGTTTACTGATGACTCAGGGACTAGGCTACTGTGTACTAGTAGTCTGGTACGGTAAGTCTACTTTAGCTTTTTGATGTGTAGCCTAGTAAAGTTGAGTTTGTTGCGTGAATGCCAGTGTATCACAGTTCCAAGGCTAGCAGGCTAGTGGCTATTTGTAAAAACTAAAAGTTCCATTACATTGAAAATTAAAGTTTATCATTGAAGCATTAGTATTTAGTGGTAGGCTACTGAGAGCATGACAAAATTTTATTGACTGCTTAAATCTACAGTACCAGAGTATTGTAGTGTGAGCAGTGGGTTAGGAATTTCAGATTGATAGTTTGAAATTTTTTTGTGTGATTGTAGGTAGCCTAGTATCACTATCAGTCACCCAACCCCACTCGCCTACCTATTCCTGCACCATACAGCGTAAAGTAGCCTCAGATTTCACTGTTTCAAGAGGAGCCATATTGAGATGTCAGTGTATCTTTTTCTCTCTATTTGAAATCAACAACAGATATGGATATTATAGTTAGTAATAATTGCTTGTATTATGGTTCAAATTCAACATGTCGATGCTTGTTGACTGATTGTGCAGAAGCACAAAGTGCTTTACGTTAAACCACCTTTTTCACTTAGCCTATACTTATTAGTATTCCCATAGCATATGTGATATCAGTTACAAAAAATAAGATGGAATGGTTAAAACTACTTTTGCATAACAATTCTTTACCTTAAGCTTAAGAAACTTTGAGCAGTACATTGTAACTTACCATATCAAGCATGACCATGACTTACTCTGGCAAGCCTAGTAATAATGTCAGATGTGACTGTGCTTTCAGTGCTACTGTTTGCATGAATGCAGCTATCAAACTTTAGCAGTTGGAACTTCTAAAGTGGAAGTGCTGGTATATTTAGTATTCCAAACATACCGGTAATGTTCATAGTTTGATTCATGATTGGGATATGTTTTTATTAGTTAAAATTGAACTGAGACCTATTATCAAGGGTTGGGTTAATTGACTTGTTTAGTTAAGTAACAGTTGAGACCAAACCATTATCTGAAGCTATTGTTTAACTAGCATCAGGGGACCATGGGGTGCCTACCTGTTTGGTTTGTAATTTTGCATGCTGTAAGATACAGTATTGGTGTTAGGCAATACTGTTAACCATTATATTTTGGCTTGCGGTAGGATTTGCGGTGCGGTGTATTAAGTTCACAAACTTTTTGCGGTGCAGTGCGGTATGCGAATAGAATTGAGCGGTGCGGTGCAGTTTGCAGACAAGAATTTTGTGCACCGCACCATCTCTACCTCCCTCTAATTGAACGCCACCTCTATTTGAACGCCACCTCTAATAGAACACCACTTTTAGCGGCGAAATTGTATCAGCAGGTGTCTACTGGTAATTATAAAATTGATTAAGTTTTCACAATTTAGCAGTTAAAGCAGCCATTTAAAAGATACCAACCAACATACCGGTAGTAACAATGCAGTATCATGTTACGATAAGCAGCAGTAATGCGGTAAGCAAACAATTGGAATTGAACAAAGGAAAGCTTAAAACAATACCAGTCTCCCTTATGGCTTCTAAACCGGCTACGACCAAACAGAAGAAAGAAATTTTCTTTTACCGGTATATTTAAACGAACTCTCGCTCGTGTGACGCGTAACAATAGACTTTAAAAGCCTTTTTTTTCAACATCACGACCTTACGCATGACAGCTAGCCTAGCTTTTAAGATTCAGGATTTTATTGTGGGAGTATTTTTGGCATTGCTTCTACAAGTTTATCACTTTCTTTTGACGGCGGAAAGTACTGACCAGCTAGTTGAAAAATAGAGCGCCAACCTCTAATTGAACGTCACCTCTAATAGAACGCCACTTTTAAGGAAGAGTTGAAAAATAGAGTGCCATGGCAGTGAAATAGAGGTTTTACGGTAATTGTTTAAAATACAAAATTGCATTTCAGGCAGAAAAAATAGCTTACTAAAGCTAGTTTGAAAGAAATCTAGTATGTAGATATGTTTGCGTAAACAAATGGTTTCTGATGTAGTGATTAATTGTCCAAACTATGCAGCATTGACTGATTGATGCCAACTTTTGAGCAATTGTGTTACCCAGGAAGATTGATAGTCAATCCACAATTATCTGGCAATATTACAAGAAGTTTTAAAAGATTTTTGGATGAAAAAATATACAGTAGCAAGACTTACCAAGTGTTTGGGTATGTTCTTCGAATAATGGTTTGTAGCTTAGCTTTGTTTGCAATGATATTTCAAACTTGTTACAGTATTTATATGAGATACAAGTTTTGGTGCTGACTGCAGTCCCACTTGCAGCTAGATTTAACCAAATTGAAACTGGTCAGTTGGTCAACCAGTAACACATTTGTCCTGGATTGGGAGGTTCATATTTTTTGCCATTCAAATCAGACACAGTGTTGCCAACAGCTTGCCACCACTGCAACATTTCTTTAAAAGGAGCTGTGTTGCCCTTCACAAATGTGAGGAGATTGCCTCCATGTTACACACTTCGGCATAATGCAACAAGCATCATGAAAGATTTGATGTAGTCAGAACCTCACAACATATAAACTGGCTACAAAAGTTGTTTGTTTAGCTGATTACACTGGTCAACAGCAAGTTTTAACCGGAGATTCTGGTGAGTTTATCTTGATGTATTTTTGATGCGGATTCCAAAAATGATTTTACTTTTTCTCTAGCTTATCAGGTTTTTGAGATCTTTCGGCTTTTATAATTTTAAATCAACTTTTGTTGTTCAGCATTTTACTATTCAAATACAATAGAACATTGCATTATGATGTTACAGAATAATAGAGCTCGACCAATATATCGGTCAGCCGATATATATCGGCCGATATCAGGGTCAAGCTGATATATCCTATAGGTGTTTACCACCGATAAAATATCGGCTTAGAACAATTACCTTAAACTGTTTTTTTTTAGAGCAAGCACAACCGCTTTTGCCTATGATTGCCAAATCGTTGTATTTTTGTTTGTTTTTTCATTGAATAATACTGGAGTGTTGCTTGTGTTTGCAATAGTCTTTCTTTGGATGAGGATTAGTGAAGCTTTTATTGTCAAATTAGTTGAAAAATAGTGACAAAGCTTCGTAGCTAATAAGTTAATATATCGGTTATCGGTATCGGCCTAAAAATTTCTGAAATATCGGTATCGGCCTGAAAAAGTCATATCGGTCGAGCTCTACAGAATAATATTCTTAAGTAGTGAAACAATGTTTGTTAGTGCAAGCTCTGAGTGACAAGGAAAGGATAGAAGTAGGCAGATTTTCAAGTTTTTTAAGTAGTCTACAGTAACTGTAGAGAGTGAGAAATGTAGGAACATACGTAGGCAGAACTGAGGGAATTAATATTGACATTATATGGCTATATGTTATATTAATTAATGTAGTTATTTCCACAGGTGTAAAATAGGTATACACATAGGCGTCGATTTTGTAACAGAAGAGGGCAAATTATGTCTGGCCTCTGTGGTTTTTTGGCAACTAGTACTCACTTGGCTATAAGAAATCGAAATTCTGGACTGAGATAGAACCAGAATGCTGCAAAGACCTTTTTTTTTGGTTTTCACCTGAATTCGGGGGCAAAATTTCAGACTGAAATAGAATTATGAAGTTTAACCAAACTTCGGAAAAACAATTCTCTCCCTTGGAATTTGCGTAATCAACAAAAAATCGACGCCTATGTATATACATTCACAGTATTTCGAAAAGCATGGCAATTTCCAAATATATTCTTCATACTAAGAAAGTGCATGAACCATCCAGATCGGTTTCGCTTTGTCTGTGAAAAGTTTTCAAGCAAAAAACAACCAAGAAATATCACTCATGATATCAAGAAGATGTATGCGGCATATTTTGGTTGCCCATTAGGCGACTAAGATAAGACCTGGGCTGTTGTGTACCCCATAAATTATGCAAGATAATATGCTGTTTAGGCTTGCACAACTGTCTAATTAAATGGTCTCCTTCTATGCCATTTTCCGTCCCAATGATTTGGCATGAACGTAAAGATCACTGTCAAGATTGCTATTTTTGTCTCACTGAAACAAAGGGTTTTTCCCTTAAACAGAGAGACAAAAAAACATATCCCAATTTGGATTTAGCAAGGACCCCAGTTCCTCATGATGATTCAATGCCACCAACAGTGCCTTCTCAACATGAACTTGATGCTACTGATAGCAGTGCTGATGAAAACAACTTTGACGGGTTAATTTCTTCCAACTACACAGATTCTGATACCACAGAAGATCTCATCTTATTTTCACAGAAACATCTAAATGACTTAATTAGAGATTTATGCCTTTCTAAGGAAAATGGGAGCTCCTCTGGGTATAGTTCACATTGTGAACAAATGGAGGCTTTTTATTGATTCCTCAAAGAGAAGCTTGAATGCAGTTCTTCTACATATTGGAAATAAAAAACCCTCCATTCCTATTGCACACTGATAACATTGAAATTTTGTTGAATACGATTCACTGTTTTGATTACCAGTGAAGCTTATGTGGGGACCTTAAGGTAATTGGAATTTCGATGGCATTGCAGGGGTTTTACAAAACACTGTTGTTTTTTATGTTTGTGGTACAATTGTGCCACTGCACAGCACTATGAAACAAAAGAATGGTCGACAAGGAATTCATACGCACCTGGAGTGAAAAATATCCAACACATCCCTTCAGTAAATCTTGAATCTTGATAAAGTTTTAATGCCACCATTGCATATCAGGCTAGGATTAGTGAAGAACTTTATGAAAGCTTTGGCAAAACAGAATTCCAATGGTTTTGGTTTTCTCTGTAAAAAGTTTACCGCGCTAAGCCAAGCCAAGTTGAAAGAAGGAATCTTTGTTGGTCCGCAGACTCTGAAAGTTTTTGAAGACCCAGAGTTTGCAAAAGCATTAAATGCATTGGAACTACGAGCTTGGCATGCATTTAAGTGGATTTGCTTCAATTTTTTTGGAAATTTCAAGTCAAATTCAAATCATGGTGTTGCAGAGTTGCTTGTGGCATACAAACAGGTGGGGTGTCCTTAAAGATGCATTTTCTTCATTCACACCTTGATTTTTTCCCTGAAAATCTTGGAGCAGTTGGTGATGAGCAGGGTGAAAAATTTTGCCGAGATATCCAATCTATGGAAGAAAGGGATAAAGGAGTTTGTAATGGTGGTATGATGGTTGGTTGATGATTGCTGGATGTTGTACTGTGATGATGCAAAGCTGTGTTCCCTCTAGCTTTATGGCTAATCGGCGAGTGCCCAAATTTTCTTCAAACAAATGTGCCCAAAGCTCTAAAAAGACGTTTATGTGCCCTAATTTTCGAACTAATCCAGTATTAAAGTATACCAAATGTCGTATTTTCACAAATTTGTCGAATTTTCTAAAGCTATGTTTACTATATTGCAAAAAATTATTTGCCCTTGCTCCAACAAATTGTCGATTTGCTGAAAAAAATCGGCTTAGTGGGAACCCTGATGCAAACCATCCCTATCATAAGTCGAACATTTTAAAGTTTTCCTCATTTGAACTGGTATTGATTCCAGTATTAAGTGGTACCCACATTGAGAGCAAACATTTTCCACATGTGTTATTCTGAAAAACACTTTTGTTGAAGCTACCGCGTAAAGAATTTTTCAAAAACACCCAAGTACAGGCTGTTTAAAGGCTGCCAATAAACAGTTATTTTCAAGACTACAATTTACAAAAAAGAGTTTTCTCCATTGTCCAATCTTCAGTCTATTGTTAAACAACCACGCTTTATTAGCATGCTGTTATACCTAATTAAACAAATTTGAAAAAAAAAGATGGAACAAAAAAGATTACACAAGTTTAATGTGCTGGTCAGTACATTAAACTTGTTTAATCTTCTATGTTCGATCTTTTTTTCAAATTTGTTTAATTAGGTATAACAGCATGCTAATGTGATTAGTAGCTTATGTCAAAACCTGAACAACAGCCTTGATAGTGACAGAGATATTGTTATTTATGGGGTACAAAATGCAAGCAATCTCACACACCATGCCCCTCATATCTCAAAATCCTGATGTGCTAGAAGAAAACTAATGCCAGATTCAGAATCAGTACCCCTATGTTACCTAGAAATGAGTGATCTTATTCTCGTTAAAAAAAAAAACTATTATTTTGTTGACCAGTGTAATTTTTTGCATTTAGCAAAACTTGTAATGTTGTCAAGCCATTTTATGAGTCTGATTATGACAAGTGGCATATAGTTGCTTGAGCTAGAAAAGATTTTACATTAGGTATGTCTTAATTATTTTTAGCCTTTGCTGCTAATTGCTTTCATTCTTTCAGGAAAAATTTTCTGGGTCTTTTAGGAGCATAATTCACTCCTTCGGAAGATCGCCTGCCCTGCTGTGACCACTCACGCTACTACCAGAATATCGCAAACTATGAAAGTGGAATTTCACAGATTGCTTTTTGAATAGTGGAATTTCATTAATTATTGACAACAGTATTCAGAAAGGTATAATTTAAAATCATAGTTGTAAAGTAACGAAAGTATCTTTACTTAACTAGCCTACTCAAGTAGAGTTTGTCTGTAATAAGCATTTCTAAAGCAATTATATTTGTGTATACTTTCTATTTTCACTTGCTTACTTTTACCGTGAAGTAACGCTACTTAAGCAGCATTTTGATTTAGAAGAGTACCAAGAACTGTAGGTTTAAATGAATCACAAATTTATCAGAACAAATGAGTTTACTATTGGCAAAGCAAAGATTTTATGAAATGATTTCAAGCAAATTTTGCGTGACATGATTTTCAAATCCTAAAGTTTCTCTGTTGTTCGTTTTGATTTGATTATAATAACAAAAACTTGTATCAGTTATTAATTCATGACTTCTTGCGATAGTAAGGGATTGAAAGACCAAGCATTATGTGGCAGTGATGTGAAGGCAGTCGACTAGTTGTCAAACACTACAGTTTGTCGGTTGAATAATTTGCTTAGTTTGCTTAAATACTTTCAGAAATTCTTCTACTTGAGTACTTCAAAAAACAACTACTTGTTTACTTTTACTCAAATACTTTTTTGGTCAGTAGTTTGTACTTTACTTCAAGTAGTTTTTCTTTCAAGTAACAAAACTTTTACTTGATTGTAGTTATCAAGTACTTTTTACACCACTGTTTATAATGTAGAAGGTGTTTTATACTGATATGGTAGAGACCATAAGCAATGCAGTGCTATGCTGATCTTTGCAAGTGATGTCAGCAACCACTTGGGAAGATGCTTCACATTGCTCAATGTCCGATCAAAATACACTTTTAAGCTCAAGTTCAATTTATTATGTGTCACCATAAGATGCAATAAGCCAGTGGTTCTCAACCTTTTTTCAAAGCGACCCAAATTCATTGAAAAAATCAAATGTGTAAAATTTTGCGAACCATGTGCAGTATATTCTGATACATAGTTAAATTAAAAGCTGTTTTGTAGAAAAAAATTTATGTGATGACAGAACTTTGTTGCAAATAAAACAAACAACTTTTCACTGAACATATATTTATGAATATTTGCTATTTAACTTCGAGTATTGGCACCAGGCACATAGCCAGAAATCTGCAATGTGGGGGCTGTTATGGGGGCTGAAGGCAATTGGATTTTGGGACGAATTCCTCATATGCCAGATCCTGGAGGTCGGGGGGCAAAGCCCCAGCCACCGGAGGCACGTGGCCGGGGGGAAGAGCTCCAGCGCTCAAAAAAATTTTTTTTTTGCAAAAATGACTTAATTTTAGGCTAATTGTTTACAGGCTGGTAGATCATAAAATCCTTTACCAGTAGTTCAATAAAGCTTTCAAAGAGTAATCAGTTTTGTCAATATTTTATAGAGAAAGATTTAATTAGGAGGGATATTGGAAGGAAGTTTGAGAAAAGTGATTGGTAATTAATTGATAATAAATGAATATCCCCCCTCTATTCCTGAGCTTGTATATTTTTTGATAAAACCTTTGTTAAACATTTTTTAATAAGCGATCGAATTTGATTACCAATTTTTGGCCATTTTTGAAGTTTTTTTCCGATCTATGAGTTATGTTTTTGACAAAGTAACCCCCACCCTCCCCTACTCCTAAATAATCGTTTCAAAGTATGCTTTAATTCGTTTTTTGAGTCTATTCCAATGCCAAAGACAGTCTTAGAAGTGATAAAAGCGTGTTTTACTTAATCTGCCTTTTGGTCGACAGGCCAGCCAATGGGGGGGCAATAGACCTCCTGGTCATACTGCTGATCGTTACCAATTACGCCTGACGTAGTCTGACTTATATGACCTTTGATTTCTAGTCTCCAAGCACACAAAGCTTCTTCACTACGGGAATTCTATGCTAACCAAAGTACTACAATATATCGTTTACTACTTCGAAGCGTTTTACAACTTTGCGGTCTCCAGAAGCTCAAAATTTCACTACTTGAGTTTTTCGTGTACAAAAATGCCACAAAGTTTGATGACTATATGACTATGAAGCGGCGTTGCGTTTATTGAATTAATTTTTCTGCAAGTTTCACTCTTTGCAGATGTTTACAAAAAAAACAATTGACCCAAAAGAAGTTTTTGGCGACCCAACTTTGGGTCGCGACCCATAGGTTGAGAACCATGGCAATGAACGAAACACTACATAAAAAATAGTTAACAACAGCAAACACAAATTTTTTTTTTACGACCGGAGAATAGAAGGGACCTGTTAGGGTCATCTAGTCAATAAGCCGCTGGTTTGTAATATTTTATTTTTTTGTAATTTTGGATTTAATTAACTATGGGTCATGCGCACAAGTCAGTAATCTTAGCTGTTTTTTGTTTTTTTTAAAGAGAGGTACTTTGGGACAAAATTTGGTTTATAAGTAATGTTGTGGTTTACGTGGTGATAGATACTAGTCAATAGTCAGTCATCCTAGTTAGACTACAGATTTGTTTAATTTTTTAATCATTTATACCTATTAGTCTATTTGTGTCACTGTGTGCATTTGCATTAATTGAAAATGCAATTAATCAAAGAATAGAGTTTCACAGATCGTATCTTTTTAGAAGTCTTGGACCAGGGATTTCAGCCACAGAAAGCACCCACGACTTCCCAACGTCGAATCAACTGCTTTCATGTCTCTGCATTAACAATATCTTCGACTGTGCATTTGTGCAAGTGTTCATGCAGCATTGCACTGTCCAAGTCAAACAATATCTGCACATTGCACAGTTAAAACAATATCTATGACTAAAAATTGTTCATTTGCGTTTCATTTACATCTCCGGTTTGCAGCGTTTATTACGAGCCAAGTCAACTGACTGCAACAAACTGACCGCGAATTAAAGGTTACCAGTGATTTCGTCACAAAGTGAGGGTTTGGCACGATGGCTGTGGGGATAGTAAAATATTTTTATGACCCCCTTCTAGGCCAATCGGGGTCAGTTGGTTCGCAGTCAGCTTGTTCGTGGTTAGGTTATCGCGGTCAGTTGTCATGGACCCGTTTGTGCAACCACGCTATTTCAACAGTTGGTAGTTAAGCTTGAATGGAATGCAAGGTATTATTTTTGTTGAAATTTAAACGAGGACTGAAGGCAACATCAATGGGGTAGACTTCATTTTTCTTTTCCCAGCCGTTCCACCGATATTCTACTTGAAGCACGATGTAGGGATCTCCAAATTACAATATTTTTATTGGCAACTCTGACATTTTAATGCAGTATCCTAACATACTGAGCTCTATATTAACCTAGCTGTAAATAGGTTAAAACGCTTCTGTGGCTTAATGTAATTGCTGCATTGCTTTGGGATAAGACTAAGATGGCGTCGCGGATGTTATCAATACCAGGGTTGCCAATAAAAATTATGATTATAGAGACCCTTACGTCGTCTTTAAAGTAGAATATCTCTGGAAGGGCTGGATCAAGAAGGATAAAGTCAACGCCGATCTAATTAAATACGACTGGCCTAACTTTAGATACCCTCGGTGATTTTACCTTCAGTCCTCGTTCAAGTTGAGATTCAAGTTCAAATTTGAGGTTAACATTCATTGGAGCTGAATCATAGTGTGTTATTGTTTATTATTAGAGGTGGGCAAAGCGCAACTTTTGAGCTTCTGCAATTGCTTAAGTTGCGTTTCACTTTGCTGTTTTATTTTGAGATGTTGAAGTTGCTCTGCGGACTAATGTACCCTTAAAAGTAATTGCGCTACGCTTTCAAGTTTTTTTTTTTTGTGTTAGTAGCGCTATTTTATTCGATAGACTTAATTTTGTTTCATTTCAATCCTAACGTTGTTAAATGTTGGTCATTTTTGTCGTAATGTTGTCAAATTGGCTTAAATTGTCTCCGACCAGAGGGAGGTTGCTTGATTGGAATGATCGTCAGGTCTTTTGCAACTTCATGTCGCCTTCTTAAACGAATGCTGATTAATTTTTACGTCGTGGTGTTACTGAGCGATGAAATAAATTTGTTTTGCCTTTAGCAAATTACTTACTCTTTTTCCGTGTAAAATTGTAAAAATGCGTAGTTTGCATCGTGTTGTGTAATTTTATATAGAGCTCGGATATCAGGGTCAAGCCGATATATCGTATCGGTGTTTACCACCGATAAAATATCGGCTTAGAACAATTACCTTGAACTGTTTATTTTTGAGAGCAAGCACAACCGCTCTTGCCTATGATTGCCAAATCGTTGTATTTTTGTTTGTTTTTTCTTTGAATAATACTGGAGTGTGGCTTGTGTTTACAATAGTCTTTCTTTGGATGAGGATTAGTAAAGCTTTTAATGTCAAATTAGTTGAAAAATAGTGACAAAGCTTCGTAGCTAATAAGTTAATATATCGGTATCGGCCTAAAAATTTCTGAAATATCGATATCGGTATCGGCCTGAAAAAGTCATATCGGTCGAGCTCTAATTTTATATCCGGAAGTTAAATTACTCTTTGACTTGGTATGAGAATTTCGTTTCGCAATTGCGGAAATTGCGCTACCCTTCAGAGATAAAAACTTTAAATTGCGTATCTTATACTTTGCTTTAAGTGGTTTAGAATGAGATAATTATTGCCCTGCGCGTTTGGTAAAATGTTATTCTTGCCCATCTCCGTATATTGTTGTAATTTCATATTAATTAACCGCACTCGTGAGTGAGTCGAGGAAACAAGCCTCGAGGCCAAGGACACAAAAAAAATCCGAGGCCAAGACCAATTACCGACTTTCTGAGGACAGACCCTTTCGAGGCCAAGGACAGGCATGCTCAAGGACCAAGGACACAACGCGCAAGTGTTTTCCAAAGAAAAAAAAGGTCTTCGCGCTGAAAGTCGCAAATTTTTCGTGAAATTGTTACGACCTTGGCCCGTTTTTAACAAATCAAAAAATAGTGCTATCCTCGGCCGAGAACAAGGTACAGTATTTTCGAGGTCAAGGACTTGACTTTCGAGGCCAAGGACGTCCGCGAGGACTCCACCTTTACTTCCTCCTTCATTTTTTTATACTGTTGCACTGTAGAACTAACTATTTATTTGGTATTTCCATTTGCTAAAGTTTAAAAGTCGCTTTTTTTTAGTTTCTATTCAGATTATCACATATTGATGCTCCTATATATTTATTAGCTTTTCGTTTATTTACCCTATTATGCACCCTGGCATGTGATTGACGTGTGTGAACCACGACTGCGAGTTGTCAACTGTGAAAGTCGTTTGGTGGCATCAGTTTAGGTAAACTTGAACGTAAACTAAATTTGAAATTTGCGGGCTTATGCCATAAAATGTTTTTACAGATTTATTGCGCTGCGTTTTCTAACTTTTTTTGGTTTGTCGCGCAAGTTTATACTTAAAAAATTAGTGTTGTGTTTATCGTAATATTGCCAAATGTTAGCCTTCCTTAGCAAATAATTTGCTCCTTTTTTCCCAAAAATCAAAATGCAAAATTCACATTGTGCGTTGTAGCTTGATTGCGAACGTTAAGCTGCGCTTTATCTTATTCGTGCCTACCTTTAATAACATTTTAACGAGGTTTGCTTTTGCGTTCATACTCATTTAAATTGTTTGCAAAGTTATTGAAAACCGCTATTTTGGCGAGCTAGTCGCTATCTTTTTCCAACCTACCATACATCGAAATTTCTCAGCAGGGTGAAACCCCGATGGCCCACGGAAACTATGACAGTTTTTTGCGTTCAAAATATTTCAGCTTTTTCAACGCACCGTACGTGGTATTGAAAGAATTTTTGGGTGTCAAAAATCAAATATTTTTAATTGCTAAATTACGCCGAAGCCAGTACCTAAATTGTAGGGGGACGCGTCCCCCCATCGAGAGTTAGCGTGCCCCCATCGAGATTTAGCGTCCCCCCATCGAGATTTAGGTGTCCCCTCATCGAGATTTGAGCGCTGGATGATCAGACAAAAAAGACCTAATTCTTCACCTAATTTTGGCGAAAAACCACTTCAATTTTCGGCGAAGATCCTTTTTTTGGTCTTCACCTAATTTTGGCGAAAAAACACTTCGGTTTTTGGTGAAGACCTTTATTTTTTGGTGTTCATTCAATTTCGGCGACGGAATCACGTTATCTTCACTAAACTACTGTCGCATGCCAATTGCGTTTGGTCAGGGCTGCAAAGGCGTCCCTCCTTGCAAAATTTTACTATTTAAGTACTGGCCAAAGCGTATGACAACTTAGCCGAGCCCATTTCCAAATCATCGCGCTTTGGCAACAGTACTTCCGTAGGTTGCATCAACGGCTTGCTGTTGTTTGTAACTCCGTGTCCAAATTCACTGACCCCAAATTTAAACTTTTTTTGCAGTATCTATGCTCCAAAGACGAACGCGTTGTTATTGCTTAATCAATTTTGCGCCGGTGCGAAACATATGTGTCAGCTTCTCAGCGAAACGTTGTTGGTACGGTACCTGCTGACTTCGATTAGCCTTTAGATTTCAGCATTTAAGAAAACTATTCTAAATTTAGAAAGATTTTAAAATATGTTTTAAATGTTGTTTTTTTTTTTTTGCGTCTCTGTAGTTCTATGCCGGACTTGTAAAATGACTTCTATTTTTTTTTATTAATTCGCGTTTCTGATTTTTCAAATGTATAAGTTACTTCACTCGGTAATTATTGCACACCTTCTTTGATTGATATTTTGGATAAATTTTCAAAAAAACGGGCCTGAATATATAATTTGAAATTTTGTGGAGCCCTGCGTTCGCTAACAAAAACCGCTCGACGCTCGCTCATTCTTTTATCATCGTTTGTTTGCTGACTTGCATTATGTTTCTGTTGATTACTGCTTAATAAACCTCGATTTCATTACACACTGTCGTAAATGAAGTAGAATTAGATTGTGACCAGAGATAAAGCGCCAATTTGGCAATCGTTTCAACTTCCACTCGGCAGTTCAGCAACTTCGTAAGAAAGTTTTAAAGTAAAATTTTTTTCTGAAAATTATTTTGGCTAGTATTTTTTTGAGCAGTTTGATGGAATCATCAAAATGGTTTACATTACTATTGTCAGATATAAGAGAATCGAATTGCGTTATTGGATTTGTCACTGCAGAGATCTAAACTTTTAGCGTAGACAGAACTAGGAATGTGGATTGGAATGATTCAAACGTCTAATCGCATGATAACTTATACGTTATAATCACAAAGAGTAATCACTTCGGGCGCTGGGCCAAGGGCAGAATACCCAGATGACCCAACACTCGGAGAGTTTTGAAGAGTTGCAACGAGAAGGTATTGCGTGGCTGTTACATTAAGTGAACTAAAGCCGTTACAAAGACTTTGCAAATGCTGATCTAACAAACAATATTCTGTAGTTGTTCAAGAGGAAGCGGTTCACTTTTAAAACCATGGTAAAAAGGTTACCAACACCATGTGCTTCACCCCTATTTGCAGTTCTGCGTATGAATGCATATATTTACAGTAAAGCAATCATAATTCAGTCAGAGTGTAACATCCTCCAGCAGTATCTGTGCACAGAGCGAAGATACTGCAGTAGAGTATTTGTGTTGATTTAGCTTACTTTTAATTGGTTTTGCAATCGCAACTTTCTAGCAACACACCAAGGTTATTTAATATATAAGATTCTTATGAAATTAACCAATCACGTTTTATTCGTAAATTAAAAAGTGCTACAACCACTTAAAAAACCTTCAGACATGCAAGAAAAAACAAAACAAAAACAAACCTAACTACTGTAGACCTCATTCAAAAACATTTGAATAAAATCTAAATGAATCGCTATATGTACGGGGGTCCAATTGTCCATAAAGCTCATTGCTTGGTTGATCCTCGAATTCGGCAATCTCTTTTCAACGAATGCACCACCACAAACATGTTGAAGGCTAGCTGGACCAAACATCGTAACCCTACAGCTGCTACAAGCCATACACTGATACGATATAAATTAAGCTTCAACTCTATTAAATATGTAGTTGTCTAACTTCAGAATTGTGTAATGGGTTGGCAGAAGCTCAAGCTAAAACTTTTTTTATTTAGAAGCGTGAACTTTGTTTTTTCGATAGAATATTTATAAACAAAATCAGATCCAGCACACTCGCATTCTTTTTGAAAAGTTTCATTACTTAAACCTACATCTGTTACCAGCAATTCTACACTAGCCGTTAAGTTGTGAAATAATTGTGGAGTGAATTTTTGTACGTAAGTGCTTTAGCACCACACTAAATTGCCACACAAACAAGTTTGTTTAAAGATTTACTACTTGAAATCGATTTTATTAACAGAGAACTACTGAAGGTAATAAAGAGGTGCTCCACACCTTGTTTTAGTGTTTCTTTTTTTTTATCCTCAAAAATAAATTTAATCCATTTGACTCCGTACCATTAGCAACCCGGTGTTTCGAAATTTCGTGACATCATAATAGGAAAACTTTAAAAATTCTTATGAACGCAATGTTTACAATAATAATCGAACATAGCGTTGCCTATTCGGCAAGAAATTTTGCAGTTATCCTTTTTTGATGTCATGAAATTTCGAAATGCAGGGTTGTCAATGGTACGTAGTCAAACGGATTAAATCTACTCTTGCGGATAAAGGAAATAGTGGAAAAAGTTTGCAGCATCTCTTTATTATCTCAAGCAATTTTCATTTCTTCAATGAAACCGATCTCGAGCAGTATCTTTTTAAAAGAATTAGATTAAAAGCGAGTTAAGATTGTCCGCAGCAAACGCGTTAATTAAGCTCAAAACACAAATTGGCGTTCATTTGGTTTGGCAGTCAGATTATAAATAGACTCTTTGTTTAGTAGAGTCGAAACAAACGCACGGAGAAAAAGAGAAGAGGATTGAACAAAAAAAAGGTTGCTCTTGTTGCGAAGATTTTTTGCAGTCACGCGTATTCGACTGATTTGATTCGACATATTCGAAGAACAAGCAGTACTTAAATTGTAAGGGAGACGCGACCCCCCATGAAGAGTTAACGTCACCCCATCGAGATTTAGCGTCCCCCCATCGAGATTTAGGCATACCCCATCGAGATTTGAGCGCTGGATGATCAGACGAAAGAGCCAGCCAGCATGAATAAATCTTGCAAATTTCGGCCAAATATAGTACCAAATTGCGGTAAACACCTTTTGTTACTTGGTCTTAACCTAATTTCAATGAAGAAAAAACACTTCAATTTTTGGCGAAGACCTTTTTTTTTGGTCTTCACCTAACTCCGCGGAAAAACACTTCAAGTTTTTAGGTCTTCTTTCACTGAAGAACTTCAGCATGCCAAATCCGTTTGGTCAAGGCTGCAAAAGCGTCCCCCCATGCAAAATTTTACAATTTATAAAAAAAACTGTCAGTTTCCAACTACTACCAAAGAGTCCTCCGGTCAGACGTATTGGTTAACCGAAAAAGTACTACCGGTAATTAAAATAACAAAATGCAAGCTGTCAAGCGGCCAAGTAACAAAAAAATGATGTCGTTTTTGAAAAAAGAAAAAGAACTTTGTAACAAATACGAATGAAAAAAATAAATGACAAGTTAAGATATTCTAACGAAAACAAGAGTCATTTTGTAGTATTTTTTTTACAAATCATCTTCTAGGCAATGACGAATTACACACAGAAAAGTTGCTTACAATTTTGATAGCACAACTCAATTTAAATGAATTAAGAACAGCACGTACATACACAAAACGCTCAAAACAAATAAATGTAGCAGGAAATGTAAAATGTTGCTAATTCTGGGTGGTACAAAAGTCACTCTTCACTGTTTTTGCTTAACGCTCGGAACCAGTTTATACATCGCCATTTTTATTTTTACGGCAATTTGTTTTCCCGTTTTCTGATGCTGCTGCATAGTTGAGCAAGCTTTTTTCCAAGGTAGCATTCGCAGCAGAAACCACTTTCTTTTTGCCACTCCAATAGCAGGCATGTGTTTACTTGCGACAGCTATTTATAAACTTCCGCTTGCGTGTTGTTCCAACAGTGTTTGTGTAACCAGCAGACTCTTTTGAGCTTTCGCTTGTTCTTGCTGCATAAGCTGTTTTTTTTTTTTTTGCACAGGAAACATATTATCCTGGAGAGAAATAGGGCACAAACCAGAACCATACATTACACGAACTGAACATTAAAGTGCACGTTGTACTTTTGAGAAAACCTAGGTATTTTACGTGGGTCTTATGTCCGAAAAACAGGGTAACTAGACTAAAAATTAGTTCAAAACCAAACCAAATCTGGAAAAAAATAACGAAAGAATTAACTACGAAAACAAGAAAAATAGCATTAAAAAAAAGAAGAGCGCTTGACAGCCTGAAAAATGGATAATAAAAGCGTTTCGAACGATAATCCACAACTGCTTGCAAATCTCAACAAAAAGCCATGGAGATCGCACGCAAGTTCAGGAAAATTTGGTGCTCTCTTAGTTTTCGGAGAAACATTTCTTATCGAGACTTCTTCGCTTCTGATGATTGTGATTCACATGACATTATTTCTACTGTAGTTCTGTTGTTGCACATTTTTTGGAAGTCCACGATTTATTCATAATATTCCATAAGTACATTCCAAGATTTTGGTAATTTTTTGAAAAGATCAAAATGCTGCATGCACACTTGCATAGTCGAAGATATTGTTAATGCAGAGACATGAAAGCAGTTGATTTGACGTTGGGAACTAGTGAGAGCATTCAGTGGATGAAATCCATGGTCCAAGACTTCTAAAAAGATATGATCTGTGAAACTCTATTCTTTGATTTTGTATTTTCAATTTTAAAATGCAAATGCACGCAGTGACACAAATACACTAACAGAGCATAAATGACTAAAAAATGAACAAATCTGTAGTCTAACTGGGATGACTATTGACTAGTAAATATCACTCAATAAACTACAACATTACTTGTAAACCAAATTTTGTGACAAAGCACCTCTCTTCAAAAAAAAACAAAAAACAACTACGATTAACTGGCTTGTGTGCATGATCCATAATCAATTAAATCCAAACTTACAAAACAAAATATTACAAAACCTTGAAACTTGAAAGTGCGTTTAGATTGGACACAAAACAATGTAAAACAACTTTGTGTGTTGTCTTACATCAATTGCAAAGATCAGCATAACACTGCATTGCTTCTGGTCTCAACCATATTAGTATAAAACACATTCTACATTTTAAATTGTACCTTATTGTACCTTTCTGAATACTGTTGTCGATAGTTGATGAAATTCCACTATTTAAAAAGCAATCGGTGAAATTCCACTATTATAGTTTGCGATATACTGGTAGTGGCCTCAGTGGTCGCAACAGAGCAGGTGATCTTTTCTAAAGCAGTGATTATAATCCTTGAAAAACCAGCAAATTTTTCCTAAAAAAATAAAAGCAATTTGCAGCAAAGGCTAATAAAATACTTTCTTTCCCAAGCAACTACGTCCCACTTGCAATAATCAGACTCACAGCATGGCTTGACAACAGTATAAGTTTTGCTGAATGCAAAAAATAATGAGCAAAAAAAAGAGCTTCTGTTGCCAATTTATATGTTGTGAGGTTCTGACTACATCAAATCTTTCACCATACTCATTGTATTATGCCGAAGTGTGTAACATGGAGGCAATCTCCTCACATTTGTGAAGGGCAACACAGCTTCTTTTAAAGAAATGGTACAGTGGTGGCAAGCTGTTGGCAACACTGCGTCTGATTTGAATGGCAAAAAATATGAACCTCCCAATCCAGGACAAATGTGTTACTGGTCGACCAACTGACCAGTTTCAATTTGGTTAAATCTAGCTGCAAGTGGGACTGCAGTCAGCACCAAAACTTGTATCTCATATAAATACTGTAACAAGTTTGAAATATCATTGCAAACAAAGCTAAGCTACAAACCATTATTCGAAGAACATACCCAAACACTTGGTAAGTCTTGCTACTGTATATTTTTTCATCCAAAAATCTTTTAAAACTTCTTGTAATATTGCCAGATAATTGTGGATTGACTATCAATCTTCCTGGGTAACACAATTGCTCAAAAGTTGGCATCAATCAGTCAATGCTGCATAGTTTGGACAATTAATCGCTACATCAGAAACCATTTGTTTATGCAAACATATCTACATACTAGATTTCTTTCAAACTAGCTTTAGTAAGCTATTTTTTCTGCCTGAAATGCAATTTTGTATTTTAAACAATTACCGTAAAACCTCTATTTCACTGCCATGGCACTCTATTTTTCAACTCTTCCTTAAAAGTGGCGTTCTATTAGAGGTGACGTTCAATTAGAGGTTGGCGCTCTATTTTTCAACTAGCTGGTCAGTACTTTCCGCCGTCAAAAGAAAGTGATAAACTTGTAGAAGCAATGCCAAAAATACTCCCACAATAAAATCCTGAATCTTAAAAGCTAGGCTAGCTGTCACGCGTAAGGTCGTGATGTTGAAAAAAAAGGCTTTTAAAGTCTATTGTTACGCGTCACACGGGCGAGAGTTCGTTTAAATATACCGGTAAAAGAAAATTTCTTTCTTCTGTTTGGTCATAGCTGGTTTAGAAGCCATAAGGGAGACTGGTATTGTTTTAAGCTTTCCTTTGTTCAATTCCAATTGTTTGCTTACCGCATTACTGCTGCTTATCGTAACATGATACTGCATTGTTACTACCGGTACGTTGGTTGGTATCTTTTAAATGGCTGCTTTAACTGCTAAATTGTGAAAACTTAATCAATTTTATAATTACCAGTAGACACCTGCTGATACAATTTCGCCGCTAAAAGTGGTGTTCTATTTGAGGTGGCGTTCAGTTAGAGGGAGGCGCTCTATTTTTCAACTCTTCCTTAAAAGTGGCGTTCTATTAGAGGTGGCGTTCAAATAGAGGTGGCGCTCAAATAAAGGTTTTATGATATACAATATGTAGCTATAATTTACAAACATCAGTTAGGTCTATGCAAACACACTACATGTTTGCGTAGCAGATGTGCTAAAATATATGTAGTACAAATACATGTGTTAAATATTTGGGTGTCCTGATTGATCATTCACTAAATTGGAAACCCTAAATTTAGAAATTTAGTTCAAAATTAGCCAGTAGTCGTTGGCAGGGTTGGAAATATCGATTAGTAATTGATAATCGATACTATATTCTTAGCTTTTCTGCTATCGAAAATTGCAGATGCTTTGCTTTAAATTTTTTTATCGATTATCGTCTTTTCCATGCTTTTTGCTTACATTTTATCGATTGGTAGAATCTTTAAACTTTACTTTTGTTCTTGTTGAGTCTGCCTAAGCTTACATTGTTTCGTTTCTCTTATGCTATATTGCACTTTATAATATTATCCTAAAAGTGTACATTTTTATGCTTGATAGTACTGGTAATATTGGTTTTTCCACTCACCAGTTTTATTTAATGGTCAATACGGCAAAAATTTTAGTGCATCCTACTGAAAAATAGAATAAAAACTTTTGATCGCATTTCGACATCGATTACTAGTCTTTGCTTTTTGTTTCTGATATCTTTGCTTTTTGTTTCTTTACTACTCTTTGCTTTTTGTGTGAACTATCGATTTGTCTTTGGTTTTAAACAGCATCGACTTCCAACCCTGGTTGTTGGGCATTGTACCATTTACAGAAGTATGGTGATTGTAAAACTTTAATATTGATCTATTACAGCTTCATCCATTCTCATCTAAATTACTGTATTAGCATAGCAGCTGGGGTGGTGCTTCAGCATCTCCCCTTTCACCTTTGATTAAGTTACAAAAAAAGCAGTCAAGAATAATAACTCACAACAACATCAGGACACATAGCGTACCTGATACTAAACCGTTATTCACATGCTTATATCAATTACAGCTAAATGACATGTACAAAATGAAACAACGAAATGACATGTACAAAATGGAAACAGCAAAATTGATGCAGCGTTCACTCTAACTTTTAGGCTAATCGGCGAATGCCCAAATTTTCTTGAAACATTTGTGCCCAATGCTCTAAAAAGATGTTTATGAGCCCTAAATTTTGTAGCAATTCGTTATTAAAGTATTCCAAATGTCATATTTCCACAAATTTGTCGAATTTTCTAATATTAGATATTGCCAAAAATTATTTGCCCTTGTTCCAACAAATCGCTGATTCGCTGAAAAAAATCAGCTTAAAGGAAACACTGAATTGATGTAAAGAATAAGCAATAAGTCATCTTACACTTCCAGGTCTAACTTAGGGCTTTTCATAATACTGGATGAAATACATTCTTACACTCAAGAAATTAATACACTCAAGAATTGTTCATCTATGATGGAACTAAAATATGGAATTAAATTCAACAGGAAATTAGAGAGATGAAATTCTTGAAGTTTAACAAAGAACTAAAGAATTTATATACATCACAGTACTCAATTCAAATAACACAAAATATTGAATAAAAGGGTCCAGGGAGTCAAGTTTTTGAGCATAAGCCATAGATTGATACATAGCATAATTGTTAAGTTTGATGTTGTGAGTTTTGCTTTTGAGTTGTGACAGTAGTTACGGTAGGTTTTAGCCATCTGCTTTATTTCTTACTGATATATGTCAGGGAGTGACTATTTTACTGAAAAATTTTCAAGTTAAAGAGAATAAAACAAAAATGAGAAATATTCATCTAAGCTTTTTTTATTTGCTTTTTGAGGGGTTAAGATTAGGGCTTAAGTTAGGGTTTGGGTTAGGGTTCGGTTTGGGGATAGTTTTGGAGTAGGCATTTGAGTTTGGGTTAGATTTAAGTCACAATTAATAAAAAAGTAGATAAAAATTACCAGTGAAATAAAGCTTTCCTATATCTTACTGTATAAAGTTTCTTTTTTTTTGTGACAGTAGACGTTGATGACTTACACAGTCTTTTTGCTATCCAAGGTAAATCGAATTTTGTTCAAAGGTAGCAAGAGGATCTTGGGCTTACACAGTCTTTTTGCTATCCAAGGTAAATCGAATTTTGTTCAAAGGTAGCAAGGGGATCTTGGGCCCTTAATCAATTAAAACACTTTGTAGATGAGCAAACCATAAGATCTGTTTACCACTGCCTCATATACTCTCATCTACAATACTGCATAAGTAGTTGGGGGACTGCTTCAAAATCAACATTAGCACCTCTCTTTATTCTGCAAAAAGAAGCATCAGATTGTTAACTGGAAGTGGATATCGTGAGCATACTAATCCTTTGTTCTATCGAGCTAAATGCTTAAAACTCAAGGATATTTACTCTCTGGAAACTGCAAAGCTAATGTACAAAATTCACAACAAATGTATTATCTTTTGCAAATTCAGATAAGTTTAACCTAATAAAAAACTGCTATACACATAAGACAAGATTGAGCCACAAAAACAACTTCTTTCTTCCAAGAACTAGAACAAGATTAGGGCAAAAGTCTCTATCATTCGCAGGAATTAAAGTTTGGAATGAAATTCCAAGCAGTATGAAAGAAGTTTCATTCTACAGATTTAAAAAAGCTGTTAAAGCTCATTTTTTATCAAACTATGAAACCGATAAAAGCTAGAATAACAGCTTTCTATCAGCAATGCAGTAGTAATTACAGGAATCATAGTTGCATATTTATGCTTGAGTTCAACAATAACCTATTCTATTGCTTGAATGGCATGAGATTGGTGCATTCATCTATCACACATTTATACAATACGTCATCTCTCATTTTGATGTGCCCTTGAATTATTAGTAATTTTGCAATAACTGACTGAGGTTGATATATACTGGTATTGGAAATTGTACCAGTACTAATGACATATGGGCAAACAATACAAAACAAAGCAAGGAGGTTTTTTTCACTCCAATTGCCCACTTTAAATTCTATAAAACATAAATAAGCATTATGAACTTTATTAATTTCATTGCTATCCAATCTGTAACAGTATTTTTATTTTTTAGTATGCTTAGAGTTAGAACAATTCTAATGTTGCCTTGCATTTTCTTTGCATGGTGACTGTGAGTTTTGTGTATACACTGTACAAAATGTACATATCTTTGCAACACTTTTTTTTAATTTTGCGTAAAATTTTTTATCATAGAAAGTAGCAGACTGAGAAAATCTAGAAGCTGTTTTTTTTTAATCTTAACTTGGTGAGGTGGCAGTAGACTTAGATGACCTTTCGGTCCTTCGCTGTCTCCTCACCAAGTGACTAAATATCGCTTTGACTCTGCAAGTTTGTGTGTTTGGTTTTAAAGGAATTGCATATTTCGATGCTTTGGTGATAGACCTAGAGGAAGTTGCAGTTTTTTTTCTTGTGATATGACGTCACTTGGTAAATAAATAAATATGATGATGATGATGATAATTGAATACCAGGATAATGTAACAGTCATATCTTTAGACTGTGTATCTGCTGCAGTACTGTGTGAAGGTGGTAAAGTTAGCAGCCCATGTAACTTTTTTTTGCAAGATTTCCTTCGAACTGATTCAACAATCTCTGATCTATCAGTTTAATACTGAATCAGTTTATCAAGTAACCTTTGTTTTAATTTCATCCACTACGACAGTACTGAGGGAGGAGTATGAGCAGATGAGTGATTTAGTGATGAAGTCAGTAAGTGAATCCGTCTAGTTAATTCTGACTTTAAATTTGAAAGCAATCAAAACATTGGTGAAATTACAGTAGCAAAATAACTTTGACATTTCACTTTTCCAGATTCAGGGCCTACACAGTTTAGGCTAGCCATTTACGGTACCTAGCCAACTGCACTATCTGGCTAGGCTATCCAGCATTCAGTACGGTAGCCTACCGACAGACCGATATCTCAGATCTGCTATTTATTTTTGCAATATGCATACAGTAACTTGAACTATGCATTAATTAATGAAATATGTTTTAGGCTTCCCTCTGATATTCTGTCTATAATCGCTTAAAACTCAGCAGCCCAACTCTTTAAAAGCTTAAAAAAGATTACTAGGCTATTGTGACTAGCTGGTATCACAAATTTTGTCTTAATATTTTGACTTGATTATAAAACGTAAGTCTAGGCTTATTGACCAACTGCTATTATTGCTTTTTGCTATTCTTTCAAGCCTATTCTACCACTGCCTACGGTAAGACTTAATAACAAACTCAAGTCTAGCCTAACTGCCCAGTACCACCGTACCAATTAGCCCACAGAGAACTATAAACCCAGAGAGAACACAAGGCTGTAATACGTCACATCACGCATGAATGAAATATGCAAATTCTTCCTGCTTGCGCTTGTAAAGCAATGGAAGTAAATGGATATCGGCATAGCCTAGACCAGGTACCGAAGCAAATTAGCCAAAAAAAAAAATATATGGGGGTGTAGGCAACAAACGAAGTGGAATTGGAGAAAGTTAGTGATGTCTGTGATATCAAGGAAAGCTTGTTTCCTTGAATGTATTTGGATTTTTAGCAAAGGACGCCTTCCTTTGGCCTCAAATGCAAAATTTTGCAGTTTTTAGCCATTAGTTTAATACCGGTATCAGTTATTTATCAAAGACAATAAATTGATTGGAGGCATAAGCTGAAATATTGTTTTTGAGGAGGCTAATCACTGCTGTAGCTACAGACCGAGCGGTTTTAGCCTATTTTGGATGTACTATGGCTTATAAGTGCTAGCCAACAGTGTGAGGTAAGAATGCTTTCTGATGTGTTAAAATATGACAAGTCACTCTTAATTTAATATTGTAGTCCTTGTATAAGACAATCAAGTTTAAGCGACAAGTTTAAGGTTTCCTTTCACAGATGCTGGATCTGCATGATGATTAAATGCACTAATTAAGGCTGTAGTTTTTTAGTCTCGTTGCATTTATAGTTTCTCAGAGTATAGTTTTATATGTTATGCCCTATACAACTATTACAATAGTGCCTGTTTGATATCTACTTATCTTTATAAAAACTATATTTTTTCCAGATCATATAGGGTAATAGGCATTGTGATGGTATTTTTATTTGTTTATTGTCCTTTGCCAGACAGATTTTTTCATAAAATCTTATTTATTTTGCCTACAGATGATTGTGAATTATAAACAAGCCAAAGGATAAAGATAATTATCAAATTCTTCTCTGAAGTTTAAGATAGACTGTCACTTCTTTGAATTGCATCAATTCAAGAAATTAAACATGGAATCGACTTCTGAAATGTTTCTGCAAAGTTTAAAAGTGGTTATATGTTATCCAAGAAAACAGTATTTTATCAACAGTTTACAATTTCTAGTCATCATAGCCTACAATTTCCATTCATAATCAAGACATTCCAACTTTGATCCAATTTGTTTCCGTATGTTAAAAAATAGTGGTATGCAAGTGTTTTAGTCACGATTTGACAGGTGTTAGATCTGACATCAAAATAATTAAAAGCTTTGTATTGTGAATTTTGTCATGTTTTTTGCTATCACCATGAGTAGGCCTTGTGACTTTTATCCAAAATATGAATATACAGTACTTGGTTGTAATTTTCAATTGCTTAAGTTTAAAAATTAAACTGCTTGCAACATTAATTATTACTTATCGTTATGCTGAATTAATTAGTGATGAAATAAGAAATGAAAATTCAATGAATGCTGATGCATCAATGCGCAAGACTAGAATTTCTCGAAAAAAAATTCAACTAGCCTTTCACAGATAGAAATGAGCTGCAAGGCTAATGCGAATGGATCCAAAATAAACGCAGAGATACTTTGCTATTGGTGCAGAAAGCAGCTTACAAAGTGTTTTTGAGCAACATTCAATCTAGCGCCAAGCAGCTAAACTATCGATAAGTACTCTACAAGCAAATAGGCCTATGGTAAAAACCGAATGAAATCTCGGAGCATTTTGTTAACGAATAAATAGTCTACCTAACCGATATAATCTCAGAGCGTTTCGTTTACAAATGAATACCGATACGTAACCGAACAAAATCTTAAAAGAATTCTGTTTGCAAATGAATGCGATATAATCGAACATTATCTCAGGACTCGTACTGTCACAGGCTGACTTTCTAATGGGTTTGTCATCTCTTGCTAAATTCTATCTTGACTTTCGATGAATGAGCTAAAATCATGCAAAAATTGCTTTATTTTTTGCTAAAGCAGAACACATGTAATAAAACATATTTCAGCAATCAACGCAGCAATCCATTGCACAATTAGCAAAAATTCTTCTGTATAATTGATGGTGAATCCAGGTGGAATTAGAATTGATTTTACAACTGATTTTACAACATAAGATGACAGTACACGGCTAACATCTGCTCAAGGTTATACCCTACAACGACGATACTGCCATAACTACTTTTCCTGAAAAAGAAAAATCACAATGAAAAACAATTATGGTGGCCTGTGCTATGCACACCGGTAGCCTAAGCCAACAACATAGGTCTAATACCGTATCAGGTATGATGGGTGATGGAGGTTGTGAGAGCGTTTCAGAACTGCTGTTAAACTAGTAAACACCTTGAGCAAGAAAGACTTTGATAATTGCTTCTCACTTTTTACGTCTTTGCAATGAAACACCGACTGCAGGAATAGACTAGTGCAAATTTTAAATGGAAAGGCCAAAACAAAGCTTTAGTAGGCTAATATCGTAATACTTTTTTTTAAATAACCAGTTTCCTAAATCACTGGCTTTATCAACTTTTTCAAATTTTACTTCATTTGTCGCCAACACACCCATAATTTTTATATATTTAACTTTATTTCGATGTCCAGCGTAGATTCTGTCTGCTTCCATTTACTTTCTATGCAGTCAGATGCTTAGCTGGAAGAATTTGCGTATTTCATTCATGCGTGACGTGACGTATACAGCCTTGTGTTCTCTCTGGGTTTATATAGGTTTCTGTGTTTAGCCTGTAAATACAGTGGATCAAGCAAAAAGCGAGAGCGGAGTATGACTCAGAAGGTTGGGACACAGGATGTGACGTAATAAATCTGCAAAACCATGGTAGAAAAAAAAAATTCGCTCCGAGGACAGACCCTCTCGAGGCCAAAGACAGGAATGCTCGAGGCCAAGGCCAAGGACCAAGGACAGCCACAAGTGTTCTCCAAAAAAAAAGATTTTCAAAAAAGTTTTTCAGGCAATCTCCAATTCATAGGCGATTAGGCGTACCCGGAATTTTTGATTGGGGGAGGCCTAAACCACAAATCACATGCTATGACGTCATCAAAAATTTTCAAAAGAGGAAGTTTTTGTAGGACAAAGATATCGTAGAATGGAAGATCTGAAATCGTTGCCGGTTGGAACTTACCCGAATTTTGTAAAAGGAGAGGGCTTAAACTAATAGTTGAAAAGTACTAGTATCCAACTTTGGAAACGTGTTGAGAAAACTAGCGTAACCCAAACGTATCACAGACGGGAGTCTGGGGGCGGGACTCACAGCTGCCGGAGGCTTTGGGGGTCTAGGGGCAAAGCCCCCAGCCGTTGGGCGATTTTTTGTAATTTTTTGGAAAAAAAGCTATTTTTATGCCATTGAATCACAATTCGCAAGTGCTCAGAGCCATTTGAAAGCACTAGATTTTTGACATTATTGAAAGCCAATTGAAAAAATGAAATTGTTTAATCCTCCTTTTACTAGCAATTTAAGTCCAAAACACATTTAACATGTTGCATTTTGGGGTTAAATTTTAATTGTAAGTGATTTGGACCAGGCAATGACATAAAACTAGATGATACGCAACTCTTTTTCCTACTCTTTCTCCTCTTTGTTTCTTTATTATGCGGATTTTTGCTCTGTCTTTGCCCGCGCTGATCTGCTGACAGTGACTGTACTACACAGCCTTAGCCTTGCTTAACGACCAGCAGGTAGCAATAATAATAAAAATCGTTGTCTCTAAAAGTAGTTGCTTTGCGTAATTTGCTTAAGAACTTATGTCAACTGCTACATTACCACCCAAAATTCAATTTTCGAGTAAGTTTTGCTGGAAATGACATAAATAATATCATAAAAACTCGTAGTTTTTTGCTGCATACAGTTAATGGTTGGTTCATTGGTTGGTTGCTCGGTTAGGGGTTAGTTTGCGCGCTTTCATTTTTTAATATAATATTTTTTTAAAAATATTTAATACAATATTTCATTTTTTAAATTTTAATATTATATTTTTCAATATTTTGCCGTATTTAAGCTTTTTTGAATAAGACCGCTTTTTCAGACAAACTTTGGGGCGTTTTTTGGCGCCTAAAATCGAAGTCACGTTACCATGTAAAATGCATAGACACAAATCTATCATTCCTCTCTTGAAAAATCAGTTTTTCTTTGTTCTAATCGAGATATTGGAACGATCATAAGTTATGGTACTTTTTTACCAGCTATTTATTTAGACGCAATGTGGATGGTGTGACTCACTATTGCTGTATGTTGTATATGATTATATTAATGCATATGTATCGATTACAAAATTGTTATTATCTTGATACTATGACCAGCTGCCGCTTGAAAGGGTTTCTGGACACTGTAAGGTTTTATTTTCAGGGTGGTTTTCTTTCCTCACCATGCTCTTCTGAGCTAAACATAGTTTTGGCCGGTTGCGCCTCCCATTGACCACCTACGTAACCGTGCTTGGTCTCGCACTGGTCACTGCCCCCTTTCTTTTTTCTTTATCAATTACTTGAACAAGTACTGCAGCCGTTAGATTTACGTACATCGTGTGTGCCTGCATCAGGGATATATAGAACACCGGGATTGCTCGCTCCAGCGATTTCAGTTTTTTTGGTGGACAACAAAAGGGCTAATTTAGTCAGCTAATGTGTCTTCGTAGAGGTACTTGGTGTGCAGTGGAGCAGGTTAGCGTAAGTTAAGACGGCAAGGCAAAATTGCCGTTTTTTTCGAGAGTTTAATTTTTCAAGGAAAACATAAAGTCTAGAAGAGTTGCTCAGGTAATAAAAGCAATCCGCTAAGGCATTGGACTATATATACTTGGTCTGTTGAACAAGGCTACTGATTTCAATGGTAGTCCCAATTTTTATTTCTTTCACATTAGAACAGAAAGGATCTAGGCTTCGAAAAGTGATAGAGGCTCAGAGTTTGCGCTGATAATTGTTATAATGTAGACCTTCTGGAAAGATCCTTTTAATGGAATTAAGCTCTGAGATTAGCCTATTTTGAATTTGCAGTTTTTGCTGACAACTTTAGGCCATATTACTAGTAGCCTAATATCGATATGCATAAACATAAAAAGTGTTGGCATAAGCCTATCTATATAAAATTATTGGTTACCTGGGCTATGCTGCGTATCATAAGCTTAGACTATTAGTATTACAAGCATTAGTGAGCACAAGAATAACCTAGTCTAGTCAGTTTTCTTGAGAGGTGGGCTGTAAGCTGTTAGTAGCAGGTCAGGGATAGGTACCGGTATATAGAAACAGAAATGTCTTAGTCTACATTCTGAAACACCTGCTAGCATTGTATAGTCACTGTAAGGCACAATACGGTAACACCTGCACACTAAAGTTTCATCTTTACATCCTTTGGCTACGAATCTAATGTTCGATTCAAAATTTTGTAAGAAAAGTAGCCTAAAAATACTAGAGTCTTAACTAGGAAAGAAACAGCGCAAAAACTACAATTTTGGCAAATTGAAAAACACTTCACCTAATGACATTTATTTGCCTAAGAGGTCACTACTGAATACCAAACAACAGTTACCTTTTGGCAAACAAACATGCTGTAGGCCTACTGTTCTGAATTTACAAATATCAGTTAACCATGGGAAGGCTACTTAAGTTTAAAGCACTTAAGGCTGCGTAAAAAAATAAAGATGTTGACTATATCTGTTTCTTTAGGATTAATTCACATTACAGTATAGCCCACATACCGCAGTACTCATGCCACAGTAGATGGGGACTATTGCTGATTGTGCAGATGTTGGTGAATTTAACTTTCTAATGGTGTGTGCCATTTTCTCAGGAGGTGCAAGAGTGCATTGGTTGATTCTTTTCAACTCATTGTTAGCAAAGCAGTTGAATATTGTTTGCAGCATCAACACAAAGTTTTTCACTTACTGTGCTCTTGCGCACAGGTTTGTTCAGCCAAAACTAGCCTATATACGTGTCAGATTCCGCAAATTTTGTCGCAGCAAAAATAAAGCTGCCCTCTGATTTTTTGCCGACAACAGCTTACTTCGTGCAGATTCACTAGCAAGGATACAGTTGTGCAATTGCACTGCAAAGCAGCACAGAAACAGCATCACGCTTCCGTATTCCTACTCATAAACATTTAGCGATAAAAACTTTTTAGTCTTTAGCACAATCTAAAGTTTATTAAATAGCATGTCAAGAATACTGGAGTTTATGGTGGTGTTCTAAGCCAATGGAAGAGTTTATAAGTTGGTATAGTTACGGCATGCTATAGTTAAGTACTGCTTTTCCTCAATCACCTCTGGCTTTTTTATGTCTGGTAAAATGAACAATATTGATCAGCCTGTGGCAACGACGTATCTTTGAATCATTGCTATAGTCGTAGATTAGTAAAAAATTGCAGAGTACCAAGATACATCTTGTACCTTTTGAAGGAGATTTTAATGACATGATTTTCCAGATATTTAAAATAAATTTGATATATCTAGCAGTGTCGTTAAAAAAAGGATGACTATCACTGTAAAATTCCAAACCTCTAACAGTCAATTCACTGAAAACACCTGTAATGAAAATTAAAACATAAACTTTTGTAATATACACTAAAATCTTTCTCGTAATAACCAAAAAATATTGCAGTATTTATCGGAAAGGATTGAAAAGTCTCTGCACAATTAGCTAAAAAAAACTTATCATTCATAATTTTTTGGTAATCTGAACAAGCGATTTGATTGATTGGTTATAATGCGCTCTTTGCATATGGAATACTGGGGTACAAGTTTTGGTCAAGTCATAGTTAAGAATACAAATAGCATTCTCATCTTTTTGTGTACAACACGGAACAAACATAAAGCAAAGCAATCGGTGATATCTCCTACCCAGTAGCAATACTAATAAAATAATAATTTAAAATTTCGCACGATTCTGAGTAAAATTGCAATTGTTTCTTTTGCAATCTGCATGAAGTAAGCTGCTGTCGGCAAAAAATCAGAGGGCGGCATTTATTTTTGTTGCAACAAAATTTGCGGAATCCGACACGTATGTAGTTTTGGCTGAACAAACCGGTACGCAAGGGCACAATAATTTTGTGTTGATACTGCAAACAATATTCAACTGCTTTGCTAAGAATGAGTTGAAAAGAATCAACCAATGCACTCTTGCACCTCCCGAGAAAATGGCACGCACCATTAGAAAGTTAAATTCACAAACATCTGCGCAATAGTCTCCATTTACTGTGGCGCGTGTACTATGTGGGCTATACTGTAATGTGAATCAAATAAGGAAACAGATAGTCAACTTTTTTTTATTTTATGCAGCTGGAAGCTTTTGTGTTTTTTAGTGCTTTAAGTTTAAGTATCATGGTTAACTGATATTTGTAAATTCAAAACAGTATGTTTGTTTGCCAAAAGGTAACTGTTGTTTGGTATTCAGTTGTGACCTCTTTGGAAAATAATTATCATTTAGTTAAGAGTGTTTTTCAATTTGCTTAAAATTGTAGTTTTTGCGCTGTTTCTTTCCTAGTTAAGACTCTAGTAATTTTTACTTTTCTTTGAAGTATTTTAAATCGAACATTAGATTCGTAGCCAAAGGATGTAAAGATGAAACTTCTGTGTGCAGGTGTTACTGTGCCTTATAGTGACTATACAATGCTAGCAGGTGTTTCAGAATGTAGAGTAAGACTTATCAGTTTAAAATGTAACGAAAAAGATATACTTTTTGGACATTATTTCACTAAATGGTGAAACTTCAACGAGCAGCTATTATTGTGTCTCTCTTTTGATTCTTTTTTAACCGAAAAACTGAGACTTTTAAGCTTTTTTTATCCAAATAATTTGCTGAACTCCTTTTTATTTGATAAATTTCCTGATGTTTACAGTTTATACACCTTTATGCGGTTGTGGTGAAAGTGACCAAACCATGTGCCAGATTTTATTTGAATGCAAAGGCTCTTTGAGCATACCTAGTAATGCTGCTCATCAGCTTAGAGAAAGGATATGTGAAGCAGAAACTAACTGTTTCCCTAACATGCATGTTCAGAATTTCTACACTATACTTCTGAATCACAGTCGTGATTAAGGTTTTGTGACTTTGCTGTTGAAACGCATTCAGGAATGTGCTTGTTATTTAAAATCCTCTGTAAAATTAACACCATAGCTCTGTTTGTTTTTTTTGTTTTTTTACATATCATTGCACCTTTTATGTTGAGCTTCAATGTGTTTTTTTTATTCTAATACTGACCTGCGACTAACCACTGTGAACTGTAGTGTTGTAGCAGTTTAGTAATATTATTTTTCTTCATTGTCAAGTGTATTACAAGTAACATAATCTGATTGGCATATAATTTATATTTCAGTGTTTTTTGTTTTTTTTACCCTCACAAGTGTCATAAGTTTTTGTTTTTTTTTTGCTTTTTATCCACAGAAACGGTGACATAGGCCTTCTGTATTTCCATGTAGCAGTTTTCGTTATTTATTATGCCTACTTTTTCTCTTCATAGCAACTGATCGTCAGAATTTAATAATTTTGTTCAGTTTTTCCCTAAATGTTTGAAAACAAATCTTTTCAACTTCTAGAAAGAAGTGTTTTTATTTGGCTAAATGTGTATATTATATCGCATTGGTGAATAACCGCAGGGGATATTATTTGTGTACGTTCTTAGACACATTTTTTCTTGATGTATATATATATATATATTGTGTCTCTTATCAAACCCTTCGTCCATTTTACATCGCCAGTTTGGCGAAGTGCATTAGAGCGTTGTTACTTTCGACAACCATGATTGAAACGTTTTTGCTTAACTTTTAGCTGAGCTTCGTCAAGCCAAGTCATCTGACCGCGAACCAACGGTTACTAGTGATTTTGTCACTAAGTGAGGGTTTGGGCAAGATGGCTCTGAGATGGTAGAATATTTTTATGATCGGCCTTCTCAGCCAATCGGCGTCAGTTGGTTCGCGGTCAGTTGTCGTGGACCCTGACAGGTACAGTAGTGTTCAAATTAATTTGGACAAAACTATATTTTTGCATTTTTTGAATTTTGTTTAGGTTAGTTTAGGGAATGTATGATAGATAGTATTGTAATGATAATTAATAAGCTAAGTAAAGAATATGAACCACTATTAACTGCTTTTATGCTCTATTTTTTCAGATTAACAGATTTTTTTATTTTAAATTATGAAGTAAACTTATTCGTGGCCAAAAATTTTATTTTGATTTTTGCATATTACTATCTGCCTGCTTGCAATAAAATGAATATCGCTCCAAGAAAGAGGGCACAAATTGTTACTCTACGACAACACTCTAATATGACAATAAGAAAAATAGGAGAGAAGCTGAATGTGTCAAAATCAAACGTGGGGCGAATTTTTTAAATGATGGATACTAATGGTGACGTCACCACAACTAAAAGGCGGGATCAGCATGAATGAAAGCTTAAAACGACCACTCGTGATGACAAAATGATATTGCAAAATACTTTTAAAGACCTTAGAAAAACTAGTAAGGATCTTCAAAGAGATTTAGCAACTGCAGGAGTCAACGTGGATTCATCAACCATAAGAAAGCGACTTCTTGAAGCTGGAAGAAAAGCCAAAAGTCCATGCAAGAAGCAATTGCCAACAGTTGCTATGAAAAAGAAACGCCTAAAATGGGGTAACAAATGCAATAAAAGGGAAAACAGGGATGAATAAAAGTTGTTTTTCAGATGACAGCCATTTTGAAGTGCTTGGACTCAAATCTCAATATGTAAGACGAAGTGTTAGAGAACCCCTCAATACCTTTTATATTCTACAGGCCCCGAAACACCCCCTAAAGAAAATTTATTCTTAATGATACTGGAAGATTATGTACAAGCGAAGGAATGATGAAATCAACTAAATTTTGGAAAACGACTTGGTTTCAGTAATGCAAAAATCATTCTCAGATGGCAGTGGTGTTTTTCAGCAGGACAATGCACCATGCCATACTTCAAAAAAATGCAAACATTTTTTTGAAAATCGAAATTAACTTTGCTAGACTGGCCTGGCAACTGCCCATACCTAAACCCCATCGAAAACTTGTGGGCTATCATAAAAAGGTGTCTTTAAGTATGTGACTGCACAACTAAAACCAAACTCATAGAAGCCAAAATACGAATTTGGTACCATGATGAAGAAATTAAAGATATTTGCTCAACCCTAGTTGATTTCATGCCAATACGAATTTCAATGCTCATAAAGGCAAAAGGAGGATATATTAACTATTGAACGTGCTAGAGTTGATATAATTTGGATTAAAGATGTGTTTTTGAGAATTTTCCTAATTTTTTGACTCTTTTCGTTTTGTCCCAATTAATTTACACACTACTGTATATAAATGCAAAAAAAATCAATCAATAGCTTACAATTAGTAATGGCACACGACTTTCATTTGGAAAATATTGCACATTTTTTATGTATTTTCCTGTCTATGGGTATCATAATGACGTCAGTGATGACGTCAGTAATGACGTCAGTATTACGTTATTTTTGTCATTATGTTAACTTTGGTTGAAAGCATTATATTTTGTACAATAGTTGGTATAGCAATGCAATAAACAAAATTTTCCAAGTAACCCTTCTGTTGTCCGCCCTGAAATTCAGCAAGCAATCCCGGTCTTGATGTTTCTATATATCCCTGGCCTGCATGTGTATGTTGATGAGTGTGATTCAGTGCCGTCGCTACCGGGGGGCAGGAGGCCGTGCCCCCCTAACGGCCGCTTGTGCCGCTATCCCTATTTTGGTAAACTCAAAATATTGTTTTTGAAACATCACGCAACGACAAGACAACAAACAATGATGGAAAAGGATAATTACGTTCAAACATAATTCTCTTTGGACGTTTTCTCGATTCTTTGCGAAATTGCTGGCAACCAACTGCTGTACATTAATCTAACGCAATATTCCGTCTTAATTACACGCCTATACGGATATGTCGCAGAGAGGAGTAAGCCTGCAGAATGATTACCGGTCCTTCGTTAGTGATTACGACATGAAACAATACGGTACGTGAAAACAATTTTTTCTGTTTTGATTTTTAGAGCACACTCAAGATTTTGAGGTCACAGTCAGTGGCGCAACCAGGGTGAAGAGGCTTAGCCCTCTTTGCCAATTCACTTTGAAACCTCCAAATACGAGCGTTTAAACGTATTTTAGACTTGACCTGACGTAAGGGAAGTCTGAAAGTGCTTAGCAATTTAATTCTTTTAAATGACTTCTGAAGTTTAGCAATTTAGTTATTCATATGGCTTAAAAAAGTGCGAAATGTGATTAAAATTCAAAAACTGAATAAGATTGGTTTCTAGAACCATCTGGTCTACCGGGCATGAGAATCGATACTATAGGTAGGCTAGCCTACTAACTGTTCTTCCGGTAAAAGGCACACCATTAGCATAACGCTAATTTATTACCTTGACGTTTCGCTCAGCTGAAAACGCCGAGCATCTTCAGAAGTTGAGTTGGAGGAGTGTCGAGCACTCCTCCAATACTAGCACAAACAGTACATATCGCAGATAAGTTATTATTTTATTATTACTGGGCAGCGGTGCAAGGGAATCTGCTACCGTTAGGTAGAGTCCACCTACACGTTGCGTAGGCCTCGTTTGGGCCCATTGCAACAGTAGCTGGTGTTATTGTTATTTTGTTTGCTTACTGGTCGAACTCAGAAAGCCTCCCAGCTTCCTTTAAAGACGGTGAATCATCCAGCCAATTCCGGTGGTTTACAGTAGCTAAAATTGAACTATATTTTTTGATATTTTTTGTTTTGATTTTGGGGCTGCGTTTGCAAAGTTATTCAACAAATACAAAAAGATGCCCCCCGAGAAAAGTTTTTGGAATCTCTGAGTTTTGATCTTCCCGCCAAAACCAAAGTTCTTTAAACTATTAGGCCTACTGTAATCTTATTAAACTATTAGGCCTAACTATCTCTAAACTATTAGACCTAATAGTTTAGAGATAGTTAGGCCTAAACTATTTAGAAATAAACTATCTCTTAAACTATTAGGCCTACTACAGTTCTCTAAACCATTAGGCCTACTGTGGTTTTGGCGGGAAGAACAAAACTCAGAGTTTCCAAAAACTTTTTTCGGGGGGACATCTTTTTGTATTTGTTGAATATTTTTGCAATCGCATTCCCAAAATTAAAACAAAAAATATCAAAAATCATAGTTCAATTTTAGCTATTGTAAACCACTGGAATTGGCTGGATGATTCACCGCCTTTAAGTACGTGGCCAGTTTGTTAATATTACATTTCGTTACCACTTTGTGAACGGTGGTTTTGGTGATTCCAAAATATTTAACACGAATATCTTGGTAAAGCTTGCAATTGCCTACATGATGATTTGGTGTTTCATCCTCTAGGCAACATTTTGGACACAGAGAAGACTCAGCACGACCTGTAGTTTTCCTATGTCGTTGTAGATTGCAGTGCCCAGTTAAAACTTGCACTACTCTATTTAAATGAGGCCTCTTAAGGTTAAGAAGACGTATTGTTAGTCGTGAAGACGTCCAACCTACAGACTCCTTCATCCCCAAGCAGTTTTTCCGTTTATTCCACATAGATTTCCATCTATCTGTGGACCAGTCCTTTACCGTGCTAACACAACTGGCATACGGGACTGTAATAAAAAGGTTCAGGACCATGTATTTTTGATCTAGATCCTGATTTGGCAACATAGTCGGCCACTTCGTTACCATGAACCCCTGCATGTCCCGGAATCCAGGCAATACTGACGTGGTTTTGTTTACCTAACTGATTTAGGCTTCGAATGCAGTTGAGCACTGTAATTGATGTTACAGTGCACTTTATGAGTGCTTTGATAGCTGCTTGACTATCAACCAGCACAACAATACTTTGATTGTGCATTTTATCCAAAAGCAGGTTCTTTGCCACTTCTGAAATAGCTAAGACTTCTTCCTGGAACACAGTGCTGTAAATTCCAAAGTGGAAAAATGCTTGTTTTGGAGAGTTGTTTGGGTATTCGGCATAAAAACCTGCTCCTACTCTCCCATTTAGTTTCGAGCCATTCGTGTAAACCTTGACAGTGCTCTGGTTCAGAACGCTTTCAAATCTGATGGCATTCTTTTTGTCCATAATTTGACATTCGAAATTTCTCTCAAATACCTTTGTTTTCTTAATTCGGTCAGCTGGCATTTGCATCAGAGGTAAGAATTTCCTTGCCTCATTGCAAACATCAACATGGCTTTTTGTTTTCCCAAAGGAAGCAATTGGGTTGACATGCCAGAGCCCACTAACAGTGATTCTGTATGACCTTCGCACTGCCTCAGCCAACAGAAATTCCTCAATGGGAGTTATGTTGAGCAAAATTTCCAGAGCACCAGTAGGGGTGCCAGGAAAAGCTGATGAAATCATCAGGCAAGCAAGTCTCTGCACCTTTGTGAGTTTCCTCACTAGATACTTTTTGTTGAGACCGCCAGCCCAGGACACACATGCATACGACATGATTGGACGTATCATAGCTGTGTATATCCATTTCATCACAGATGGTTTTATTCCCCACGTTTCAGAGGTGGAGTCCTCGAGGACGTCCTTGGCCTCGAGGACGTCCTCGATTTTTTTTTTTTTTTGAGATCGCCTGAAAAATTTTTGTGAAGACCTTTTTTTTTTTTTTTTTTTTTGAGAGCACTTGCGCTTTGTGTTCTTGGTCCTTGGCCTTGGCCTCGAGCATTCCTGTCCTTGGCCTCGAGAGCGTCTGTCCTCGGAAAGGCTGTCCTTGGCCTCGGATTTTTTTTGTGTCCTTGGCCTTGGCCTCGAGCCTTGTGTCCTCGACTCCACCTCTGTTACGTTTTACCCACAATTTGTCTACATTGCATTAATGCTGTAGTTGCTTTGCGGGTAATTCAGGTAATATGAGGTTTCCAAGTCAGCTTGATGTCTAGAGTAACACCCAACAGCCTTGCTTCCTTGGAAAGTTCAAGTTTTGTACCATTCATTGACAAGGAACCCAAGTCTGGAATCCATTTGTGAGTGAACAGTACTATCTCGGTTTTCTTGCTGCTAAACTGTAGCTTTGATCCAAAGCCCAATTTACAGCAATATTTATTGCTTTCTGGGCCATTCCTCTGATCCAAAGCATATCAGCACCAGTGACCAACACTGCTAGATCATCGGCATAAGCTGGAACATAAAAGCCTCTGCTACGTAACTCTAGCAACAGGCTGTTTAAGACACAGTTCCATAGAAAAGAGGACAGGATACCACCTTGTGGGTTCCCCTTTACTACTTCCCTTTTAACTTTATCACCATATAATTCTACTTAGACTGTGCGATGTCTTAGTAGACTCTCTATCCATGAGGTGAGAATCTTAGACATGCCCAGCCCTCGCAGAGCCGCAACAAAGCTACGGAAGGTGACATTGTCGAAGGCGCCGACAATATCCAGGAAAATACCCAAAGCCGGCTTTTTTCTAACAAGGCAATGCTCTACACGGCGTACAAATTCATGCAAAGCAGTTTCCGTAGCAACTCCAGCACGAAAACCATACTGCGATGCAGAAAGCTTTGCCTGCACGTTATTATCTTCATTAACATGATACGAAACTAGCCTTTCCAACCATTTCAGTTGAAAAGAAGTTAGAGTGATCATACGGAAGGATTTAGCTTCAAAATAGCTTTCCTTTCCGGGTTTTGGGAGAAATATACCTGTGCCTTCTTTTCATGCCAATGGCACATAGCTGTGTCTCAGGCATGCTTGAAAAATGACATGGTAATATCCTTTCCGTTGATTCCAACCTTTCTGTAGCAGTACAGGATAGAGCTCGTCTGGCCCTGGTGCTTTGAATGGTTGAAATTCGTTAATAGCTGCTTCCATACGCTCAAATGAACATATGTTTGCAATCATTTCAGTGTCTTCAGGTCTCATGAATGGGTTGTCCACTAAGTTGGACCTGGTTGCAAGATTTTCTAACTGCTGGCTACCCCGTGATAAGATATCCAGCAGATAGTTTAAAGTTTCTAGTGGAGACTTTGTGAATTCTCCGTTGTGTTTAATTACGTTGCTAACACGCACCGTTTCATTCCTTCGAATAATCTTAACCAGGCGTTGGTGTTTGACTATTCATGCTTTCTACAAAGCTATGCCATGAATCGCGCTTTGCTTTTCTGACAGCTTTTTTGAAATGAGATAAGGCGAGCTTTTGAGCCTCCCAATCTTTTTCTGTTTTTGTTTCAATGGCTTTTCTCCAAGTTCGGCGAGCCTCTTTCCGAAGACTTGCAAGCTCAGAATTCCACCAAATGTTATCTTTCTTACGAAGCAACTTTCGCATAGGGCAAGCAGCTTCATATGATTTAGTAATAACGGAATGAACTTTGTTTGCCAGCACATCAATGTCTTCTTTTGAGGAAGGCACTGGTACTGGTCGTAAAGTTCGTTGACTTAATTTTTGTTCGAGTTCGTTTACATACTTGTTCCAGCATGTACTACGAACATTACGAAACATTTTAGCCTGTTTTTGGATCCTGCCTTTAACCTGGAACCTAATATACAAGTGATCCGAGAATGATGGCACGTTGCTAACATGCCAGCCAACCACTCGGTTCCATGCACACCGGTTCACTAAGGTTAAGTCCAGAACCTCTTCCCGCGTTTTAGTTCTGAATGTTGGTTTATTACCCACATTACAGAAATTTAGGTCTGCACTAGCACAATATGCTAACAGATCCTCTCCTCGAGGGTTTATATCAGAGGATCCCCATATAGTGTGATGTGCATTTGCATCGGTTCCTACAATAGTAGGAATTTGTTCATTTTCTGTGAAGACCAACAAATCCCTCAGTAAATTGGGCGGAGCAGGTTCTTCGGCTGCCATGTATGCTGATACGAAAACAAAACTGTCTCCCTTTCGGCACACATTGTTAACTCTAATTGCCACTATATCCTCATTTGAAAACATCGGGATTAGAGAACAACAGAGATCAGGAGTAACATAAATGCACGCCCGAGGACGATTACCCTTTTCAATTCCTTGAAAGAGGTTCCATCCTCGTAGCTTACTTCTGGTTTTAGTGGCATATGTCCATGGTTCTTGAGCTAACACTAACCCGGAACGTACGCTTTTTGTAACTTCACACATGTTATAGCTTGCTGTTTTACATCTGTGTAGGTTGATTTGCCAACACTCTAAATTATGTAAGAATAACTTAGGTGCCGTAATGGCTTTATTTGATTTATCAAGTTGTCCGCTGTAATCCTGAGCCATTCTTATCTATATGATAGATGTACTCAAGTATAGCGCTTTATTCTTAGAACAGCTGATATGGCTACTTCAATACAACAGAGAAAATCTCTGACTTCTACGAACTAGAAGTCGTCGGCTTCTCTGTATCTGCCGAAGTGCCAGGCTCAGCTGTATCCATTATTGCCTCACAGGTTTCATCATCCTTTGGCGATCGTGATGACGTCTCCAGGTTCTGAAGCTGCTTGGCATTTTTCTTCTTTTGGAACTGAATCCGATGATAACCAGCGTATGGGTTGTAGTTCAGTTCCTTCAGCGTGGTTAGCGAAGGTTCCCGAACGGATACAACATGTAGCATCCCTCCGTTCCCCTTCGCTGAATGCTTTGTTTCCAAATCCCTACGACTGATTTTCGCATTACAACGGGAAACCAGCGTAAGGGTATCGGAAATGCTTAAACCTTCATCCTCTGGCAACCAGATTCCAAAGGTTTTTGCTGGAGGCAAGTCTTTAGGGCCTTTTACATCGTAGCCTTGATGAACTACCAAGGACGGTACAATAGCCTCAATCACTTGTTTTGCCCACTCCAAGGTTTTCTCATCCTTGCATGTCATCAGCACCTTACCTTCAAAGATAAAAGTGCGTTCGATACGGACAAGAAAACCCGGATTGGTACGAAGAATTATTTTGGTGATGGCACTTTGAACTTCACGTAGATCCATGTTGTCCATACCACCATCCCCTTCTGACTCTTTTCTTGTGATGGTTAATTTTTGATTGCTGACCTTCACAGCCGCAGCATAGCTAGCTGGGGTGCTTGTGCCAGCCATCGTTTTCTTGGCTTTGCCTCCTTGCATATCATGAGCGACATCATGTCGCCCACGCTTCTGCGGGAGGTTTGTTGAGGAGAACAGAGAATTCGAAGATTCCCTGGCTCGTTTAGTTTGGCCGGAGGAATGGTCAGAGGACTCAGGGTCATGGTAAGCAAGTGTGATACCAGCCAGATCCCTCATTACCCGCTTCTTTTCCCTTCTCTTCCGGTTTTTTTCATAGTTTTTCCCCCGTTTCACCTCAGACCTGCAAGCAACATCCGAAGAATTACTGGGATTCTGAAGCTCCACAGGGGGAGTTGAAGTGGTATTCGATTTTACAACCAACCATGCCACTTTTGCTGTACCCTCAGCTTCTGAGACGAACTCCTTTAGCAAAGGAACCTTCTCAACTTGAGGGCTTAGGTTTGATGTTTTTTCGGCATCTGGGCTAGAAGGCGCAGATGGCCGAGTGCTTTCTTTCTTGGTATTGTCACTCAAGAATTCACTGATTCTTGGTTGTGACAGTGCCACTTCTTCTGAATTTAGGGGTGTAATCCGTGTTACTTTCTTTTTTCTATTAACTGACATAATTCATTAAGTTGGTTTTCTTTAAACTGGGAAAAGTTCCAAAGACCAGATTATTCAGACAGACAGAAAGCTACAAACTTCTATTTCTATCGATGGCAACAACCCAACACTGCAAAGGACGGACTTTTCTCTGGAGTACTGGCCTCGGCAGAGCCCCTCCAATACAGCTGCAGACCCCTACCCACGTGCCATCTGGAACTACAGGTGCACAGGGATTTTCACAAGCTGATGGACACGAAGTCCTATGTTGGCTAGACTAGGACCAGCATCCTTTCTATCTTGTGGCCGCGACACGGCAGCGCGTTTTATCCGCTGTACCCTATACTCGCATTGACGTTCCGCCGCAATATTGGCCCATTACTACCGGTTCCATATCAGCCCGCAACCTCCTGTTGGTTTTAGAGTCAGGGGTTGGAAATTAGAAGGAAGGACTTCGCAGTATCAGGCCTTCGCTTGCGCTATTGCCTGGTTGCTAGTTCCTGCACTTCTGAACCACGCCCATCCTCATCGGCAGTTGCCATTGCCTCAATTAGCCAGTGTTTCCACTGTTTCCACCCGACACCACGTGGAGGTCTGAGGTTGGATTTTGTCGGGCATCGCTGATAAGTTACAACATAATAAATATCAGAAGAACCAAGTAAATTAAGTGAGTTATAGATGATTATAACGTCATAATGATCAACAAAACGTAAAAATTCAATTGCTTTACTGTGATGAAACGAGAAAACGTGGCTATGTCATATATGGTAAAAAAAATTAGCAAAAACAAAAAAACAGCATTTACTGACCACTTTTGGCTAAAGATCGGTACACTGATGGCAATGTCTCACCATCCGAACGGTTGATAACGTTAGTGTTAGCATTGATAAACCAACTTTCAGCAATTAACCGTCTACGATAACTATTAACATATTTTAAAACGGTGGATTCTTCCCAATTAATACGATGATCAAACAACATTAAATGTTCACATAAAGCGGATTTTTCTGGTTCCGCATTTTTGACGGCTCTTTTATGTTCTGCAACACGACTTTTTAAATCCCGTTTCGTTTGCCCCACATACACAAACTCACAATCAGCACAAGATATCTTATAAACTAATCGACTCTTTTCATGCTCAGCAATAGGATCTTTGGGCGAGGTAAGAATGTTTCCAATGGTTTTAACCGGCTTCATCGCAACTTTCACACCAGCTTCGTTAAGAATACGACCGATACGTTCTGAAGTACCCTGTACATTGGCCTGCCGACCAAAATGCAGAATAAGGAAAATACCACGTTTTTAGCACTTCTAAGAATCCCTTTTGCTCTGGATTAGACTAAAAAATGCTTTAAAGCATAGTTTGAAACGTTTGTTTGGGGGGGGGGGGGGCTAATAGACTGCCGACCAAAATGCAGAATAAGGAAAATACCACGTTTTTAGCATTTCTAAGACTGTCTTTTGCGCTGGATTAGATTATTTTGAAACGTTTATTTAAGGGGGGGGGCTAATGAACTTCCGACCAAAATGCAAAATAAGAAAAATATCATGTTTTTAGCACTTCTAAGACTCTCTTTTGCACTGGATTAGACTAAAAAATGCTTTAAAGCATAGTTTGAAACGTTTATTTAGGGGGGGGGGGCTAATAGACTGCCTACCAAAATGCAGAATAAGGAAAATACCACGTTTTTAGCCAGTAGCGTAGCCAGGGGGGGCGGGGGGGCTATAGCTCCCCCCTGATTGACATGTCGATCAAAAAGCAAAATGGGAAAAACACTACATTTTTAGCACTTTGAGACTGTTTTATGCACTGGAGTGGACTAGATAGTGATTTAAAACATCTTTTGAAACATATGTCCCGGGGGTGGGGGCTAATTTGACAAAAATAAAACCAACAAATAAATGAAACCTTTGATAAATGGTAAGAAATAAGCAATCAAATTTGATCGCAAGTGTAAACATGCTGAACATAGGTGTCATCAACAAATATACTATAAACTAAGGAATAGGGGGGGGGGGGGCTATTCAGTATTTGTTAATTACCAATCATTTCTCTCAAATCTCTTTTCATTAGCCCCCCCCCCCCGATTATTTTTCTCTATAAACTGTATACGAAATAGATCACTCCGTGTGAGTTTTATTGAAGTGTTTGATTCTATAATTTACCAGCATCTAAACAAGAGAACTACATTTTACCATTAGCCACCTCCCAAATAGCCCATTTATGCTTCCAGTTTAATCTTGTTTGCCCTGCCAATTTCTAAGCCACGTTTCAAAATCATTATTTTTTGATCAAAAAAGCCCTAAAATGAAGTTATTTTTGCAAAAAAATGCAAAATTTTCGAGCGCCTCCGTGCCTCCGGCGGCTGGGGGCTTTGCCCCCAAACCCCCAGCCTCCGGCAGCTGGGGACTTCGCCCCCAGACCCCCATTGCGAATTTCTGGCTACGCGCCTGGTTGTGTTCCGTTGTTTGACCTTGGGGATGGGGTAGGAGTGCCGGTATAATCATCTATAACTCACTTAATTTATTCGGTTCTTCTGATATTTATGATGTTGTAACTTATCTGCGATATGTACTGTTTGTGCTAGTATTGGAGGAGTGCTCGACACTCCTCCAACTCAACTTCTGAAGATGCTCGGCGTTTTCAGCTGAGCGAAACGTCAAGGTAATAAATTAGCGTTATGCTAATGGTGTGCCTTTTACCGGAAGAACAGTTAGTAGGCTAGCCTACCTATAGTATCGATGTGATTAAAATGGCGTTAAAATCTCTATATTTTTGCTGCATAATCGTAAAAATTGCCCAGCGGCTGGATGCTTCGCCTCCAGGCCCCTTACTCAATCACTAAATATTTAGTGACTATGCCTTCTGCGATACGTTTGAGTTGCATCAGTTTGCTTAGCATCACGGGGGCTTAAAGGCGGTGAATCATCCAGCCAATTCCAGCGGTTTACAATAGCTAAAATTGAACTATAATTTTTGATATTTTTTGTTTTGATTTTGGGGCTGCCTTTGCAAAGATATTCAACAAATACAAAAAGATGTCCCCCCGAAAAAAGTTTTTGGAAACTCTGAGTTTTGATCTTCCCGCCAAAACCACAGTTCACTAAACTATTAGGCCTACTGTAATCTTATTAAACTATTAGGCCTAACTATCTCTAAACTATTAGGCCTAATAGTTTAGAGATAGTTAGGCCTAATTAGGCCTAAAGTATTTAGAAATAAACTATCTCTAAACTATTAGACCTACCACAGTTCTCTAAACCATTAGGCCTACTGTGGTTTTGGCGGGAAGAACAAAACTCAGAGTTTCCAAAAACTTTTTTCGGGGGGACATCTTTTTGTATTTGTTGAATATCTTTGCAACCGCAGTCCCAAAACTAAAACAAAAAATATCAAAAATTATAGTTCAATTTTAGCTATTGTAAACCGCTGGAATTGGCTGGATGATTCACCGCCTTTAATCAGGCAGTGTTTGTGCAAAAAAACAAACTTTTGCTGCACTCCTCTTTTCAAAATCCTGGTTTCACATCTGGTAGCATTCACTGCTGTTGATAGATTTTTCGAGCTATTATGGGCCGCTGACGAAACTAGCTAAAAAAACCTGCCGGCCTTGTTTTACAATTGCGCATAATTTTAGCCGTACAAGATCTGAAGGTCAGTTTTTATAAGCCAACTTTAGTGCCCCTTACTTCATTTGCTCTGGCGACGGCAGTGGTGTGATTGATGAAATAATTAGGCCTACATTCATAGGTGGCGGAACCGGGGGGCCCCGGCCCCCCACTTTTTTTTCAGGGGGGGACCTGGGGGGGCCCTAATTTATGTGATTTTTTTCTAAAATAACACTGCTGAAAAATGTTTTTGCAACTTAATATCATAGATGTCGAAACCAGAAGGCGTAGAATGTAGACTCACACTCCTAACCGGGTGGGAAGGCATTGGACTATATGCATTGACTTTTACGACGATGACTCAAAATAATTTTTGAAGCGTAATTTCTCCTCTTGAGCTTAACACGAGATCGATTTCATTCCCAATTGTGATGCTCGTGTTAAGAGCACGATACCTTCGGTTTAGGTTTAATACCTGTGCGGCTGTCATTTTTGCAACTATACGATGTTTACGTTATTTTGAAAGTGATTTCAAATCTCTAAAAATAACCTCCCCTCACCGCGGTTATTGTACCCAGCCGCCATTCTTTGCATTGTTACGTAATTATTATAAGCGTCTCGGACGAAGTAGGAGCGAATTTGATTGGTGTGCAGCTGATGAACAATTATAGGTTAATTTGTGGTGTAAAAAATGAGTACTATGCTACATTATTTTCTCAGATAATTCTTTCATTTTTTTGTTCTTGACCACCACAAAAATAGTAAATAGCGAATGGATACTAACGCGAAAAGTAACATGTTGAATCTGGAAAAGGAGGAAGCGACGCAATCTTCATAGTTTGCACTCACGCGTTTCAAGTAACTTTTGGAAGGAAGCCAAAATGGAATGTCTCAAACGACGCTTGCTCTAAAAAGCGTTGTCAGTAGCGTAGCCAGGGGGAAGGGCGGGGGGGAGACCCCCATCGGCTATCTTCCCCAAAACAGCCCACCCCCCCTGTGCGGATTTCTGGCTACGCGCCTGTTATATGTTATTTGTATATGTTGCTGTTGAACTTAACACGAGGGCGGAACTATAGCCCTCCCCCATTGGCATGTCGAACAAAATGCAGAATGAGAAAAACACTACGTTTTTAGCATTTTTGAGACTATTTTATGCAATGGAGTGGACTAAATAGTGATTCAAAACATCTTTTGAAACATATATTCAGGGGGGGGCTAATTTGTCAAAAACAAAACCAACAAATAAATGAAAACTTTGAAAAATTGTCAAAAATAAGCAATCAAATTTGATCGCAAGTGTAAAAATGCTAAACATAGGTGCCATCAACAACTATACTATAAACTACGGAATAGGAAGGCTATTCAGTATTAGTTAATTACCAATCATTTCTCTCAAATCTCTTTTCATTAGCCCCCCCCCCGCAATTTTTTTTTTCTCTATGAACTGTATACGAAATAGATTACTCCGAGTTAGTTTTATTGAACTATTTTAATTTATAATTTACCAGCATCTAAACAAGAGAACAAACATTTTACCATTAGCCACCTCCCAAATAGCACATTTATGCCACCAGTTTAATCATGTTTGCACTGCCAATTTCTAAGCCACGTTTTAAAAGCATTATTTTTTAATCAAAATAGCCCTAAAATGAAGTTATTTTTGCAAAAAAATGCAAAATTTTCGAGCGCTGGGAGCTCCACCCCTAGACCCCCGTGCCTCCGGCGGCTGGGGGCTTCGCCCCCAGACCCCCATTGGCTATCTTCCCCAAAACAGCCCACCCCCCCTTTGCGGATTTCTGGCTACGCGCCTGTTATATGTTATTTGTATATGTTGCTGTTGAACTTAACACGTTTATAATGCTAATATAGAAATAAAACGAAAAAGATAAAATCGTTTTTCTGCAAACGTTCGTTAGCAGAACAGTTAAGTTCAGAACCTCCATCTAAGCAGCCGATAATAAACCAAGGGGAAGATAGCGACGAAAATTCGGATAATGGTAGTGGCCTTGCCAGCGATTTAAGTTCAAGCTATGATAGTCGAAGCGGTACTGGTACTCCCAAAATGATAAGTAAGTTTGCAAATTTAGCTCAGGGATCCCTGATTTAGCTAAACGGAGGGCTGAAGACTTGGTTTGGAATAGAAATATTAAACTGCCTTTTACAATTTACGGTTTGCAATAGACCCACAATATGATAAGCTGAGTTTATTTTTAAGTCAAGCGGACAAGCTAGTGGAATCGCAGTCGCAAAATCAACTGTGATCAAATACTGGAGATTTTGGCAAATCTTTGTTAAGCTATGCGTTACTACAAAAAAATTAAGTTCTCATAGATTTAAGCAAGACTGTGGACTCGTGAAGTACAGGAGTCGGAACTTTAAAAAATATAGGAAGTTTAAAAGCCTGCAATGTAAATTGTAAACAAAGGGAAAAAATTGGTCAGTATATCCTATACATTTCCAAAAAAAAATTGAGGCAAGGCCCTAGCTTATCAGGTATCCTCCTTTTTATCGGGCTGTATGTCGAGTTTAATGTGTACATTTGCAGTGTGTTTACAAACAAATAACAAAGTAGCTTTTTTGCTGTGACTAAATTTGCGACTGTTTTATTATGGATATTGAATAGGCCTAATATTATTGCTTTTGTTTTTGATGATTAATTAGGGCTTGGAATAACATTTATGGGCGCACTTTTTAAAACGAACTGCGTTGTTTCGGTAACCTTTAGCGACATGCTGCATTTGCAGTAGCTAGTACTAAAACAACGAAAATCGCTGTAAGCTTATAACTGCGCGTTATGCGCTGTAGGTAAAAAAACTGGATAGACTTTGGACCCCCCCACTTTCAAAATGGTTCCGCCATCGCTGCCTACATTATACATACTTCAACTGGTGTGACAGGTGTAGCAACCTTGCTAATAAAAATCGCTTTTTTGTCTTAAAGATCCTCTACATGTTTTAACGTCTGACGATATGTCTTTTTCCTGACTCTACGTCTTATATTGTGTTACTATACATTCGCTGTTGTTGTGGTAGTAAAGAATAAAAAGATTGAATGAACACTGGACAACTAAGAGAGTCGGAGCCGAATTACCAAAGTTTAAGGAGTTTTACTTTAGTTACATAGTTAACTTTAGTAACCTTTTTTTGGACGTTTTTCGTTTTGCTTTGATTTTTAAGTATTTTATGATTTATATTGAAAACACGTGACAAACTTAGTAGCGTATGTCATCAACTCACAACTTAAGTTTGTTAAAAAAGCGAATCGGCAACCCTAATTTGCTGTTCCTACGAAACTAAGTTTAAATCCTAGTAGCATTATTTCTTTCTACAATTAGCTTACTTCTCAGTTCTCAGTGTACAAAACTACTGCAGCGAAACCTTGGTGCTTGCTATGTGGTAGATAACGGCCAAACTGTCAGTTAACTCAGAGCGGTACATGGACATGCTGAGGCGACGCTTTATTCCAGCCATACAGAGGTAGAGGTTTGATGACATAAATGCAATTGTTTTCCAACAGAATGAGGCGCCTTCTCATTATTCCAACCTTCTAAAACAGTACTTTCCAGAGGACAAGTTATTTTCGAGGACAGACAATCCATGGCCTCCGCATTTCCCCACATCTTATTTCCTCAGACTACGTCCTCTGGAGTTACTTCCAAGATCGGTTTACAAAAATAATCCTTCAACAATTGAGAAACTGTAGGAAAAAATCAAAATGTGAAATAAGGAAATTCCGGGAGACATGTTGGAGCGCGTTATTGACAATTTTAATGAAGGGTGGCAGGTGTCTCAAAAGCGTGGGGCTTGGGTCATACATTTCAATTACTAGGAACTTGAGGAAAAAAACTAGACATTTTGCAAAAATTAATGCCTCTACCTGCTTTAAATTTAGTTGTTAAATTGGTGATTACTCAAACATTCTAGCAAAAATTACATATCATAAAGAGATACTTTTCGAGATCGGTTTTGTTGAAGAAATGAGAACTACTTGAGGTAATAAAGATGTGCCCCAACCCTTGTTTCACTATTAGCAAAAGTAGATTTAACTTTAGGCAGGGGTATCCCTGATTTTAGACAGTAAAACGGAAATAATAAATATCCACGCAATTTTCTTTCGCTGTTTTGAGGGTCAAGATTACGGTTTGGATTGGGGTTCGATTCTAGTTTGGCTTCAATTGAACTAAATAGATGGAAACTACCGTAGGGTATATCTATAGTTTACACCTGTACTTAAACTGTGAAATTTTGCATGAGGGGACGCTTTTGAAAGCTTGACCAAACGCATTCAGAATGCGAAAGAACTTCAGCAAAAATTCTGCAATACCGTCCCTGAAATCAAGTGAGGACCAAAAAAAAGGTCTTCGCCGCATTTTAGTAACCTATTCGGCCAGAATTTGTGGGATCGTCATCATTCAGCGCTCAAATCTCGATGGGTGGACGTCTAAATCTCGATAGGAGGACACAAAATCTCGATGGGGGGGACGCTAACTCTCAATGGGGGGGCGCGTCCCCCCTACAGTTTAAGTACTGCCTATAAGACTCTTTTTTTACTGTCTACAGCTTATTATTAATTTTCTCAGTACATTGTTCATGATAAATTGTCATTGTTGAGTCACTGTACATACTACTGCGAGTCACTGGTTCTAGTTTAGAACCGTCTCTGCCCTGTTGGAGACGTATCCATTTTAGGCGAGCTACGAGGAGAGCAGAGTGTATTGATAGCGTTTCATTTCTAAAGATTGTTAGCCTAGTTTAGCTCTAGTCTGAATTTTGGCACTAGTTTTGAGCCTTTCAGCCTACTAGAGACGTAGACATTTAAGACGAGCTATGAGGATAGTAGAAAGTTAGCTAGCCTATCGTTCGTCTGAGAGATGTAAGGTAAGATTTGCACTTTAGTCGGCAAAGATTTGATTTATAGCAATAGTTTCATTTGGTAAAGATGTAATTAATAGCTTTAGTTTAATTGGGTAAAGATTTTTCAGTTGCGATTTACTTACTTTGTTAGCTAGCCTATCGTTCTTCTAAGAGATGTAAGGTAAGATTTGTACTTTAGTCGGTAAAGATTTGATTTATAGCAGTTGTTTCATTCGGTAAAGATTTAATTGATAGCTTCAGTTTAATTAGGTAAAAATTTTTCAGTTACGATTTACTTATTTCGGCTAAAATTGACTGAATGATGGGTAAAGATTTATATATTACAAACCTAATCGGTAAAGATATATTCATTGACTGATAAATTGGTAACGATGCCTGGTTTGAAGATTTTTATCAGAGGTGATAATTGCCCTTTTGGCCTTGCTAGCCTTACTGATGAGCCCTGAGATTGGGCGAAACAGCTGTCTAAGGCATGCCATTCGAAATTATTTTGAATTAAACTATTAGAATTATCTCACGTAATATTGTGATTACTTTATATTTTTGGAGAAAAAAAAAATTGTGTCATGATCTGGTTAATTCGCGATTCTTTGTCTTTCTACGCTCATGTTCATACCAGTAGTCCTAGCTATACTGACGAGGAAAGACGAATGTCGATTCCGAAACAGTATGTCTTAGGCTGTTAATCAAAGGTTTGATTGTGCCTATAAGACTCTGTATACTGTCTATAGCTTATTATTAATTTTCTCAGTACATCGTTCTTAATAAACTCAAAAATACTTTAAACGATTTTGCTCTGCAAAAGAGAGCACTACAAAAATCGTGAAATTTGTTCCTCCTTGCAGTTCATCCCTGTAGCCTACTAGTTAGGCCTAATCTTTAACCATTCATATAAATGTTAAAGAAATAATAGCAGAGGTGGAGTGGAAGACACAAGGCTCGAGGCCGAGGCCAAGGTCAAGAATACAAAACAGTCCGAGGCCGAGGACCGACCCTCTCGAGGCCAAGGAGAGGAATGCTTAAGGCCAAGGAGAGGAACGCTTGAGGCCAAGGATCAAAGACATAACACGCAAGTGCTTTCCAAAAAAAAGGTCTTCATGAACTTACCGCGAGGTCTCTGACGCGTTCTTCAAGACAAAGAAAAAAAAAAGGTCATGACTCATCACCTTGACCCAATTTTTACAAGTCAAAAAATAGTGCTGTCCTCTACGGCAAACAGGGCATTTTCGAGGACTTGTAGGCTTGGAGGCCAAGGACTTTACCTTCGAGGCCAAGGACTTCAAAATGTATTCTCGAGGACGCCGTCGAGGACTCCACCTCAGAATAATAGCAATGCTATTCAAGAAAAAATTAATATTTTTTTGCCCAAGTCTCAGAAACATTTGTATTATTTTTGCCTAAGTCACTTTGCCATCGAGTGGGATGTTTTCAAGCAAAATCACATAGATCCTCGTTGATATAATCATTTTGATGTATTTTTGCCAAATTTTGGTAACGATACGTTATTTCACTAAAAAATGAGAAAGTTTTTTTCGTTTTTCTCAAAACTCAAAAAAATGACTTAGACATTTTTTTATTAGGGTGACGATATTTAACTAAATATGCAAAATGAAACATGCCAAATTGCATCTTTAAGTAAATATGCAAAATGACAACAGCCAAATTGAATATTTAACTAAATATGCAAAATGCCGAATTGGATATTTAACTAAATATGCAAATTGTATAATTCACTAAATATAGGCCTACAAAATGGCAAATGCCAAACTGCATATTTAACTAAATATACAAAATGACACATGCCAAATTGCATATTTAACAAATGATGCTAAACTACAAATGCCAAATTACGTATTTAACTAAATACGCAAAATTTGCAAATCTGCAAACTGACAGCTGCGCAATAATGCATAATTTTTAATTCTAGCGGTTCAAGTCCGTCATCACAAGTTTTCTACGGTCAGTGCTCTGCGTCTGCAAATTGGATTGGTGGAAGTCAACTGGGAGAGATACTAATTTATAGCAAAAATTGTAGCCTACAAGGTGCTGCGTTAATATAATTGAATTAGGAAAACTTGAAGTAGGCCTAGCTGTATAGCAATTACTCGGTCAGTCAGCCTAATTGAAAAACACGTATATTGAGCATATGGAGGTAGTGTGTCAGAAATGTGATGATGATTAGAGGCTATCAGATCAGATGTAAACTTGCAAACTATTGCAGCAGTGATATTAGGCTGACTTCAATAAATAATAAATAAATAAAATTATAGTAGGCCTGCCGGTAATTCAGCTCAACTGCTAATGGCGCAAATTTTTAATGGCATTCTTTACTAGGTCGTACTTATTTCTGCTACTACTAGGCTTTTTATACTTCCATTTCAAATTTGATTTTTTTAGCATTTATGCAGTGGTACTGGTAGAAAATAACTTTGGATTGTTGTAAACTAAGCCTATGAAATACTGGGGCCAAAAAATTTGCCCACACAAGCCCCTCTGCCCCCTCTTTTCTACTCAGGGCCTTCGAGAGGGGGTTCAGGAAGGTACATTGTATCCGGGAGGACCTATAAGTTCGTGCGCACTCAAGTTGTTGCTCCAGCTCTCAGTTAGTTGTGACTCGGTGTGCATGCAGGCGAAAGCTGGCCGGATTTCTGATGAAGACCTTTGTTTTTGGTCTTCTCCTAACTTCCGGCCATGGCCTTGGCAAAGGTGCCTAATATCAGTTTTTGTTCCCCATATAAGATTTTTCTCCAAGACCCTGCTTTTACTTTAGTAAGCAGCAGAGGTAGAGTCCTCGACGATGTCCTTGGCCTCGAGGACACATTTTCAAGTCCTTGGCCTTGGCCTCGAAGCCTCAAGTCCTCGAAAATTGCCCTGTCCTCGACTCAAGGACAGCACTATTTTTTGAATGGTTAAAATTTTGTAGATCGGCTGAAAAATGTTTTTCTAGACTGTTTATTTTGGAGTTCGACCGAAAAAAAAATTTTAAGACCTTTTTTCTTAGGAAAACACTTGCATTTGTGTCCTTGGTCCTCGGCCTCGAGCGTTCCTGTCCTTGGCCTCGGATTTTTTTGTGTCCTTGGCCTTGGCCTCGAGCCTTGTGTCCTCGACTTCACCTCTGGTAAGCAAATAAAAAAATTCATTAAATTTTTGCGCCAGTCAGCAGTTGAGCTGAATTTACCGGCAGGCCGACTATAACTTTACTTTTTTTTTATTGAAGTCAGCCTAATCTCACTGCTACTATAGTATACATGTTTTGAGTCTGATCGGATAGCCTACTACTCTAATCTCCATCACATTTCTGGTGCACTACCTTTATATGCCCAAGATAAGTGTTTTTCAGTAAGGTTGACAGACCAAGTAATCGTTATACAGCTAGACCAGGGCTTCCCAAACTTTTTTGCTCGCCACCCCCTTTAATCTTCTAAAAATTTCCGCAACCCTTCAAGGTTAAAACAATAAACACTCTGACTTGTGTATTTGTGGTAATTATTTAATGGAAAAAAATGATAACAAGGCACTGGTACCCAATGCATATAAAACGCAAAGACATTTGCAAACACCCTGTTTGCGTATGTCTTTACCGCTGCTTCAACATCATCTGCCGTATTATTGTTATCGTGCGACTTTTTTAACCAGCTATCCATTGATTAGAGTCTAGCCAGTAGTAGTAGTAGTATGGTAGTTATACCTCTATTCAACTAAGCTATATATGTACATTACGCTCCTAGTCCTCTACTGAACTACCGGTACTACAGCCAGGCGCGTCGCCAGAATTATACAATGCGGGGTCTGGGAGCTTTTGCGAGGTCTGGGAGCGTAGACCCCAGCGATCGAAAATTTTGTATTTTGTTTTGCAAAAATTACTAAATTTTAGGCCTAGTTTGATAAAAATTGATGCTATTAATAGGTGGCGTAGAAGTTAGCAGTGCAAAAACATGATTATTCCACTGGTTGCATAAGTGGGCTAATGGGTTCGCTAGAATTTATTGCCAGAATTTCAGTTCCATTGCTAGAATTTCAGTATTCTTTTAACAAGCTGGTAAATCATAAAATCCTATACCGGTAGTTCAATAAAACTCTCAACGAGTAGTCTATTTCGTTCAAAGATGTATTTTGGGGGGCTAGTGGAAGGAAGTTTGAGAGAAATGATTGGTAATTAACTAATACTGAATAGCCCCGTCCCTTATTCCTGAGCTTATATATTTTTTTGATGAAACCTATGTTAAGCATTTTTCAGTATGCGATCAAATTTGAATACCGAATTTTGGCTATGTTTCAAACTTTTTTCGCTGATTTATGAGTTTTATTTTTGACAAATTAGTCTCTCCTCCTCTAAATACACGTTTCAAAGCATGCTTTAAATCATTTTGAAAGTCTATTCTAGTACAAAAGACAGTCTCAGAAGTGCTAAAACGTGTTATTTTCCTTGTTCTGCGTTTTGTTCGACAGGCCAATGGGGAGGCTATTGCCCCTTCCCCCTCTGGCTACTTACCACAGCACTATACGAGCATTGAATTTGGCCTGCATAGTTCTATTATGTCATAAACCAAAGTGACAAAACAACACAAGTTAGGCATCCAGCTGAGCTGCATGATACGAATGGGGAAAAGTTTATCTGCTGTCTTCTTATATAATGCATTGTTCAACAAAGTCTCACTATTTAATAGCGCCAATTTAAGTAGAATCTGCGGCTAAGTTAAGAACGACGTTTTGCAGAATTGCGCGAGTTTTTTACGACAGTCAGGGGTTGCTGAAAGTATACCATTTTTACACTTTCTGTTAAAAATTGGTGTACTCTTTGCGACCCCTTGTGGGGTCGAGACCCCAGTTTGGAAAGCCCTGAGCTAGACCTACTCCAAGTCTCCCTACTTCAGATATAGTCAAAGCAGAACCCTATACAACTTTAGCCATGAATTAATTTCGTTTGCGGTGGACTTCCATTTACTCAAACTGCACACGCAGAGCATAGGCGGTACAGAAGTTGTGATAATGGACATGAACCGCTAGAATTAAAAATTATGCATTTTTGGGCTGTTGCAAATTTGCAGATTTATCGTCATTTTGTATATTTAGCTAAATATGCAATTTGGTGTTAGCCATTTTGCATAATTAGCGAAATATGCAATTTGGCATGTGTCATTCTGCATATTTAGCAAAATATGCAATTTCACATTACCAAAAAAAACTTATAAACACGCATTTGTATTACTTTGCATTTGGCGCCCCTTAAAAAGGTCTTCCCCGCAATTTGGTACTATATTCGGCCGGAAGTTGGGATTTATTCGTGCTGACAACCACTTTTTCGTCTAATCATTCAGACGCTTACTCCCAATGGAAAGCGCTGAAATCTCGTATGGGGGGACGCGGAAATCTCGATGGGAGGACGTTAACTTCCGAGGGGAGACGCGTCCCTCCCACAATTTAAGTACTGCTTCTCTCTCAAAACCTAGCTACAACAAAGCAACCTCAAAAATAGGTTTCGGATTTTCAACCTTCAGTGAAAAATCATTTCATCCATGAGAAGCAATGCAACCTCACGACTAGAACGAATTTACATTCTTGCAGCTATACCACACAAACTGATTTCTTCGTAGCCTAGGTTTCCTTGACCTTTTCTGATCATAGCGTCGGTCCCCTGATACAAATCAAATTCCATTGAACTTTTAAGTTGCAACCAGAGTCTCTGAGGAAACTAAACGATTCGCTTCTGTCCGCCGCCTTGAATAAAACACGTGTAACGTTTATGTCAAAACGACGCGTCCCAATGCGGTTGACCGGCTCGGTTGAACAACCTATCGAGCTACTCTCCGGGTTGACTTATTAATCCATATATCCGATTTATCTTTCACTTGTGGCTACGTTGGAGCTGACGCTACATAATCCACTTCCTATACGCTGGCGACGGCACTCCATCGTCTCCAACCAGCGTAAGGGAGTGCGTCCACCACTCCAACGTCCTGTCGTGTTCGCCATTGTAACTTTTATGTCAAAAGGACGCGTCCCAATGCGGTTGACCGGCTCGGTTGAACAACCTATCGAGCTACTCTCCGGGTTGACTTATTAATCCATATATCCGATTTATCTTTCACTTGTGGCTACGTTGGAGCTGACGCTACATAATCCACTTCCTATACGCTGGCGACGGCACTCCATCGTCTCCAACCAGCGTAAGGGAGTGCGTCCACCACTCCAACGTCCTGTCGTGTTCGCCATTGTAACTTTTATGTCAAAAGGACGCGTCCCAATGCGGTTGACCGGCTCGGTTGAACAACCTGTCGAGCTACTCTCCGGGTTGACTTATTAATCCAAGTATCCAATTAATGTTTCACTTGTGGCTACGTTGGAGCTGACGCTACACACATTTTTAATTTCTTTCAGTGGCGTCGTTAATAATGGTGACACCCGGGGCGGAATTTCGTGGTGTCACCATAGACTACTATGTTGTCACCCTTCATAATGTATAATTGGCTGCAAAGGTTATATTTGAAAGAGAGCAGTACGACTTCATTACTGCAGATAGTGGTTGTTATTTGGCAAGCTCAATAACCTTTCGTTGTAAGATTCTAAAACTTGGAAGTATGAGCAGCACACGTCTAATATCAGGTGCGTAAGCAGAAATCTGCAGTTGTGCAAGAGGCTGCGGTGGGGGGTCTGGGGGCGGTGCCCCAGCACTCGAAAAAATTTATTTTTTGGCGAAAGTAACTTAATTTTAGGCTTATTTTATTAAAAATTATTGCTTTTCAAACCTGGCATCAGGGAAAACTGGTGGCATAAAAATTAGCAGTGCAAAAACATGATTAGACTCAAGGGCGTAGCCTGAAATCCGCAATGGAAAGAGGCTGTTTCGGGGGTCTGGGGGCGAAGCCCCCAGAGCTCAAAAATTTTGTAATTTTTTTTGCAAAATAACTTTACTTTAGGCCTATTTTGATAAAAATTAATGCTGTTGAAAAGTGGCATAGAAATTAGCAGTGTAAAAACATGATTAAACTGTTAAATCGTTTCGCGTGCTTCTGGCCTAAAAGCTACCGGCGCGGAAGCCTAAGGAAGAGCCACCAGAACGGCGACTGCTTAAAATACGTAATGCGAAAAAATTGTCTTCCCACAGGAACCAAAACTGCAGCCTCTGGATTACCCGTCCACTGCTCTACCAAAACGATTAAACATTAGAACGAAGCGCGTTTGTACGCTCACGATTTGCAATCCAAGTCGAAGATGAATTAACAGGAAAATTTTTCTTTAAAATTGAGCATGACCAACAGCAAAAACTACAATAAACGCACTTTGTAAAGATGACTCAACTACAATTATAGATCCTGCCGAAATAAAAGAAGTCGCCGAACCTTTTAAGCAACGTTGGGACTGCACTAGCAGGTTATCCGCGTCATCTTTAGAACAATACGCAACTCACAATATTAGTCCGGTAGAAATACGACAAAATACATTGAAACCCGCAAAAAATTTATAATAAGCTGAAATTTGGCACAATGCCTCAGAACCTTGTCCTGAGCCACCAAAAAAAATCCCCATGTTTTGAACGTGGGACTTCCCCCTTTTTTGACCTTTAAAGTCTGCCATCTAGTGTCAAAGAGCCTGTACTGTCCAACAGCCAATCCAAAAGTTGTAGAAGAGCAAAATTTTGAATAGTAATTGGTTTTCAAGTGCAGGTATAAAAAAATTTATTTTGAAATCGATGACGTCATTGTTGGTGACGTCATTTCCATATTTGTTTTTGAAAAATGACGTATTCTGTATTGATGACTCAAATTGTAAATGAGAATTAGATTTTTGGCTCCAAACCAAAAATTGCTTAAATCAAAGTGATGACATCACATGCGTTTTTGATGGCGTCATCTGTCAAGAGCTTTAATCGTAAATCAGAAAAAGAGTGTTTGACCAAACGAAACATTGCAACACTTTGGGAATATCAGCATCATCATCATTCAAGTTTCTAAAGCATCTTCAAGTCCTTGGCCGAGGTCTTGCCTCATCCTCCTACATGCAATGACTCTAAAAAATCATAACTAGTGTAATTATATGTGAATTGATACGAATATGTACCGAGCACGATTATTTATCTGATACGAACAAAATTTTTACCGCTTTGCAATGTTTGACAATATTATTATCTTTTGCAAAATAATGTCCGACAATATTATTATCAGGTATTATTTTGCGTATTTGCGATATTATTGCAATGTCTGACAATATTATTATCCTAATTTATAATAACCACGCTAATATTTGGCAATTTGCCGCCTTAATCATTTTTTTTATCGTTCCTCAAGCTTGCATCTTAAACTAAAATTGCAGATTAACTTTAACTGCGCGTGGGAGCTTTCGATAAACATTCAAGGGCTTTCTTGAATAAACTGCAAAATGCATTATTTTATTTTAATCCCTTATTGGCAGTGGTGGGCAAATTACTGTATAAAAGTAATGACATCACATCACCAAAAATTACTGTAAAAAAGTAATAAAATTATCGTATTTGTTACTTCTCGGAAAAAGTAGTCAGTAATTGTAGTTACCAATTACTTTTAATGAAAAATTCAGCCAAAATGACAATAATCTTCTCTACATCACTATTTCTAATGGCGCTAAACAAAAAAAAACAAACAAACTAGATTTCGTCCGGGATCCAAGTATGATTATCAAGTTATAGCTTTAATTATACTACCTCTTCGATACGGCTCAATGCTCACCAATATTATTTTGATCACTGCATTACATCTGAGCGTCGATCCCATGGTCTGAGTCGGTACAGAATTGTTTTAAAACTAAGCGGGTTCCGAATTTCGGGTCTTTTGTTTCTGCGGTCAAGGTCATATCATAACAAGCCGGCTACCGTGACTCCTGGTGCGCTAAAGCCAGATCACGCTTACGTTATGATTCAAGAAGCAAAATCGAGCAATAAAAATTTAATGCTGTAATTAACTCCAAATTTATTGCTCTTCCTCAGGTTTTGATAAATAATTTTAGATAAGTCGCTAAATATACGCTAATAATCTAAATAACACGCTTAAGGTAATTCTCTCATAAAAGTGCTATCTAGATAAAAAAAAAACTTAAAAGATACTATGTGATTGTTTTATTTGTTGGTCAAGCGGTAGCGCGTTTGACTCTGGAGCGGGAGGTCTAAGGTTCTAATCTCGGGCCGATTAAATCAGGCGCAGTGTTGCCAACAACACGCCACCGCTGCGACATTTCTTCAAAGGAAGCAGTGCTGCGCGGGCGCAATGACGTGGAGAGGAGCCCCGCCAACTTGTTACACGCTTTGGCATAATACAGCGAGTGTAATAAAAGATTTTTGATCTATCACGTCGCGGTACTATTTTTTCAATCTATTATCTTCAAAGTACTTACCGGTTACCGTGTGGCTGAGTCGAGTTTACCGTGTGGCAAAATGGTACCATATTATTAATTATTAACCTGGAAACTAATAGCTTGTCTTTTTTCCTCATAGTTCATTTGTTCTGGAATATGCCGGTTCGTCTAATCAGCATGACTTTTTTTTTCACGGTTCACTCGTTTTACGAATATGTCCAATCAATTCTGTCGAATACACGTGACGGCAAAAAAATTCGCAACAACAGCAAACTTTTTTTTCTTCAATGCTCTTCTCTTTTTCTCCGCGCGTTTGTTTCTAGGCTACTAATAGAGAGTCGATGATGGCACCGTGCCTGAAGCAATATTGCGACCCCTGGGCGGCGAAGACTTTTTTTTAGGTTGTTTTAGCTGAAAAAGGAAAAACAACGTCGATCAACCAGCATGTCGATGATCACAACACCATAGGAATTGCACAGGTGAGCATCCGCGACCGGTTTCGTCCTTGCTCAAAGGACTCATCAGGTGGAAGAACAACGAGAAAACCGAATTAAGCAACGCAGCGACGGAGAACAGAACTTGCAAACCGACATCATGCAATGGCATCACGCCAAGTCTACTTGGGGTCCCTAAAGCTTTGTTCTTTTGACAAGAAACACTCGCTTGGCGTGATGCCTATGCATGATGCCGGTTTGCAAGTTCTGTTCTCCGTCGCTGCATTGCTTAATTTGGTTTTCTCGTTGTTCTTCTGCCTGATGAGTCCCTTGAGCAAGGACGAAACCGGTCGCGGATGCTCACCTGTGCAATTCCTGTGGTGTTGTGATCATCGACATGCTTGCGGATCGACGTTGTTTTTCCTTTTTCATTTGATTCGCTATGGTTCCCCGCCCGGGAAAGCGATATCTCTGGTTCCCTTGGTGGTTTTGTAGTTGTTTTAGCTTTAGTTTCGACGGAAAATGCGACTGCTAAGCGGCAAAAAACTTCTTTTTTTAGTCAACAAATTTTGTGATCTGAAAATGTGGTAAAGGGTCCGGCGCAGTATAAATTTGGTCTCGCCTACTGGTATCACCTCTCTTTAGTTACTAAAAATATTATAGAAGTTTACAAAGAGGTGGTTTGTGATTTTATTCGCTTTTTGCAAATTTATCTTTGTTTATTATTCGTTTATTTTTGCTTTGACATTCTTTGGAAAGACTCCGTAGTTTTTAGCTTTTGCCCTAAAATTTATTTCGCACAAAATGTTTAAAAATATTAACTGTTTTTGGACAAAATACTGTCCTTTTTTGTATTGATGTAATAGCTATAACAAAAATTTTACCCATTGGCGTATGAATGAATGTATTGCAATACCTATCTTCGTTTTTGCACAACATCATAATTTGATACTACGCGAAGGTAGATAATAATGTTAACCATAGATTATTCAGATTGATGTTTGTTAATCAAAGATACGAAGCAAAACTTTCCTAAATAAAGCCTGGGCATGTTTATAATTAAGCAACCAGACAACAAAATACCGCCACAGAAGTCTCCTCCTTGAAACCAGTGGAATTAAAAAACTTGCAACATATTTTCTATTGCTTCTGCGCTTTTGTTGCATCCCTATGCAGAGTTGTAAACGGGCAGACTAGTTCAGGCCCAAACCCCAAAATATAAGCCCGAACCCGAAAACTAATTTAAAGCCCAAATTATGCCTAAATAACCCAAAAGTTAAGTAAGGTTTGAAAAATTTAGTAATGTTGCCGAGCTATTTAAATCATATTTTTGTGCACCTAAGACAAAAGGCACGTCTCAGGCCAAGTAAATCCCAAAATTTTTGTCAAGTTTAGGCCCAGACCCGGCCCGACTAACAACTCTGTCCCTATGAGCTCTATCAAGAATCGATTGTCTTAGACGAAACTAGCACTGCATGTGTAAACCATTCTAGCATTCAAAGACATTCGGCCCATGGTATGATCCTGCGTCATTCTCAACAGAAACAACTTTTTGATTGGCCGGAGGTATAAAATAAGCAGCCAGGCAAGCGTTTCTACTGGATGGTAATATTTACAAAGTAGCCTAATTTGTAATTTTAACACCTCTAAAAAATTAGGCTGTATAATCACCACAAAAATTACTTTTTTAAAAAGCAGTGTCATTACTGTAAAAATTACTAAAAAACTAATTCGTTATTGCCAGCTTTGCCTATTGGGAGGTCTAAATTTTATCTGCTTGATTGCTACCCCAGAGTTTTACCGATAACACAGTTTTTGACCTTCAATCGACTGAATAAATTCACAACATAATTTTCCCAAGTTTAAAGCTAATTAAAAAAAAGCTAGCAATGTTTTATTTGGTCAAACTTTCTTTTAAATTTACAGTCAAAACTTGTTACAGATGACGTCATCAAAAACGTTTGTGACGTCATCACTTTGATTTAAGCAATTTTTTATTTGGAATCAAAAACCTAACTCTCATTATCTATTCGAGCCGTCAATACGTCATTTTTTCAAAAACTTTGGCAATGACGTCATTAATTTCAAAGTAAATTTTTTTATACCTGCACTTGAAAACCAACCATTACTCCAAACTTGGCACTTCTACAATTTTTGGATTGGCTGTTGGATAGTAAAAGCTCTTTGACACTAGATGGCAGACTTTAAAGGCCGAAAAAGGGGGAAGTCCCACGTCCAAAACATGGGGATTTTTATTGGTGGCTCAGGACATGGTCCTGAGTCATCGTGCCAAATTTCAGCTTATTATAAATTTTTTCAGGGTAAAAGCTATTTCTACCGGACTATATAGGAAACAAAACCACATGTTGTCCTAGCTATATCGACGAGGGGTAGAGGACGAAAATCGATTTCGAAACAGTACGTCTTATAAACAGATAATCGTAGTTTTGATTGAACCTCTACGACTATGTAATTGTGCGTAACCAACCGGTTCCGTGGCAACGTAGCAAGTTCCACTTGTAAAGATTGATTCACATTTATCCTCCTCTCAGGGGGAAGCGACGTTAGCGCTATTGTTTTCGGACTAACCGTCCGATTGACTTCTTCCAATGAAAATTTGGTTTTTGTTCGTAATCACCAAAGCAGAGATAATCATCACAAAACGCCTTATCCAAGTTCCCAAGAACGTGAACACTGAACAAGGTCGGGTCGAACCCTAATCATACGATCAGAGCGGTGGTGGCGGTGCTATCCGACCCCTTCTAAGATCCCCACACCAAAGTCTGGACCAGAGATCAACAATAGAGAGCGTAGCACCAAAGATATATTTGCGTAGGGGTTCAAAGAGAGGATAGCCAAGATGATTGAGGTCTTGAAGAGGGTCGTCGTAAAAACGATGCCTTTACCTTCTCCGCAACGCTGACGAATTGAGATAATTCGAAACTCGGTTGTATATTGAACACAAAACAATGAAACTGCAAGGAGCACTCAACAGCACAACATAATATGTAAACACACACTTTTGTACACATCGGTCATGCACAATATGTTATACTGCAACCCACGAGGTAAAAATGTAGACCTACACAGAAGGCTGGCCGCCCAAGCTAAACAATTTTAATGGCTAATTTCGTAAAAAAAGAAAAGTCCAAATCTTTCATGCTGTTGTTCTAGTTAGATTAACGACCTGAAAATTGGCACCTAAGTTGTGTTTAAGTACGAACTGTTGAAAAGGCGATATCTTACGTATTTATAACTTATTAGTAGCGCAAAACATTGAATTTTGCCATTTCTAATGTAAAAATTATCTTATTCGCTTGATATACGCACACTGAGCAAAACAAGCACCAAACCGTGAAACTTGGTTCAAATAAAAACTACGAAACTGCTTCGGTTTTTAAGATTTACAGTGTGGCAAATTTGATAAAAATAGCACAATTAAAACACCATACTGGTATAACTACGTATAAAGGCACCGAGTAAAATTGTAAAGACTATTCAAAAAGAATTGTTGACACCAAATTGCAAAACACGGAAAACTGGAGTAATGCATAATAACAACGGTAGAAAACGAGAAATATCCACCATTAACGTGTTGATCGAATAGTACAATCAAAATTTCCTCGCTAGTGTAAAAGTTAGAATCAGGGTGTCGAACCGAACCTGAACCGTTAACCCGAATGAACCGTTTCATTCTGTTGAACCCGAACCGAACCTGAACCAGCAAAATTTTACTTCAGTGAACCTGAACCAACCTTAACCCCTAACAAAAGTAAGAATATATTTTTCCACATCCGGATGCCGCTGGCGCTGGTACACGCACAATAAGAGCAGTGGTGAACTTCAACAGGATCAGCAATTTCTCCTTTTTTTTTTCTGAACGAAACGAGTAACGACAGTTAAATTTTAAGTCAATGAACCGAACCTGAAATATTTTACTTGAGTGAACCTGAACCTCGAAAATGGTGCTCAAGTGAACCCGAACCAAACCTGAACCGTTATTTGAAACGGTTCGACACCCTAGTTAGAATCAAACTAATGACATTCGGGCTGACGAAAAAACGATTTTAAAACCATTGGCCAACTCTTCACAGAAGCGAAAAAATGATTTTACACACTTAATAATTATAGGATGCGTTTCAAAACTTTGGAAAAACACCGAAACAGGCGCGTAACCAAGATTTTGCTAGGAGAGGGGCTTGAACCCCAGGATGAATTTATTTGCGTTTCACAGACGCAAGCCTGGGGCGAATCCCCCAGCCGTTAGGCGTTTTTTCGGGAAAAGCCATTTTAACGTCATTTGGATGGCATTCTGAACGTTTGTAGTGCCATTTACTAAAACTCGGAAGCCCTTTGACAAAAATATCTAGTCATTTCGGCCTCATTTATTTCCTGGTCAAGTTAAAATCATGCTTCAAAGCATGCATATTTGGGTTAAAATTTCTAAGTAGCTTTGCTAAAAGGGGGGCTTCACCCCCTCTGTTACGCCACCGCACTTAAATCACACGGACTATTTAAGCGCTAAGACATTTTAACACTTCGCGATCGATAAAATGGGTAAGATTTCACCTTTAAAGCAAGATTGGTACGAAAAGGTTGAATGCGACAAACTTTATACACATAACAAACGCTCCTTTAGTGATTCTTTACTAAACATAACTCGCTACGATCAAAAATAATGCATCCACGAACCAGTTCCCAGTGTTTGGTAAAATTTTGATTCAAATAGACGACACAAGAGTTGGAGTAGGATAGTTTGATTTAAATCAACCAAGAAAAATCATTAACATCAACTACCGGAATAAAAAAACTCAATTAATGCTAAAATTGTAAAATCTAAATAGTTTTTGGTCGTAAAACATTTTTTTGTTCCGTAACAGTTGATATTTTTCCACAATTAACTTATTAGTCTTTAGGCAAAATTAAGTGCGCCAAAACCATTGTATGCCTCCTCCCCCCAAAAAGCTGAAGAATTTTAAGAATCAGAAAAAACTGATTTAAATCAAACATATCTGATAAAACAAACATGATTTTTATCAACACTGGTTGGAGACGGTGCATCAAACAGCCTACATGGTCATTTGTCAACAGTTTAAGCATGTGAGGTAGCACTTACCTCACATATCTGCTATCCCATTAGGCTAATGTTTCATCAGCATCTGAATTCACACGTAGCCTATCCTGGCATCCCACCCGAACCTTCAAACCACACACGAGGGCAATTTCTACACTTGCCATCGTACCCTCTTCTCAGATTACTCTGATCTAAGTCTGACAACAAGGTCACCAGAAAGAGGATTCTCGACTAGTATCACACTGGCACTTCACTTAGCTCAACCGCATTGCGCTAGTATCACTAAGCATGAACACCATATATGACATCACATTAGCAATTTACCACAATAACCGCTAAGTCTCGGTGCTAATGCGATGTCATATATGGTGTCCAACTGTCCATGCTTAGTGATGCTAGAGCAATGCGGTTGAGCTAAGTGAAGTGCCAGTGTGATACTGGTCGAGAATCCTCTTTCTGGTGACCTTGTTGTCAGACTTAGATCAGAGTAATCTGAGAAGAGGGTACGATGGCAAGTGTAGAAATTGCCCATGTGTGTGGTTTGAAGGTTCGGGTGAGATGCCAGGATAGGCTACGTGTGACTTCAGATGCTGATGAAACATTAGCCTAATGGGATAGCAGATATGTGAGGTAAGTGCTACCTCACAGCCGAGAAAAAACAAAACAGTTTATGTTTCAAGTCTGCAATGTAACTTCTGAGTTTAAGCATGATAAAGTAATATGAACTTTACATGAGTATGCGACTAATGAAAAAAAATTTTTCTTCCAGTAACGCAGATTCGCAATTAAAACTGCAACGTCAAACTTTTCACATCAGGAACGAAGCTTGAAAACTGAATAATTTTTTTGAAACCGAATCAAAGTGATCAAATAACTTGATTGAAATAATTTTGAACCCACACCGTATGGCAAGTTTGAAATTTTAGACCATTGTTGACGTTAATTTTTTACCACCGTAATATTTTTTTTATGTAAATGAGATTTCACAACCGAGAATTCGTTCTGGGCAAAACAGCGCGAGCACAGCATTTTACAAGGTTATCAGCTTTCACCGGCCTTCGACAACTGGGCAACAAACTATCGCGGATTTATGATTTGGTTTGCTTCTGCTATGTTGTGTACATCTATTAAGCCATTCCCGTTTCACGATATTCGGTCAAGGAACTGACTTTTCTCCAAGCCACGATTTATTAACATAAACGTAGCACATGAAGAGATTTGGGATATTCTTGTGTTGCGAGTTCGATAATTGCTGCAACTACTCGATATGAATGGGATGCTCCGGACACGGATCCATTTGCCTATTAACTCATTTCAAGTCACTTCTTCATTGATTTGTTCACCATAACACAGCTGCAGTCAGCAACAGCTTTTATCGTCAACTTCTCTTGAACAAACCGCTAAGTCTCGGTGAGCACAGAACCTAGATCGCAAAGTCAACTTCTTTAACAAAAGCTTCCTTGCAGTCTGAATCACTCTCAAACAGCGCTGCCGCAAAAGCGACATGATTACCGCAGATGAGTCCAGCCCATCATTCGCCTCTTACGACTTGTTAGGCAAATGCCATCACTGTCCATCTCCGAGACGCATCTTCACTGTTTAGTATGTCAAGTTTGCAGCCCAGTTGCTGACGGCCGAGAAATTAAGCAAAGTGAAAAGCGTTTTTGTTGTCCTCCTGCAGCAACTCCTTCTCCTCAACTTTCTCTGACTTCATAGCTTTCATTTCTACGCTTCGAGCGGGCAGCCCCTCCACACTATGACGTATTCCGTACAAGAAATAAATGGTAAACCCTGCAATAAAACGATTTAGTTGGAACAAAAGCGTTTTGGAGCAATGAAAGGTTACAAAGCCAATCCATGATCAAAACCAATAAGTTTGACCACGGCACTCAAACCTGCCTAACCGGCGATCGACCCCGATGCGGATGTCAAACGCTTAAGCGATTATGAAGTACTTGGATGTAAAAGTTCGATCAACACAGTACATGTCAAAGTAATAAATAACAATGCTTATACATATCGTGCATCTTCAAAGACATGTTGCACTAATTAAGCCGCCGCCAATGCAGAACTTTTTTGCTGCTTTTGCTAGAACTTTGTTTTTTGTTGTAGTAAATACTACAACATTAGTGGATTCGTTACAAAGCAAACATATTGGGAAAAATGCAGATGGCGATTGGCTGGTTAATTATTAGTCAACCAGCACTGCACTGACAAGACCATTGAAGTCGACGAAGGATGATCTAATTGACCGATCACAAACAATAAACCAACCACATGGTCACAAAAAGATCTACCAAACTCGGTGTTAACGTTGGTGAAAACGAGTTTGATACTTCCGTATTCTTTCCAGCAAATAAAATTCGGGTGTGGAGGATTGAAGACACGAACTACTGTCTAACCAAGAAAAAGTTTGCTCTAACATCTCAACATGTTTTCAGCATACGAGTGGACCGGTGGAATCATGAATTATCATATGTCATTTGCTTCAACGTACAATCTATTCATAGACAGCGAAGGCCAGGACGACTTTAAAACTTCTTCAATAAAAACAAGAAGTATAAAAACCTAAAAAAGATATTGCTTGAAATCGGTTTTACAGACAAAATGAGAAATACTTGAGGTAATAAGGAGATGCCCGAGCGATTTTCCACAATTTTCAGTTATTCGCAAATATACGATTTAATCCGTTTGACTCCGTACCATTGGGAAGCCTGCATTTCGCAATTTTGTGACATCACAAAAGGCCTACCGTAGATCAGTACTGGTAGCCAAGGTTTACAAGTACCAGTGGCAGTAGCCAAGTTTTTAGATACGGTAAGGCTACTCGCTGCTATACCACTTGGCAAGTTATGGGTATTATATTAGGCCTACAGTTATGCACTGTATTATGTTATTTTATTGCTTGTTGTACAATTACTTAACTTAGTGACAACGAGTTGGCAAGAATAGGGCTGGTAGGCCAGGCTGGTGTTGTTTTAGAACTACTATAGGAGGCAATAGCCTAGAGTCAGCAAGAAATTTTGCAAAATTTGCCTTTTGTGATGTCATGAAACTGCAAAATGCAGGGTTGCCAATGATACTGAGTCAAATGGATTAAAAGGGCATTCAGGATCTTTTTGTTTAAAAAAATTTACTGTGAAACCATAGTGAAACAACTTTGGCAATTTTTTCGAACCAATTTTGATTCTCTTTGGCCGAGAAATTGTACGATATTCCCAATTTTTTTCCCATAGACTAAGGAGAAACGCTTTCCGAACATTCACAAACTGAACGGACGTGGGTCAAAATCGTTCCAAGTGACTGACTATACATTAGCAGATGTCGAGGAAGTAACTTCGTAGGTATCTGCTGAAAACCGTAGCAAACCTATATGAAAAATGCTAACTGAAATGCTTTGCAATGAAGTTTGCAACTGCATATTTACGCGAAAAACTAACTGGTCTTCTGACCTTTAGACCTAAACCAATTGCGCAATAATCCCATAAAACTTACTGGCTCACTAAAAACTGGAATCTTAGTCTAAGATCTAGTCAGCTACGATGCTTTTGCCTTCAACATGCAATCATTTCTTCGGATAGGCTATCTTTAGTAAGCAATAGTCACAATACAGGCTACTACGCCTAAAGCGCTAAAAAAACCTTATCTTGATTCCGAATACTTTACTAGCACTTGGCGGCCAAAGCACACCAGGAAAGCATCTAACCTCTCTGAATTCAAACAGTAGTTGTTCCACTAAGTTATTTTCCTATACCGTCAGCACTCACCTAGTTCCAAGAAGCCGGCTACTTGGCAAGACTCAAAATAGAATGAACAAACTGATTTATTGCGCAATCTACTTGAAACAAGATGGCCGAAATTTGGATTCTAAGAGGAAAACATAAAATTTTTTCTCTTCGACTTTCTTAACCTGATGAGTAACAAGAATCGCAATGGGGTCATGTTGGTAAACATATTTCTTTAGATTTTTTCTCAGTTTTTCAAAATTCGGGTTGAATGCCCTTTTAAATCGTATTTTCGCGAATAAGGGGTAGCCTATTGTTGAAAAAGGTCGGGGGTAACTCTTTGTTACCTCAAGTAGTTCTCATCTCTTTAATAAAACCGATTTCAATCAGTATCTTTTTAAAATGAAATTAGCTGGCTCGACAGCGTTATATCATAAGCAGAGCCGTCGTCAGAGCAACCGAAGTGAGGGGGCACTAAAATAAACTGAACTTTTGCAAATAAAAACTGATATTTTACGACTACAAATTATGCGCTATTTTAACAATTTTGTATTCATGTCTGAAAAAAGACATATTAGGCCGGTAGTGCTTCTTAGCTCATTTTGTATCCGGCCCATTTAATCGCTTGAAAAATCTGTTTGCAGCAGTGAATGCGACCAAAGCGCAACCAGGAGTTTACTTGCTAAGAGGAAGGGGAATTGAACCAAAAGCAAACTTTTTTTGCACAAAAATTAATTTAGGCCCCGTGCCGAACGAATTGATGCAACTCAAGCGCATCACAGCATGAGACATAGACTCCAGCCGCTGCTTGATTTTTGTAATTTTGCGGCAAAAATTGAGATTTTAACGCTATTTCAATCACATTTCGCGCGTTTTTGAAGCCACATGAATAACTACAGTAAATTGCTAAAATTCAGAATTTATTGAAAGAATTAATTTGCCTAGCCCCTTCTGCTCCCCTTGTATTTCCAGTCAAGTCCAAAGCATGTTTAAACGATTGTATTTTGGGGTTAAATCTTCTAAATAACTTGGCGAAAGGGGGTTGAAGCCTCCTTAGTCCCTTCCCCCTGGTTGCCCACCTGACTGCGACCTAATAGAATCTTGAGTGCGCTCTAAAAAACAAAAACAACTGGTCTTTTAAAAAAATGTTTTCACGCATTGTTTTAGGTTATAGTCACGAACTACCGGTACCAATTTCATAGGCCAGGGGTCGGCAACCTTTTGAACTAGTGGGCCACATTCAGTCCCAAAAAGATTCCAACGGGCCGCCACCATTCCAGCGGACCAAAAATGTCTTAGCCAGAAATTCAGGCCTTTTTTTGGACGAATCGGTGGCGAAGACCACAAAAACGGTTTTCGCCGGGTGATGAGAATCATTTCGGCAGTTTATTGCAAGTACTGAAATTGTAGGGGGGACGCGTCCACCCATCGAGAGTCAGCGTCCCCCTATCGAGATTTCAACGCTAGATGATCAGACGAAATAGTGCCTGTTAGCACGAATAAATCCCACCAATTCCAGCCGAATATGGTACCAAATTGCGGTCAAGACCTTTTGCTTTTGGTCTTCACCCAATATAGGGGATAAATATCCTTTTTTATATATTTTTATTTGGTTTTCACTCGATTTAGGGGAAAAAAGTACAACTTGAATCATAATTTCCATTAAATTTCGTTTACAATCCGAATGCGTTTAGTCAAGGCTGCAAAACCGTTCTCCCATGCAAAATTTTACAGTTTAAGCACTGTTTCTTGCTGCATATCTATCATTGAAAAAAGAAAAAAGGTCGCGGGGCCGGGTAAAATGGCTTGGCGGGCCGCATCCGGCCCGCAGGTTGCCGACCCCTGCTATAGGCTTATATCCCTATTCCGCGACAAATCCGTAAAGTCGTGTTAATATGACGGATTACTGCATCACATTTATGTACAGCAGTTGTTGGCCAGCAATTTTGAAAAGAATCAAGAAAACAACATACGAGAATTATGTGTGAACGTTATTATTCCTTTTTCTATTATTGCCTGTTGTCCTGTCGTTACGTGATGTTCCAAAAACGTATTCTGAGTAAATGCCCATGCAGCAATGTAGTTTTGATTAATTGATTCATATTTATCCTCCACTTGCGAGAAAGCGACGGCGGCGCTTTTATTTCGGACGAAATATTCTCACCCGCGTAGGAGTTGACCGTATGATAAATCAAAAACTGAATAAGAGTGGTTTCTAGAACCATCTGGTCTACCGGGCATGAAAATCGATACTATAGGTTGGCTAGCCTACTAACTGTTCTTCCGGTAAAAGGCACACGATTTATCAATGCCCACACTAACGTTATCAACCGCTCGGATGGTGAGACATTGCCATCAGTGTACCGATCTTTAGCCAAAAGTGTTCAGCAAATGTTGTTTTATTACTTATTTCATTTTTTACCATATATGACTTAGCCACGTTCTCTCGTTTCATCAGTGTAGCAATTGAATTTTTACTTTTGTTGAATTAGCCATAGCTCGCAAGTTGATCATTATGACGATGTAATCATCTATAACTCACTTAATATACTCAGCTCTTTTGATATTTATTTTGTAGTAACTTATCTGCGAAATGTACTGTTTGTGCTAGTATTGGAGGAGTGTTCGACACTCCTTCAACTCAACTTCTGAGGATGCTAGGCGCTTGCAGCTGAGCGAAAGGTCAAGGTAATAAATTAGCGTTCTGCTAATCGTGTGCCTTTTACCGGAAGAACAGTTAGTAGGCTAGCCAACCTATAGTATCGTATGATAGTTACTGTGCATAGCGAAGTCCTGGCCTCGACAACTAAAACTTACCAGCTCCCATCCATATCAACATCTTATACCATGTACTAGGCGGCAGAGACACCATCAGGTAGATGTTCACAAACATGTTAAGTATTGGTACAAGCGGCACTACCGGCACCTAGAGGAAAAGGCAAAATTATATGGTATATGGTAATTGTCTAATTGATAAAGCGATACGAGGTAATTAGGGTTTGCTGGTTAAATGATGTAAATAACTAGGGACACCTGGGCCCATATGACCGAAATTTCATCGTTAGCTTTAATTAACAAGTTTTTTTTTAGAGGCGTTACCGAACGAAATACTCGCTGAACGTAAGAGGTCATTTTTGCACGTGTATGTAAAGCCTTGCGAAATCCGTTACGTCATTCTTTCTCGCTAACTTGCTTTGAGCAATTGCGGAAAGCAGTTCGAGTAAAAAAACGTCACATTTTCCTCGCCAACTTAAAGAGGATCTTGAAGCGCTCTTTAAGCGTGCGAGAAATCTTTTTGGTTCAGAAATGTAATGGCGAAATGTTGAAAAACTTCTAACCAAAGCGAATTTTTCCTGAAAATTAATTAAAATCGTCGCCATGTTTGCTATCAAAACTGCTAAAAAAAGCGAATTGCATTAAGAACCTTTTGCTGTTTCGACTGATAAAGAAATGTTAAGTAGTGCCAGTTGACAAAAATTGCAATACACTCCCTTTTATAAGAATGATTTTCTAAAACACGAGGCTTATTTTTGCTCTAAAGTTAAGAAAAAATTAAAACCAATGCCAGCCTCAGCAGCAAAATAAACCAAAAACAAACAAAAAAATTCAAACTAATCAAAGAAACTAAAATTTGTGCTGATTTAAAGCGATAAAATTTTAGTGATTTTCTTGTATTTGCAAGCAAAATTGCAACTATTCAAGATTATAAAGCTACGTTGTTCTGCGCAAGCAATTGAGAATTTTTTTTGGCAGTTGTTCAACTTGAAAAAGCTTGCTTTTTCGCTTTTGCAATTTTACGATGCTGCAAAAGCAAGGAAAAAGCCTTCTCTTAAGCAGACAGAGCAATAGCAATTAAAAAGTGTTTCAAACATGCCCGCTAAGATTGACATCGATGCTCCCAAAAGTTTTACAAAATCAAGAACAAGTGAGACTGAATATCGGCAAAAAATTAAAACCAGCCAGTCTCAACTCAAGATCTACCAGTTCTAAAAAGGAAGAGTGTACTTCGACTTGCTCACTTTTGAAAAATTTTGAAACCTAAAGACCTATAGAGTTACAAACTGTTAACATATGAGTTTACCCACCAACAACCTCAAGGGCGCTTTACGTCGTTTAAAAAAGTTATAATATGGAAAAAGTTGTTCTTAATTTCACATTGATCTAAAAATATAATTAAATTCTGTCGTTCATTTACTAATTATCATCACTTGAGGAATTTGCTTACATAGAACAATAACGCATAGGTTATGGTATCTTTTTCCAGAACAATATAGTACATACAGTGCGCTTGAACGTATTATTTTGAAGTAGAAATGCATCTGACGTCACAATGAGATTATTTATGACGTACTAACACAAGTAACGAACATCTCGTAAAGAAATTCGAGCGAACGGTTTTAACATGTGTTGGGCGAGACGGCTCAAAAATTGCAGTTTGTCTAAGATTTTTTGTTCGTTAACGCTTTTTAGCGAGCGAGAATGGCCTTTACGAGCTAGCTAGCACGTTCTGTCATGTCTCCCCTGAGCCGGCATCACAGAATTTTTTCGCTTGCAATAACGAGCTTTTTTTAAGAGTCACTACCGAACGAAATGCTCTCTGGTTATTTCTGCACGTTCAGGTTAAGCTTTCCGAGTTCGGTAACGTCATTCTCGCTCGTGTTGGGAGCGATTGCAAAAGACAGCTCGAGTAAAAAAACGTCACATTTTCCTCGACAACTCAAAGATTTTAGAGCAGTCTTTCGGCGTGCGAGAATTTTTTCGTTTAGAAGTTTGATGGCGAAATGCTAAAAACTTTCACTAAAGCGAAGCTTAGCTGCAAATTAATTAAAATGGTCGCCATGTTTGCCACTACACTGCAAAGAAAAAACGTACTGCCTGGAGAACTACTTGCTGCATCGACTGAAAAAGAAATATTTAGAAGCATCAGTTGACAAAGATAGTAAGCAATACAGTACTGTAATAATGAATTTGTTTACTTTTGGCAAAAGTTAAATTCATTGTTACCGTTTAAATATAAGTTTACCAACCAAAAACCTCTAAGGCGTTAACCGTCAATTAAAAAATTGAAATATGGAATTTGTTTTTTTACACTGATCCAAAAATGTAAATAAACTGCTATCGTTCTTAAATTATAATTATCAGTGGGGAGTTTTGCATATAGACTCAAATATTATACCACATAAACGCAACACGATTGGTGCAATATTTTTGTTTGAATGTTTATTTTTCCCAAATTTTATACAGCTGTAAAGGCGTTGGCTGTTTCCTAACAACCATTCATTCAACAATCACAATATTCCAATAACTTTTTAACAATAAATATCTCTGCTTTTTTAGTTTTTGTTATTCGCAAGGGAATTCGAGCGAGCATTTTTAGCGAGTTTTGGGAAAGGCCGTTTGGAAATAGCGTTTTGTCTAAGTAACTTTGTCGTTCGCTAGCGTCTTTTGGCGAGCGAAAATGACCTTTCCTGATTAGTAATTATATTTTCAGTCATTGAAAAATTGATGACTTGCAGAAACTTTTGACAGATCATTGACAAAATCTATATAACAACTAATTCGTCAAAATGGCTAAATTTTTGAATGACTGGATGAACAAAAACACGATAATTTTTAAATGCCTAAAAATTATTTCCAAATTTGGACAGATTGTACAGTTGACAAAAATCTTTAAAGAAAAACAGGCCTTGAAATATCAACAATAGAGGTTGTGGAAGATAGTAAGCACTTGCCGATGCTTGTGCACTTCCAATCGTCTCGTTTCTTCCTCGCTAAGTCTGCGTATGATACATGCAACTCTACGTGTCAGGAGTGCAAAAATTCCGGCCCGCGATGACGTTTCGTAAGACTGGCACTCCCGAAAAAATAAAATGTGTGAATGTGTGTTACTTAAGAGATTGCATTAACAGCAAAAAACTTTTAATTTTTTGCTTGCGTTCTGGGCTACTTAAGTATAAATCTGCCCGATTGACACCTATACCAGATTTTGATCAGCATCTTAAAACACTCATTTTGTATTTCATAGTAAAATTACTAAAAATTAAAAACCGCAACAGCGCCTGGTTCGCTGAAAAAAAAACGGCTCCTTAGGAGGGATATGTTAAAATACACTGAAATCTGCTAATACGAAATCCTAACTGAAGGCTGATCTACCACTACGAGTCAATACTAATACCACTACGAGTCAAGCCTTAAAACTGTACACTACGCAGCACGGCGGGACAAAACCGAACTGCTAGTGTAAGAAATTTGAGCAAAGTATTTTATATTGACGCTTTGAAACGACAGCAGATTGATGACGACACTTTCTGCTGAGAATTGTGCAAATTAAATTAAGTATTGCATATTAAAATAAATAATAAATAAGTACTTAATTAAAATAAATAAGTATTATTTTAATTAAGTACTTATTTATTATTTATTTTAATATTTAATTTTTTCAATTAAAAACACGTGTTTTGTGACCTCTATTTTACCAAACAAAAAACAATCGCAAGATGTGATTGTTTACCTATTTTCTAGACCAAATGAGAGCGAAAAAGTGTCCTTATGAGTTTAGATAAAGCTGTGGATGATTTCTAAGACATCAAACAAAATACCCAGCACCGTCACATTTCTTTCGTTCTCACACCAACAATCTTATGTAGCACATCAGGCATGTTTGATTTCTAGTTTAGCTCTTCTGGTGTTCCATTAAAAATAGATAAAATAAATACTAAACTTTTAATCGTCTTTATTACCTTCTACTTGCAACTGTGATAATTTAAATTGGTGACTTTTGTTTCCACCTACCACGTAATCCTGAAGGTTCCTTGGTTTTTACGTACCGAAATAATATTTTGTTTCATTGCATTATTATTTTACACCTACCACGTAATAGTATGAAGAGGTAAAAAGGTATCAGAAGAGGTAAAAAACTACGCTGAAAGCAAAATAGACCTGGTTGTCAGCAACAGGTACAGTTGCATTAACATGTGCGGGAAAAAATTGGGTCCAAACTCCAACTGCCACGCAAACATTAATTTCCTTGCTTTGTATCAGCAATTTCGCAACAATCAACCGCTGCAAAATGACGCAATAATGCAAAGGTGGGAAATAACTCATTATCTAACAGTTGATTGTTTACACACTTAGCATCCAACGATCAATGCAAAGCGCGCCTCGGCATGTGATGCGGTTAAATAATGCTTACACCAATTTTCCAAACCCCAAATAGCATTTAGCATCAATTTTCCTCCGTATTCAAATATCTATCATAACCACGAACTGAATTTCGCACAGAAATTAGATTTGCTGGCAGCAGCATGTCCAACCACTCTGCTGCACATTGCCACTAGACCTGAAAACATAGTCTTGAAACAATATACCGACTTCGAACGAAAGTTCTTTAGTGCTTTGAGGCTGGCACCAAATCACGATGGTTCCAACCACAACAACCAGACCGAATAAAACGACGAATATGATCAGCGCGGCGTTCCACTTCAATGTCGACGAAATGACAGCTGCGATGCTGAACAAAATCATGGCGAGAGCTAAAAAAAATTAAGGATTATAAAGTTGAAGTATTACTGTAGGGTCTCCAATAAGTGGAATACTGCATCACCGATTCACTCCTGGGTGAATTTTCTTATTTCTTTAGAAGCTCTCCCAGGGCTGCCGAGCTGGTTAACACCTCAATTAATCATTGTCAGCGTAATGTTTCCCCTTTTATTATCGGGGCTAAATTTCAACATTGAACAAACGACGGGGCCTCCAGTAAGACTAAAACGTGACATCGCATGCGATATCCGGCGACTTAGCGACAGGTTCACGACAAGTGACCGGCGCCGCAACCTAACAGCGAACAAACTGATTGCCAGCTAACTCTAACCCTAATGTCGGCGATCAGTTGATTCACGGGGGTCATTGGTTAGGCTCGCTTTGCGACGGTATCCAACTTTTACTGAACCTTATTAACCTTTAAAATAATGACTAATTGCGTTATCATGTGGTTTAGTGGTTCATTGCCTCAGGCAAATGTTCAGGCAATGAACCACTCAATTGCGTTAAGTGAATTGTAAGAATATGATCGTTGATAGTCAGATCAATATATTTAAATACGCCCCTTTTAAATTTTGTTTCATTAACTTTAACAGCTTCGTGGTCATTCGTTTTCAAAATTTAAAGGTCTAGAAAAGTTAACAACGCCGAAACAAGCACTTTTTACGCGTCCTTTACAGTTTTTCACTTCATTATTAAATAACGAGAACGTTTTCTTTAAGGTAGTGACTATTTCACCGAAAATTTTCAAGTTAAAGAGAACAAAACGAAAATGAGAAATATTCATCCGCGCTTTTTTCATTTGGTTTTTTAGGAGTTAAGATTAGGGTTTAGGTTAGGGTTTGGGTTCGATTTGGGAATAGTTTTAGAGTAAGCCATTGAGTTTGGGTTAGATTTGAGTCAGAATTAATAAAAAAATAGATAAAAATTTTCGGTGAAATAAAGCCTTTCTTTTTTAAATTCCATCAGCCAAATTTATTCCTTTACCACGGCCAGATATGCTACGCATTTTACAGCTATTTTAGATGTTAAACATGGCAAAATCAATCTAATATTGCAATCAAACAAATTGGATACAACAAATTTAATCAATTGGATACAGCATATTCAATCCATTTTAGCACCAAAACTAATTTCTTTACTAAATAGTTCAAAAAACTTCAAGCACAAGAGGGTTTTCTCGACTTCGCAAGCGACAGTTTAGCAAAAAAACCTAGCCATTAAACAAAAACCTCAAACCTGATCAAGTTAGTGGAGCATTATGAAATTCCAAGTGATGTATTTCAGATATGACTATCAACAACCATAAACACGCTAACGCAATTGGAACGCTATTTTTAAGTACAGTGAAGTTCTATAGTTCAGTAAAGTTAGATACTTTCGCGAAGTTCCCGGATATCGCTTGCGATGTCACATACTAGTTTGAAAATTATGTAGTTGATTCAAGACATCATTGTCTAAAAAATTTGAATCAACACATTTTACAAAACGGTTCCTCTTTAACAGCATATTGAGTGCTTAGAATTGGCGAGTGTCAACATCTTAACAAACACAAGCGTTTTGTTCCTCAAGTTTGGAATTCAAATTCTACTGGATTGTACTGCATTGTTTAGTTGTTTCAAGACTGGCGATTCACGCGTAGAACCAAACATTCTATCAGTCAGGGTCACAGTTACAAAAACCCACCGTTCTCGCACACGAGATCTGATTGCTGCACCAACGTCCTGCCACCTCGTCGTGCTGGTGTAGCCCCCTCCCCAATGGGGATGGGTCGAAATGGCAGGACAGATCTCCCAAGGGGCTCGACTGAAAGGTCGCCCCCATTGTCTTGGACAGTTTTTTCGTAGGACCGCCTGTTGACCGGTCACAACTGGGCGGCTCCTCTTCTTCTTATTGACTGGACCCCCTTTCGGCGTCTCCTTATCCTGGCATTGCTCCTTATTAGTGGTAATGTCCATCCTAACCCGAGCTCCATCAGCAACCATCCTCACCCCAGGTACCCTTGCTCCATCTGCCATCTGGATGTGGGCAGAGACTCTCTTCAATGCTCTGCTTGCCTCAAGTGGGTGCATTTCCTTTGCTCCTCCCTTACCCGTGCCGACTTTCGCACAATCTGTGCAACTGGCACTGCAGTGGGCTGGCGATGCCCAGCGTGCCATCCCCAAAGGAAAACTGGCTCCCCCACTCAGACCAGTCTCCTCCTTATGCCACCTGCATCCCCTCCACCAGGGTTTCCCCACTACCGCCCGGCTTTTATCAATCACGTCCACCTCGGGGCCCCCCATGTTACCCTTGCATCATTTGCTCTCTCGAGTTAGGTAAGGACTGTTTAAACTGCTCCACCTGCTCCAAGTGGATGCATTTCTCCTGCTCCTCTCTGACCCGGGCTGACTTTTGCAAAATCTGCGCGGCTGGCTCCCCCATGGGTTGGAATTGCCCTGCTTGTCTCAATTGGGACCTTGCCTCTCCCACCCACCAGCAAGCGTCCCCCCACCCCGACTCTCCAGCTCCACCCCTACCCACTCCCTCTCCACTAACTTGCTCAGATCTCATGAATTCATCTCTACCTCTCTCCTCACATCCTCCTCTCCTTCTGCCTTCACCCTACCTGTCTCACCACCACCACCCACAAGCTCACAACCAATCCACAACTCGCCGCCCCACCCTCAAAGAAATCCACGCCTCTCCCACAATCTCAGAATTCTGCAATGGAATGTCGGCGGTCTTTCCTCCTCCCGTCGTGCTGAACTAATCGCCTTTCTTTCTGGCAACCACTATGACCTCATTTTCCTCCAAAAAACCCATCTTTTGGCAACCAAGAAGTTTCAAATCCCTGGTTATTATACCCTCTACACGGATCGGACATTCGGTAGACAAGGCCCGGTTTCCTCTGTTACTCATAACACCGGTGGTGGTGTCCTCACTCTTATCCAGTCTGACCTGGCTTTCTCTCCTGTTTCTGTCTCCTCTCTGTCTTCCCAGAACCCCTACTCAGACTACACTTGTGTTAAAGTTCTTCTCCCTAACCACTTTCCTCTACAATTTCTTAACCTCTACTCCCCTCCCATCAGAAACACTCCTTCTGACTTTCGCACCAGGAACTTCTATCCTGACATCCTTCCAAACTCCCCTGACACTTTTATCCTTGGAGACTTCAATGCTCACCACCCAACCTGGGACAGACTCATTCCCCCTAACCCGCTCGGAAATGACCTGTTTCGCTGGATCACTTCCTCCGGTCTGGAATATTCTGAACGACCCCGCCTCTCCTACTCTCCTTCATCATTCCACTGACATCTCATTAGCGCCTGCGTCTCTCGCTCCCCACTATGAGTGGCGCACTCTCCCTGGCCTTGGCTCTGACCATCTCCCCATTGAAATTGTCCTCCTCCTCTCTCCAGTTCGTCACCCAAACACTCGTCCCCCCAACTTCAACTACAACAAGGCTAGTTTGGATGTTTACCAATCATATATTGCTGAGCACCTTCCCTCTCTTGATGTTGATGCACTCAACATCCACCAGGCTGCCCACTCCTATTCCCTCTTCTTAGTCGAAGCTGCCAAGGCCTCTATCCCCTTTGGCCGCCCTGGTCGTTTCCCCAAAGCCTGGTGGTCCCAGGAAGTGGAATCTGCAGTGCGGGAACGATGGAGGGCCCGCTCTGCGGCACACCGATCTGAGTCGCACCGTCTCAGACACATAGATGCTTCTCGTAGGGCGTCCTCAGTCATTTCCAGAGCCAAATCTGCAACCTGACAAGCAATTTGTTCTAACCTGACCCCCCGTTCTGATCCTCGTGCTGTCTTCAGGCTTCTCAATGCCATCTCGGGCAAAAAGAACACCTCCCAAGACCCTTCTTTTCCCGATTGCACTTCCCCTCTTGACACTGCCAACCACTACGCCTCTTATCTTCGCTCACATCTATCTCAAGCAACACCCCGTACCTCGCGCAGAGCCGAATGACAGTTCATGAATGAACTCCGGAAAGCTAGCTGTGAGGATGCTTCTTCCCTCCACAATTCTTTCTGCTCCTCTTTCTCCTTGACTGAACTCTCCACTGCCATCTGCAATCTCTCCTCTTCCACTGCGTCTGGCCCTGACCAGATTGCCTATTCTTTACTAAAGCACCTGCCTGAGCCAGCACAACTCCTCCTTCTTTCTCTTTTTAACAGGTCCTGGCACTCTCACACCTTCCCCTCTTGTTGGAAACCTACCACTATCATCCCCATTCATAAACCTGGAAAACCCACTTCCTCTCCATCCTCTTTCCGCCCCATTTCCCTCACCTCTTGCATTTTCAAGCTTTTGGAGCGCTTGATTCTTTCTCGCCTAACTTTTCACCTTGAATCAAATCATCTCCTCTCTACTTGCCATGCCGGCTTTCGTCCTGGTAGGTCGCCCATTGACCAAATTCTTACTCTGTCTCAATCAATCTGGGACGGCTTCCAAAAGAAAAAACCTCCAGACCGAACCACTTTGGCATCTGTTGACTTCTCCAAGGCTTTCAACTCGGTCTCCAACTCTGCTCTGTTTCACAAACTCCTCCCTTGCTTCGTTCTTTGGGTACGCTCTTTCCTTTCTGATCGTAGAGCTAAAGTCCAGGTTGGTGGTTCCCACAGCCGCTCCTTCCGCATCAGACAAAGGGTCCCCCAGGGCTCGATACTTGGTCCAGTCCTCTTCATTCTGTTTGTTGATGACACCACTAAGGATTTACCTCGGGGTGCCCATGCCTCCCTGTATGCTGACGATCTGGCCATCTGGTCCTCTTCCACAGACCCGCTCAAAGCATCTTCTGTTGTCCAATCCTCCCTCACTGTCCTAGAAACATGGTCCAACTTATGGAGACTTCCACTCAATCCAAAGAAGTGTGAGTCCTCCTTTTTCTCTACAGATCCCCATCAAGCCACTTTCCAGCCCCGGCTAAACCTCTTGGGCTTCCCTCTTTTGTTCAATCCCACCCCTAAATTCCTTGGTGTAATCTTTGATCGGACTCTATCCTTTGGGGCCCACGTCCAATCCCTGTGTTCCAAATTCTATCCACTGCACAAAGCCCTTCACTCCATAGCCACTGCCTCCTGGGGTCCCACAAAAGAATTCTCTCCCTACTCTACAAAGCCTTTGTCCGTTCGGTGCTCACATATGCCTCTCCTGGATGGTTCCCATTCCTTTGCAACACTGCAACCAATCACCTGGAAGTTCTACACAGAGCTGCATGCAGGGTCATTACTGGATGCCTCTCTTCCACCTCCTCCTCACTACTCCTTCTCGAGGCCCAACTCCCTCTTCTCAAGCTAACTCTAGAACATCAGACCCTCTACTCCTTTGAACGTGCTCTGCGTCTCCTCCCAGACTTCTCCAGCCTTTATGCCCTGGCAATTAGAAACGTTCCCTGTCGACTAAAGAAGAAACCCTCCTGGAGATCATTCTGTTCTTCAGCTACACAACCATTCCCATCACCACGTGAGACTCTGATCACGTGCCCCCTTTCCCCCCATGGACTACAACCCACTTCACTGTTTCCCCCTTCATTTCCGACTGCACAGACAACAGTACAGCCCGACTCCAGGCTGCTTCAAGCAGACTATCCTCCCTCCCCCAGTCTGATATTAAAGTATGGACTGACGGATCTGTCCCCTCCCTTTTTGGTCCCGGTGGCGCTGGAGTGTATGTCACATGCTCAAAATGCAACACATCCAATTCCTTATCCTTTTCCTCTGGTCCAATTGCCTCCAGCTTCACAGCTGAAACCTTTGCCCTCAAGCAAGGTCTCGTTTGGTGTACTAGCCACTTGATGACCAGCAAATTCCAATCAGTCCTTTTCCTAACTGACTCCCAATCAGCCCTCTCTAACCTTTCATCAGCCCCCTCTTATCTCCTGCCTGAGTCCCTCTGGAATGTTTGGTACCTCGCCTCCTCTCTCTCCAACAATACCACTTTGAGCTTCCAATGGGTCCTCGGACACGCAGGTCTCCCCGGAAATGAAAAAGCGGATTTACTTACCAGAACTGGTGCCTCTCTGCCCACTGATGTGATCCCATGCCCTCTCCCCCCAGTTATTGCCAAAGTCCGTTATTCCCAATACCGCAATTGGAGACGTCACATCTCCCACTCCCATCTGAACTTCCAAGTCCCCAAAGTCTCTTCGGAGGAACTTCTTCTTTCTCGCTCCATTCGCAGTGAGCTTTCCCATCTTTGCTGCCATGGCCACAGTCTTCTTTTATCTTCATATCTTCACAGGATCAGTCGGAAGGAGAATTCTGCTTGTAGTGCCTGTGGACACCCTCTACAGGACCTCAATCATTTCCTCCTAGACTGTCCTGCTTCTGAACCCCTTCACAAATCTATCTTTGGCTCCTCTCTCTCTATTCTCGATCTATGGTCCAGACCTTGGGATGTGGCCCGACTGTTGGGTCTCCACGGAGTTCCTCCACACCCCCATCCCTCGGAAGGGGTCCGGTAGTACCACCACCCACCACCACCACCAGATCTGAGGTCCCATACTCGACTCAGACAATCTACACTACAGTGATGTTCAAGCCCCGAGAAGCTGAAAAACTTCAATGAAAATAGCCGCATACTAGAGCGCAAAAAAGGATGGTGACTTGACACGACAATTTCGGACCAGGATTTTAAGAAGCAGCCGCGACTTTTATGCACTTGAGCTTTTAGGGATGCGACCTTAAGCGCCAAAGGGGTGATGAAACTGTGACCCTAAACTAATCCTAGTAATTCATCAAGATTCTTGCAGTTGTTTTTCCACCAGCCATGTCGCTTTAACGTTTGAAATTACGTTTAAGAAGAATTACTGACCATCCCTAAAATTACCTAAAATAGTTAATAACGCTGAACAAAAAGAACTTACACTGTTACAGTAAATCATTAGACCTCGCCAACAAAAAAACGAAATAGATGTTCTTTTTGAAAGTTTTTACCATTTGAAAACCTGCTAAATAATAAAAAACGAATGCTCTACTGTTCATGTGTTGTGGTAAAAAGTTATATTTACCAGAAGAGCCTTGAATTAATAATAAACAAGCAATTTATATCCCCCTTAAGATAACACCAACATGTATTGCTGTATCTGACTAAGGGGTCATAGCAACATTCAAAGAAAATAGCTAACAGAAATACACTCAGTACACAACAGCTTCTGATTCAACAATTGGACTTCATCTTTTACAAAATCCTGCCTGAGCTCAACATTATGATGACAGTAGATTCTCTATTCTTGCCAAGACCGCTCTCCTTTCAATCTATCTGCTCTTGAAGCCACTTTCATCAAAACTTCTAAGCCCGCCTTTTGCCGATAAAAAAAATTCGTGTACAGCGTTAAGATTGTGTACTAATGCTGCTCTCTCATTGGTCTTTTTCCAGCCAATCACGGCTCGGCTTTTTCCCATCAATAGCGCTCCTTTTCCTGCGCTCTCCATTCTGACGATTCTTCTTGACAAGCATTAAGACCAAAGCTGCTTCAAAGACATGAACATTTAAAGACAGAAAGCTGCTTCAAAGACATTTTAATCAACGCAACTCTCCAGTTCTGTACCACCAATCAACTTTTAACTTTTTTAATAGGACAGGCCCTAAAATAAAAGTTTGGGGCACACCAGACGTAACATCAACTTTATGAGACGCATAGCGAGCAACTTTAATAAAGTAGCTCCTAATTATCAAATAGGTTAAAAACCATTCTAATGCTACATCAGTAAAACCAAATTCAGCAAACAATTTACTAAGCAAGAGATCATGGTTAACCGTATCAAAAGTAGCTGACAAATAAAAGAACAACTGCATTTGACATGGCATTTAAAATTGATAAAATATCATTGCGTATTTTTACAAGGGCAGTCTCACGGCTCTGACCACACTTGTAAGCTGACTGCGAATGCCCATGCAATCAATTTTCACACAACTAGGAGAAAAACACATTTCTCACGTATATTACCAGGAAAAGGCAAATTACTGATTGGTTTGAATTTTAAAATATTATCATTATCCAAGCTCTCATTTTTAAACAAGGAGTGACACAAGCCGTTTTGAGAACATCTGGAAATAACCCAACTAAAAGAAAGATTTACAATAAAACGAATAGCAGGGAGTAATACATCAATGCACTTCTTTAGAATCTAGATCACATGTTTTACATGGCATAGACTAAATTACAGCTTTCAAACCAGCTCAAGATATCCATTCAAAATTCTTAAATTTACAAGTGCGTGAAGATTTAACATTTATCCCATTTTCAAGCGTAATACAATTTGGCGAGACATATCACCATATATTTGTTCAATCTTAGCAGTAAAATAGTCAGCAAATTGACATGCTGGTGCTTTACTTATGATAGGCAAATGATTTTTTCCCGAAAATTTATCCAACACCTGGTTTACAACATTATACTCTGGCATTATCTCTGTGATTAGCTAATTTTTCTTAAAAATATTTTTCTCTTTCAATATGATAGACTTCATTAGCATGTTTACATGCTGCATAATATTTAGATCTATTTTCCCCAGATTTATTCTTTCGAAAAGCTCTTTCAGAAACATTCCTTTTTCTTATAGCATTTTGATATTCCAAGCCCTACCATGGCGTTTCAGATGTTTCAATATATTTTTCAACTATTGCAGCATGTTTTTCTAAGATTGTACCAAGTATATCATTATAGAAAACAACAGAACCATCCAACGAATTAAATCATATTGTTTCAGACCATATCTCAGCGAATCAAAATCAATTTGCCTTCCATTTCTCACAATTTTTTATTCCAGCAGTGCCAACAGCAGCAGTAACAAAGTAGTAGTCAGAAGTGCTTGCATCAACTATGACATCTAAATCTTTCATGCAATTATTATCCACAGCATTTTTCTAAATAAAAAATGCATCAAGAACCCCACCTTTGCAGTGTGTGGGATTACTTTAGAACTATTTAATAGGGTAAACACCATACCAGTCAATCACGCAAAGAAATTTGACTGCATGTGCTGCTTAGTTTCGAAATAAAAGTTAAACTCACTACTCAAAATAATTTTATCAGACAGGGTAACTTTATTGCTTAAATTATCTTCAAATTCTTACCAAAATAGTGATGCAAAGGCAATATTGGTTTTAGGCTTGTTAGTTAAGGTCTGTACATCAAACTTATCTTAATCATTTGAGCTAATATTACTGCTTCAGTAACTTCAAGCGACTTAACTTTAAAGGTTTTTGATAGGAAATCCATTTTTAAAAATGAAACCAACCTCACTTCCTCTCCCAGCCCTTGGCGTACTGAAAATGTCAAAACCCAATTTATGTAGTTTTCGTATCTTTGCTTTGTCATTAACCTTAGCCAAGTTTCTGTAACACCTAATCAGTCAATGCTATTTTCATGGATTAACTCTGTGACCAAACGAATTTTATTGCATCAAGACCGAGCATAAAAAGACTAATTTTAAGGGAATACTCATACTTTATTGGAATTATTTACAGTACTATATTACTAGGAGTAACTTAGTTATTGAAGTAGCAATATTAGCATTATGTTTAGAGAGCCTGCTGTTATAGGCTTTAACATGCTTACCAGATCTTCAACCTCTTTTGGTGGGTTTAGATTTCCAAGAAATTGCAAAAAAATCAATTAGCACAAATTTACAAATACGTGGTAGCAACAGTAACAGAAAAAGTGTTGGAAATTCTGAAACATACGAGGTGTGTTTGAAAAGTAACAGGACTGTGCACGCTGCACGAACAACTTGTATCGCTAAGAAAAAGCATTGCTTTCTATACTGTCACAATGTCTTATGGTTTCGAAAACCAAATTTCAACATTCTGTGACAACTACACTCTTTTTTGCATGTTTTTCTGTCAAGGCACTTTCTTTGTAATCATTATGTAATAACTTGATAAAATTAAGAATTTTTGGTTTTTTTTCTTTGGTGCGAAGGATGAGCGTCGAACAACGAATCAACCTGAAATTTCTTGTCCGTCTTGAAAAAACTCCAACTGAAGCATTATAGTTGCTTCAAGAAGTCTATGGTGATAACGCGATGTCAAGAACTCGTCTTTTTCAGTGGCACAGGATGTTCAAAGAGGGAAGATAGGAGGTGGAAGATGATCACAGAAGTGGGAGGCCATCCACAAGCAGAACAGATGAAAATGTTGAGCATGTGAGACAAAAGGTGCGAAGCGATCGCTGTCTTACTAATAGAATGATGGCAGATGAGCGGATATGAATAGTGAGAGGGTATGGAGGATCATTATGGAAGATCTGGGGATGAGGAAGATCTGTGCAAAAATAGTACCAAGGTTGCTGAATGAAGGACAAAAGGAGCGGCGTGTGCAAAAGTGTTAAGACATGCAATATCTTGACGTCCTTCGTGGTCGACTCCTGGGAAGCCATGCCAACTTTCACTGGCAGTTAGGTGGCCAGAACAACCACCAACCCTGCAGCTCCAATGATATTTCACATTGTAGCTCAAGTCAAATAAGCACAGAGCTGGACAGCGCTGTTTCGAGCTTTTAGCTCTCATCGGCAGCCCTCAGCTCTTTTTCAAAGGTATTCCCAGCTGAACAAACATCTTGGCCTAACTGGCAAACCTTAATGGCTTGCAGCAAGGCAGATGCTTAGTAGGGAATAAACGATTTTTCACTTGTGGTACTTTAGAAACAAGTGAAAAATCGCTGGATCCTTGTAATAAGGACAGCCATAGGCTATCTTTACTACAAGGACTCCCCTCTGCGTGACCACGGAAATCAAAACTGCAATATCTTGACGTCCTTCGTGGTCGACTCCTGGGAAGCCATGCCAAGAGGGGAGTCCTTGTAGTAAAGATAGCCTATGGCTGTCCTTATTACAAGGATCCAGCGATTTTTCACTTGTTTCTAAAGTACCACAAGTGAAAAATCGTTTATTCCCTACTAAGCATCTGCCTTGCTGCAAGCCATTAAGGTTTGCCAGTTAGGCCAAGATGTTTGTTCAGCTGGGAATACCTTTGAAAGATAGCTGAGGGCTGCCGATGAGAGCTAAAAGCTCGAAACAGCGCTGTCCAGCTCTGTGCTTATTTGACTTGAGCTACAATGTGAAATATCATTGGAGCTGCAGGGTTGGTGGTTATTCTGGCCACCTAACTGCCAGTGGAAGTTGGCATGGCTTCCCAGGAGTCGACCACGAAGGACGTCAAGATATTGCAGTTTTGATTTCCGTGGTCACGCAGAGGGGAGTCCTTGTAGTAAAGATAGCCTATGGCTGTCCTTATTACAAGGATCCAGCGATTTTTCACTTGTTTCTAAAGTACCACAAGTGAAAAATCGTTTATTCCCTACTAAGCATCTGCCTTGCTGCAAGCCATTAAGGTTTGCCAGTTAGGCCAAGATGTTTGTTCAGCTGGGAATACCTTTGAAAGATAGCTGAGGGCTGCCGATGAGAGCTAAAAGCTCGAAACAGCGCTGTCCAGCTCTGTGTTAAGACATTTTGGAGCAACTCGAAACTGAACCTGACTTGCTGAAAAGAGTTGTTACTGGCGATGAGTCATGGATCTTCGAGTATGATCCACTCACCAAACGGCAGAGCCTTGAATCGAAGAGCGCATTGTCACCAAGACTCAAAAAGGCGAGGGTGTCCAAGTCCAAAACCAAGAAGATGCTGATCGCTTTTTTTGATATCCATGGAATTGTCGACGCAGAATTCTTGCCACAAGGCTAAATTATACATCAGCACGTCTACAAAAACATCTTTCGACGTCTGATGTGCTCAGTGAGGGAGAAAAGAAGAGAATAGTGGGAAGCGAGGTCATGACTGCTTCATCATAACAATGCTCCAGCTCATAATGCCTTGGGAATTCGGGAGTTTCTTGCCAAAAATAACACTGCTGTACTGGAGCAACCACCCTACTCTCCAGATCTGGCCCTTTGTGACTTCTTTTTGTTTCCCAAACTCAAGGAAGTCATCAAAGGAACTCGTTTTCAAGATTCAGAAGCAATTAAAACAGCCGTGGTGAGAGAGCTCCGAGCGATCGCGGAGAAATCCTTCCAGGAGTGTGTGGAAGCGTGGCAGAGGAGATTGGAATAGTTTTATTAACCCAGTCCCGTTAATTTTCAAACACACCAAAATTAAACATTTATAAACCCAGTCCCGTTACTTTTCAAACACACCTCGTACGTCACAGTGGTGTTCAAACATGTTTCCTCGGTTTACCCAGCTGGAAAACTATGTCAAAAATACAATGAAGGCAAAATAAAAATTGGAATGCTTTGGCGCAAAGAAACTCGTATCGCTAGTTGCACACGAGGTTTGAGGCAGAGAACTTACAAACAAGGCAGGTTGCGCGGTTGACGATGTTTGACGTCCTATGAGTGGGCAGAGTCGACTTGGGTTTGAAAGCATAGATGAGCTGGAAGGAATCGTTACTGTTCAATTCGCTCGCTTCTAATTTCACTTTTTCGTCATCCGTACTCGCCAGTTTGTCTGCTTCTGGATCTGGCTGGTACCTGGATATTATGACGTCATAGCATAACGATAACAACTGAGTGGGAACTGTATAACATGACGACACCACTTTTAGGTTGAAAACATTCACGCAGGGAAACTGCATAAAATAGTGACTGACTAGTTTTCCATCTCCATGGAGTGGCAGCTGTAGCTACTACACGGGGTCCATCTTTCTTATGGCTGAGTTGGTATAGCAGGAGTAGAAGTAGCATAGTTTATTTTTGTTTAAAAAGGAAGCAACGAACAAACAAAATGAAGGAGAATGAAGGTAAATGGGAAAAAGTCTCCCAGGAAGCATTTTAACAAAGTGTAGCAGTATTGTTACAATCTACGGCTTTCATTTATCTTCATTGTGAGTAAATACGACATTTTGACAATTGGGCAGAGACCTTTCCGTGGCCTAGTGGTTGGGGGCGCGTATCTGATAAGTCTCGCCCTCGAGTTCGATTCGCACTGCAATTTTTAATTTTTTTTCTTTAGAAACTTGCATTAGATCTAGGGTTCGGGCAACGATACCACCTTGCGAGACAGTAAATCGAAAAGTTAAAACAAAAGATACACTTCGAAAATATCCGTTTCGTAAAAGCAGGGTACTCTTGCTACACCACTGCGTTGAAGTGTCACGAAATCTGTTAGTTGCATAGCTGAACTGTATTTTGTATTGTACCAGTGAGGAAATACTGAATGTTGACCACGAAGAAAATACTACGTATTTGTCCAACTTTCAAAATTAGCGAGCATGCTTAAGCCCAATTCACACTGGCGTCGCGATCGCGTTAGATGACGCGTTTTCAACGATCCTGACGCGTAAGCGCAACGACCAATTCACACTGAACGATTTGTCGCTTTAACCACGTGTTTGCCATGACGCGCTGACGCAAAAACTCGCGGTTGAACGACCGCACGACGAAGTAGAAATGAGTTCTACTTTGTCGTTCGTCGTGAGAGCGTTCTTTCTGGAAAATGAATATCAGAACTTTTTTTGTTGAACGAATCGTACAGATTAATTCAGTTTATTGCTCTATTGCACAAAAACTCTTATCATGCTCAAAAATTTAGCTGAAAAACATTTCGGCGAAAAAGGTGAAAAGTTAACAAAAAATTTGATTAAAACGTAGGCAAGAGTACCCAAGAAACAGTTGCGTGCCATATTTAATGACATGTCAAGGAAAATGCTGGCAGTAATCTAGCGCAAGATGCACATTTTGAATATGGTGTTTTCTGTCATTTTTTTAACAAGAAAAAAAATTCATGCAGTCAGGTTACGATTTTCTCCTTTGCCACAAATATTCGACTGTTGTATAATAGGACGACCGACTTTCTCGTCGCATATTTTTTTTTTTCTTTTTCGTTTTGTTTTAGTTTTTCATAATACGCTAAGAAAAGTAAAAGTATAAACTTAAAATGTATTTTTTTTTTGATATTCACGTAACAAAAGCACCTGTCTTTCAAAGCAAAACTTAAAAACTTACTCTTGTAAAAATATAATCAAGAAACATAAACTTATAAATTTTTATTATTGCTAAATATAACCACTATAGTTTTCATTTATTTATTTTTTAACATTATGAGGTTCCTGCTTCTCCCCTTCTCCCTCTTTCTTCCCTTTGCTGCTTTTGTTGGTTTGTTTCTTTGTTAGCGCGCGTTCTCAAAAAAAAAAAAAAAAAGATTAGATATTACTGAACAAAAAGTAAAGCTTTAATAACAGTAAGTGGCTGCAGACACGAAGACAAAACCAGTACCTTCGCAGTCTTCTAGTGCCTGTTTTACTATCATTTTTACCTTGCATTGATTTATGCTGAATGTGATTAATTTATTTTCATTTTGCATTACCGGTACTTTGTGCTGTTTATCTATAAGAGTCAACAAAACAAATTTCAGTTTTGTTCAGTTCAACTTTTGAAAGCAGATAAATCCCGAAAACTAAGATTTTCAGAATAAAAACCCCAAACCCGGTTTAGAAAAGCATACCCGAACCAGACACCCTAGTCAAAACAAGCAGTCTTAACTAAGAAGAGATTTCCAAACGTTTTGAAACTTTTAATCGGAATTTAATTTACAATTTCAATCACAGCGAATTTAGACTTTTGCATCCTTGTTGTTTAACGTTAGACAATTTAACACCAAGAATGTCAAAAAAGAACAAGCTTAAAGCCATCATTTCAGTCTTGCGCCTTCCCTAAACAATATTTGGCGTTTCTAATAGCAACCGACATATCGCGCTTGGGTGTGCATCGCAAGCAAAAAGCTCGTCGTCTCGTCGCGTCATGCTGACATTTCAAAATCGCGAAGCGCTGAGCGATGACGTCATGTGACGCGATCACGATGCCAGTGTGAATGGGCCTTTAGCAGCCACTTGGCACACGGCAGCGTGGCCGAGAGGAAAAAGGCATCGCTTTTACGACGACCCTAATCGCATAATCTGGGCTCAACCCACACTCTGGTCACGTTGTCGCGTCCTTTGATAAGACGCTTTACTATAATTATCTCTGCTTGGTGGCTTTGAACGAGCAGCAAATTCCCTGGACAACAATTCAAAGAAATCCACAGGAACATTGGATCACTGGAAACCCCTATCCAGGAGCGGATTCTTTCAGTTATCGCAATGATAAGGAAGCGGATCGTTCAATAGTTAGCGTCTGACGCAGTCCTGCGACAGAATAAATATGCAACAAAAAACATCGTAATACTGTTTTCGCAGCCTTGTCTACATTTTACATACTACGCAATATTTGTTATTCGTTCTGCAGTGGTTAAACGATTTGATATCTTTATAATTTGAATAGTGAAACATTACGATTCGATTTTCGCCAAAAGTATTGCTGTTCGTCAAGAAAGAATTCGGAATTTTAAGTATTTAACGTAACCAAGAAAGCTTATTGGAAACACACCGTGCCCAGCAACAACGAATCTCTGTTCGAAACCAGGCCGTCGAAACCCCAATAGGTTGCAAACAAAATGGATGCAAGTTAAAGAAATAATAGTTTTACAAGTCTGCAATTACCTTAACAAAAGCACCGAAGCAGCGACTAGCGTGTAGGCTGCGAGTGTTCCAATCGACATTAAATCGACCAACTCTTTCAAGTCGAAGAACACAGCCATGATACCTAACACAACATTAGGAATTAACTAAAATCACAATACACATTAACGTAGAAAGATATTTCCAACCACCCATGAACTGCATAAATTTCTTAGACCGACAATGCTCTACGAGGAACCGGAATCGATTTACTTCCCGGCCCGACAGCATTCTATAACGCAAAATCGATTTCACCTTCAAAACGGCATCTTCAGAAAACTATCCGAGAACGTTTCGATGGACAAAAATCTTTTTAAGCAATATCGAAAGTTGGCAATTTCCAAGCATTGTTCGAAATTGAAGTTGGGCATTATTTAGAAAAATACGTTATTGGCTTGAAAAAAAACTTATAAATCACGTTACCAGCAAAAAAGCCCGATATTAGGGTAGCAACCAGTGGCGTTTTCGTCTTTGGGTGGACGTTGGCTAAAAATTTGAAGAGAAGTCCGTCGATGGCCATGGCGTAGATGATGCGAGGCATGGGAAACATAGCACCGAGTAAGCTGAACACAATTTACTAAGTAAGCTACATACGGAAAATACACATTTTTGGCATACCTGGTGAGAGGAAATCAAAATCTGACAAGAATATTAACAGGCAAAATCGAAAACAAGACAAGTATAATGTGGTTATAAAACATCAAAGACAAGACTGGCATGACGTTGAAGAAAATGATGATTGCAGCAAGAAATCGAGAAAATTGGTAAACAATTGTGTGCCATACGCAAATTGCCGACACACCTAGATGGATGGGTGGAAGCTAAACACACAAGCAAGCGGGAGAAACGCACTCTTTGAAAGTGGACACGTAGGCAAATATGCTAATTGCCCAGTACAACAGACAAGTGAAAACCTCACACTAACCTGCAAATTGTTACGTAAACAGAAGCTTCAAGTCGTAAATAGTAATGCTATACCGCACGACTTGAAGTTTTAAAATAGTGCAAACACACTGACATCAAAAGGATGCAGGAAAGCCGAAAGCTACATCAGCGCGGGTTGCGGGCAAAAACAAAAAGATTTTGTAATGAAGGCAATTATCCTTTTATATTTTCTCGACAAAGACTGGATTCTTACAAAACGTAGGCTAAATAATAAAAAAGCATTCAACCAATATTTAATTCAATTCAACCAATGCACAACAAGCGGTGAAAGAGTGCAGACTACAGACTGTTCAGAATTAGAACTCGAGTCACAGGATTAATCCTGCTGACCAGTTAGCTTGGTCATAATGCACAATTTGTCTCACACCCGTGCGCTTTTCACGATAAGTTTATGAACGGCAATTGTCAGTTGTCACCATTTACGAAATATTGCATACCTAGTAGACAAGGCGCAAATAGCCCCGACAGAGACAGGGTAAATAGCCCAGTTTAATCCGACCTGGTGGAAGGCGTGGGGCAGAGGTGCAAGTTTATCAAGAAGAAAATAGGGTTGCATCAATGTCAGTGTAGCTGAGATGCCCAGGTAAGCCACGCAGCACACAGCCAATGAAAATACAATTCCAAGTGGAATGGAGCGTTGTGGGTTAATCGCCTCCTCACCTGCGCAAAAATATATTGCACACAAATTGCAGAGCACAAAATTGCAGACAAATTGCAGTCCACGCCAGTGGGCTGAATGAAAGCACTAGTAGCAAAGTTTTTTTCTAGGATTATGTGAACCTGTTTGCGCTCAAAAGTTAGTTATTTTTCTATTGAAAAACCGGAAAATAAAAGCGCTGATTATTGTTATTGGCATACTGGTTGCATAAACTACAGTAGTTTAGCGTTTTTAATAACGTACAACTTCCAGATGTCAAGTAGTAGCTAAAAACTGTAAGAAAAATTGTTGCTGAGTGCATCCAATGAATGGTGTTTTAGGCAAGTGAAGTTTACACAGCGAGACATGTTGTTTATTTCATTATGGTTACAGAAAAATCACTGCGCAAATTATAACAAGCAAACATGGTGCTCTAACTTCACTCGTAATGCAAACGACCTTATTGCAACGAAATGAAAGGCAGGCGAGCTACATTAAAACAAACAACTTTATGCAGCTTTGCTTCTCTGCAAGTTCATGTAAACCGATTGCAATTAAGATCAAAGTCGATCAGGCACGAATGAAAACTAGAAATTTGAAAAGTAATTCACAAATTATAATGTTATTTGTATTTAGCCATTTGGCTGACGAAAGACTGCAAAGCTGGGTTATTTTTTCGCTCACATATTTCGGGCAAATGTCCGAATTTTGATATAATTTTTGGGTCATTTCAAGATTTACTTCGGTCATTTTTATGATTGCAAGCATGATTTTAGCTCTTGAATGCAAAATTTTGCTCATTTTTTGGCCATTTTGACTAAAGCGGCTATTTACTTGTGATCATTCACCAAAAATTTGACTTAATAACCGACATAATGCCGCAAAAAAACAGCTACGAAATGATCACTTAAAACGATTAATCGCCTATACCTACCTGTGGTGGCAATGCAGTCAAATCCAACAAAAGCATAGAAGCAAGTAGCTGTGCCGGAGATCATTCCACCAACTCCATAGGGAAAGAAACCTCCAGTACCATACTTGGTCGATATTTTGGCAATGGTCGTAGCACCTGAAGTTTCCATCACTTCAGTGGCGATGCCTAACACGTTCTGGGCAGTAAGCATGGTGACATTCTCAGCTGCAAGGCTAGTGGCTTGCGACACAACGTAAGTTGTGTTTTCAGCGACTGCAGCAATGTCATAGGCTGCAGTTGATAACATCGACGATACCGTGGTTGCTGCTGATTGATTTCTGTAACATTGCATCGCTTGTGTTTGTTAGCATGCAAATTGATGCTCTTATCGGCTGCGAGCAGAATACCTTTTAAAACCATATCAAACGATCTTCACCAGAAAATAATCATATTTTCAAATTGTTTTGCTTTTCTGGTTAAAACTCAAAATTGAGAGAGTGATTCATCTTTTTTTGAAAATTTATTTTTTAAGTTCTATTTTATCATCGAGTTTTTGCCAAACAGCATTTTACGGAAGGAAAAACCGCAAACGCTAACAAGATGGAGGATAATGAATAGAAATTTCAATCACAATAAAAAAAAAAACTTCAGCGAAAATTTTACAGTAATTTTCAAGAGATATAATTTGTCTCATCGTAGCAACTAAGTAGATGATTAAAATCAGGACGACCTGATTCGAAAACGCTCAATTTCCTACCACGTCCAGCTGATTGCATAAGTATGATGGTTGTGCTCAAACAAATTGGTATGATGGTTGTGCATTGGTATGATGGTTGTGCTCAAACGATGCTTGTAAACTACCGTAACGCATAAATACCAGCGCACTTTTTCAGTCTGCCAGAGCCCGCTGGACGAAATCAGTGATTTTAACCGGGAAGTATTGGCTTCCAACTCCAAGGTTGAGCAACTAACGTCTCTTGAACGAATATGACAAATTAGTTTTGATCAAATGGTTAACTCGCTTAAGCCTCTAGTCTGCAGTAAAAAGTCTCAAGTTCGATTACAGGCCATATCAGACACATAAGTCACAATAACGCACGTGTACAAAACTACTAAGTACGGTGCACAGTACTCACGCTAAAATTTCATGGATTCGTTCCGGAGTCAACGCCCAATTCTCTGGATTAGCTTGAGTTAGTCCCAAAATTATTACAAACAAAATGACGCAAATATTAAGCACAGTGAAGATTTTGTTCACCGTAGCAAATTCTCGCACTCCAAAGGCAATTAAAGCTAAACATGAAATAGTATGTTCGTTTTGAACAATTCCAGCAAACACGATCAAAAACTTTCACACGGTCGCAATTTTCCACGTCCACTGAGAAACATGCTGTTAGGAATTTTTCGATCTACAATTTTAATTAAACATACACTGCTTTTTTATCACTTTAGTAGGTTAATTGAAAACAAACTTTTAGTTTCAGGACTTCAAACAAAAATTTTTTAAGCCCGGCAAAATCTAGAATGTTTTTTTTATTATAGCAAACACGCATTCGACTATCAAACATGGAAGAATAATGAATACGCATTAGCATCATTAGTGGGTAATGAGATGGATCATGAAATGGTAGTAAAAATTTTGAAGTATTTGAAGTTTTTGAAGAAAATATTAAAGTAGCGATTGGTGAGAGGATTCCATCTACAACGTAAGGCCACTGGGACAGAAAGTCGCTGAGAGACTTAATCCTGCGATCGGCGCTAACATTTTCGTGCTTCGGAAAATAATGCCGCAAGTTAATTCTTGTTATCGGAAATTAATAAAGTTTTAATTACGAAGATGCTAAACTTTTTCCTGCGACAAACGTTAATATAACGATAGTTACAAAACTTTTTTTATATTTTATTTTGCTTTGATTAAAATGTTCATGCCTTCGAAGCTTTTCGTCAACGAACAGCTGCTTCGAAGACATAAACATTTAAATCAAAGCAATTCTCAAGTTCTGCACCACCAATCAATTTTTCAAATATTTTATTTTGTATGTTTTCCAGTATCTCTTACGCAAATCGATCAACGACATAAGAGCGCAAATAAAAAGATACAGAGAGACATAAGCTCGCAATCTTAACGTAATTACCAGAAATTGTTACCAGTGATAATTACTAAGAGGCTAAACTTTTTCCAGCGGCAAATGTTACTATACTATCGAATAACGATATGACAAAAAACTTTTCCTACACAGTCAACTCCCGTTCATCGGACACCTTTTAATCGCACAAAAATAGTCAAAGAACAGAACTACCTAAAACAAACCAGATTAATTCGTTAATCTGACAACCTCGCTAATCGGACATTATTTACTGGATCAAATCGTTTTCGATAAACGGGAGTTGACTGTATTTTATTTTGTATGTTTTTCAGAGTTAAATACATACCGTCGTACATACTGTACCGTAAACAATTAAGATAAACTAAGAGAGTGGTTTTGCAACCGAAACATATTGCAAACACCAAAAGAATGAACGAACTTGACTAGTCTACACGACATCAACGTGTAAACGAATCAGAGGTACAAACTTGATTGATTTTTTATGAAAGTTCTTTGGCTTCTCCCCGAGTTCGAATTGGACAAAAACATCGGAGTTTTTTAGTGTTGAACTGTTCATGTTCGAGGTTTGTTGAAAAGCAACGGTTCCATGATTAACGTATTTATTAATGCGCATTTCAAAAATGTGTGCTTTTCAAAAACATTTTTATCTCTCGCGTAAAATGCATTAGTTTTAATCTTTTGTGAAGCGTAAGAAATTAATCGTAAAGCGAGTTAACTTTTATTTTTTAAGTGAAATAGATATAAATTATATACTGTATAGCATGTAATACCCCCAGCGTATAATTTAAAAACGCAACAAAATTATATATGTAATGCACAAAAAAAAAACTAATGTATTCTAAAGCTCATTAAACAGTGAAAACGTTTGCGACAAATTTACATTTGTATAAGTGCCTGTGCTTATTTCATGTGTCTCATCGGCCAAATTTTTCAAATTGAGACAAAAAAAAAACAAAAAAAACGATAAGTGACTTTAAACTCTGGAAAATCATTGCAGTTACTTCGCGTAGTTAGGGAATGCTTTTGCTTCACAGCACCATAAACATGCATTATTGTTCGATTTACAGATTAATGATTAACGCTTTATTGTGTGCGAAAAACAATTATAGCTAACGCACTCGGCTTTTTCACTTATCGCAAAATAAAAAAGGTGAAAAAGTGTTGTTTCAAAGCAATAAAATCGTGAGACATGCTTCCTCAATGTGTTGTTTTAGCGTGGTGCACGACAACCCAAAACAATTTAAGCATAGTGCTTATTATTATTATCATTAGCAGCGTTTTTTTAATTTATGATTAAAGCAATGCATGCGAATTCGACAACTGTTTTTTTGAAATGCGAAAACGGGAAAGTCAAAGAACTTTCATAACAATCAACCAAGTTCATATGCCCTGATTAATGGATAAAACATTCTTTCAACGTTCTGAATTAACACTATGCTTTTGTTGCTAAACCACGTTCTTCGTTTGATTGTCTACACTCTACAGTACAGTATGCACGTATTTGATACTGTAACACATACAAAAATATAAAAAAAGTTTTTGTAATATCGTCATGCTGTACTACAGTATATTAACGTTTGTTGCAGTGAAACGTTTAGCATCTTAGTATTTAAAAGAGGACTGAAGGCAACATCAATGAGGGTATCTAAAGTCAGGGCAATCGTATCAGATCCATCCTTCTTAACCAACCGTTTCAGAGATATTCTACTTCAAACACGACTTGGGGGCCTTCCTAATTATAATTTGTATCGGCAACCCTGTTATTTTAATGCAGTAGCCTAGCTTAAATACGGCGTTGCCTTTAAAGATAAAACTAAGATGGCATCGCCGATATTATCAACGTCAGAGTTGCCAACAAAAATTATGATTAGGGAGGACCCAACGTCGTGTTTGGGTAGAATATATGTAGGATGGCTGGGCTAAAAAGGATGAAGTCAACGCCAATCTAATGTAATACGAATGCGGTAACTACAAAAACCTCCATTGATTTTGCCTTAAGTCCTCGTCCAACACTGGATATAATTTCTGATAATTAACTTGCGGCAATATTTTTCGAAGTACGAAAATGTTAGCGTAGATCACAGGATTATGTCTCTTTGCGCCTTTTATGTCGCGTTTCGTCCGCAAATACAGCACTGTAGACAATTAAGCGAAACGAAGAAAGTAGTTTTTCAAGGAAAACATAATGTTTATTAAAACATTGATAAAATAAGGAACCAATCCATTAATCAAGGGCACGTTCTCGATCGATTCTTCAAGAAAGTTCTTTGGCTTTTTCGAGTTTGAGTTTGACAAAAACATACGAGTTTTCTTAAAAAGCAAGTTTCTCTGCGATGGATCCATGATTAATGCATTTATCAAAGATGGGTAAAACATCCAGCCAATTGCAGCAGGTTTACAATAGCTAAAATGGAAATATAATTTTGGAAATTTTTCTGTTTTCATTTTGGGGCTGCAGTTGCAAAGATATTCTACTAATACGAAAGGGTTTGAAGATCTTTGCATCGCAACTCCAAAACGAAAACAACCCTCCCCAAAGTTTTTGGAAACCCTGAATCTGTTTTCTTAACCTGAATTTACAGGGAAACAGAGAGACTGAATAATATTTACCCTTTCAGTAACATCACATGACCAATCCAATTTTGCTGAACCCTCCTCCTTTTCTGGAAATTCCGGCAGAGAAAACACTTTTAGGGTTTCCAAAAACTTTTTAGGGGGATATCTCTTTGTATTAGATGAACGTCTTCACAACTGCAGCTCCAAAATGGAAAAAAAGCTCAAAAATTACGTTTCAATTTGAGCTATTACTGTATAAACTACCGGAATTGGCTGGATGTTTCACCCCCTTTACTGCATATTTCAGAAATGTGTACTATCCAAAAAGTTTAATTTTCATCTTTCGCGTAAAATGCATTAATTTCAAATTTTCGTTCAACGTTAAAACTTAATCACAAAGCGAATTAATTTTTATTCTTCGATATAAAATAGAATTAAATATTGTACTGTATGGTACGTAATATACCCCAGCACCGGCGCAGCCAGAAATAACAAAAAAAGAAGGGGGGGCTAAATTTTTTTTTTTATGATTGGAAAGTTTTCATTTAGGCAAATTGTAACAAATTACATAGGTTTAACGATAACAGACAGAGTTCCTGCCGTAGTTCATGCAGCAGACGCATAAAAAATAAAAAATGAAAGAGAATAAAAGTGGTTTCACCTGGTTTTACAATTTTATTTTATTTCATTTGATGATGAAACAGCGGACGCAAAAAAACGCGTTTTCTTAACGTAGGCCATACGATCGAGTCGCATATTGCAGTTATTTTGCAGGCAAGCTGGCATTACAATATTTCAACTTTCAAATATAGTATATTGTAACAAATTAAGAACAAATGAGATGCACATTGTACAATTCGCAAAAACATTCGAACAGCCCCACCTACACACGAAAATGATAGGTTAAAAAAAAAGTGCTCCCTATTATTATTTGTGTTGACTGACACCACGTACTGCTTGCTGTCTTCAAACAGAAGAAAAAACTAAAAGACGCGCTGTATTGTGGTTTGCCAACACAAAGTTTTGTTAATTGATCACTGTGCTATTATTAGTATCGTTGGTAGGAAGGAGATAAGCATCTAAACATTAAATAAGTATCATGCGATAACGATCAACCATTCCTTAGGTGCGATTGTCTCAATCAAATAATTCGAATCTGAACGCGGCGTTCGCGGAAAAATGGTCATAACGAAGCACAATGGGTTTAATTTCCAGCACGTCCACAAACGAAATTTGGTTCGCGCCGACAGGGGTGCCGGAACGTCAGAAGGGCAAGGGGGGTAGCTTTTTCAAAGAGCACTTTCGATACTGTACGTACAGTTATTACCATCTACATTACAGACATACTATCAAGCAATTAAACACTTCAACAAAGCCGGAGTACTTAGTACGTCGCATAAATACTAAAAAATAACTATGAACTATCAACTAAATAAGACCAGATTCTGCCGCAGCAAGCCGTTGGGGATTTGGGGGCAACGCCCCCAACCGCCAGTGGCAAGGGGGTCTGGGGGCAGAGCCCCCAGCGCTTGGAGATTTTGCAATTTATTTGCAAAAATAACTTAATTTTAGGCCCACTTTAGCAAAAATTAATGCTTTTAACATGTGGTACAGAAACTGGCGGTGCAAAATATGATTAAACTGGCTGCGTAAATGGGCAGATTGGCTTTGAGGGCGGTGACTAATGATAAAATTTCAGCCTTTTTTTTTACATTACAAGCTGTTAGATCATAAATCAAAAATCACAAAGTTTTAACCTAATTCGTCTGCATTTTCAAAAAAAGATATTTTTGGAGAGATGTTCATTTTTACCACACCCCAGCATCCCCACCTAATATTTTACAGTTAGTGCAGGACAAGAGGTGAATTTTGCTCCCGTTATTGCAATGAATTTTACGTGTTACAAGTTTTTCTTATATTTCTCCGGTTTAAGCAGGGGGGTCCGGACCTTCCTAGATCCACCGGTGTTAACGCCCGCGTCGATCGTTCCAACTAGGGCTACAAACAAAGTTAGAAACTTGAATGTCTTGCAATAGAGTAATGGTTGGCCCACAGACAGAGGATCTTTGAGTTCTTAATTTAAAATTTTGTAGCACCCTATCTTCGTTGTGTCAGTTTAAACTAATAAAACTAAATCGGGTGTCACAGGCTAACCAAATACATTCCACAACGTTGCTCATTTATTTTACGTCATTTTGAAATCATTTATCAAGTCAAATCTTTCATTATACTCGTTGTATAATGCCGAAGCGTACAACAGTGCCGCAACTAGAACGTTGTTCTAGAGGGGGCAAAATTTCTTTTTAGGGGGCGAAAATTTTTGTGCTGGTCTAGTTTCCGCCGAGTTCTCTGTTGATCTCAAAAAAAAGGTCAACTCGCCAAATCGGTCTACTTTTCTCCCAGTTCTCTGTTGATTTAAAAAAAAACACAGCCACCATCTTGAAACTGCCGCAAGGGAAAGGGAAGTTTGATGGGCATGCTGGGCGATATTTTTGTTAAGGAGGTAATATTAAGGCGGCGATATTTTTGTTTAGGGGGTCGCCGCCCCCTTTCCCCCCCTAGTTGCGGCCCTGGCATGTGACGAGTTTGCGGAGCCCATCTCCGCGTCATTGCGGCCAGGCAACACAGCTTCTTTTGAAGAAATGTTGCAGCGGTGGAGAACCGTTAAAAACACTGTGTCCGATTTGACCGGCCCGAGATTTGAACCTCAGATCTCCCGCTCCAGAGACGAAAGCTTTGCAATTTGTCATTATTGATTTTTATAAACTTTTTAAAGCCAATTAGTGAAGTGTATTTCTTATTAAAGACAGTTTTTTATAAAATAAAAACTGTAATGTGTTTTTATATCGACAAAATTTTTTTTACCGTTTTATTTTTAGAAAGAACTCTGTTGGTTCACAACACACTAAGCTTTAATTACTTGGAATGCTTTTTGTAGCTCCAGTAATCTTTAGCGAGCCATCAGTTTAAACTGCGCTAGGAGGATATGAGTTAAGTTTCATCCAATCGATTAGCTTTCACGAGCTAGCTAAAAAATCGCACATTGTACTATCGCCTATTACAAGTTGCTACTAAGTTTTTACTGTGCTAATTGCTATCGTGCACAATTGGGTCATTTTACAGATCTATTGTTCATAAACAAATAAATTTCTTCTGCATTGGATAAGCCAGCTTTGAGATTAGCAGGCGCTTGCTTCGTTACAATCGTACTAGAATGAAAAGGGCAGTACTGCCCCCCTTGCCCCTCCTGGTAAAAAGGCAGGGGGGGCAGCTGCCCCCCCTGCGCGCCGAAAACTGCGTAGAATGCTTCCAGAGAGAATTTTTAGGCCCGGCCTAAACTGTGCGTAAAATCGCGAACGTACAGGCGTGTGGTTAGTTCGTATGAAAGTACTGGCTGCTTGTACGCTGGTAAGACGATACGCCGGGTGTACCAAATTTCGGTTTAAAATAAAGACGAACTTTTGCGCTCACGATTTTACGCACAGTGTAGATCGGCAATAGGCGGACGGCGTCTGCGCACTTTTAGCTCGCAACCAGCGCACTCAGTTGAGACTTCGACACAATTTGAACTACGTCGCCGGACTCGCTGCTCTGATAGACAACGAGAACACTGTTACAAATCAGGACAGCCACACGGTGTATTACGCGGACATAGAAATTAATCGAAAAAGATTTCCTAAAACTAAATTAGTGTATTATTTACTATAATAAATATTCGACATTGCGCTGTTTGAAGTTGTAAGATCAATTCAAACCAACCGATCGCCCGTTCTTTCATCCCTGTTGAAAATAAAATTAAAGGATCAAGCTGACATTGCAGTTGCACTTATGGTGCAGTACAAAAACTTTTTGAGCAATGTTACATTGATTCCGCCGTTTTTCAAGCAAACGGGTTTTCTAGGCGTTGGTCTAAATGTAGGCCTACATAAGGCGGTATAGACCAATTATGTCTGATATCTTTTTCAGTGTAAACGCGAAAACAAATGAATAACTGGCAAAATGCAAACAATCAAATGTAAGGCGTGTATTTATGATCGGTAAAACGGACCCGAATTCAGTATTATAAAAAATCAATTTCGACGTTAGTGATTCTAGTTTTTGGAAAATGATGAGCTTTGAAACAAAATGGACCGCGTTTTTTGATGCAAAATTGCGCTGCTTTCTGCCTCGTTCGCGTTCTCCCGCAAAAGCAATGCGGTATGCTGACGAGACATTATCATTCCAAGACAGCGCGATACGGGCTATGCAACGATCGAACATTTTCAATAAATATCAACACTGACTATATAAGCATTCCGACTCTCCGGGTTTTGTTTCTACCCTGCGTTGCGAAAAGGCAATTGGCTAAATTCTTGTTTTAATAAAACCAAGTTTTTTTTGCGTGATTGTTACATTAATGTGACGTAATGGATAACTTTTTCAATCATATTTACGAAAATCGATTTTATGATCGTGACTCATTTCCATTGTTACGCTAACTATGATTCACTTTGCCTTTTTGCTGAAACAATACACGCTAGACGGCTGAAATTTTTTAAAGCCTGAGAAGCTAGTGACCTTGAAAATTTTTTTCCAAAAATGCAAAAGTTTGACGTCGTTTATTTGCAACTCAGCGTAGAATTACATTCGAGTTAAACGTTTTTAAAGTAGGATTGTAAGACGTGATGTCTCTGTGAACTGTTGAATTAGTTCTGCCTATTTCACTTCGGGAATAATTTAACTTTTTAAATTAGTTTTTGTCATTTTATCTTTTTTAAAATAACTTTTGTGAAATTGAGCACTTTCAAAAAAAGGGGGGAAGGTCCCCTAATTCCCCCACCCTGGCAGCGCCGGTGTACCCTAGGTATAATATAAAAACATAAAAGTTTGTTTCTGCAATGCAAAAATATCCTAATCTAGTATTCCAAAACTTAAATAGTGCAACCGTTTGGAGCTTTTGTGCTACAACGTCTGGTTGTATCAGTGCATTATCTGCTTATTTCATGCGCCAAATTTAAGAATTAAAAAAATGATAGGTGGCTGCAAACTGTGGGTAATGATTGTAATTTTGGTACATGTGGTTGGGAAACGCTTTTGCTTCACAGCACGATACAAAACTACATTATTCTTTTTTGATTAACAGATTAAGTGCAATCGCTCAATGGTTACGTATGAAAACAATAGTTGTCGCGCTCGGCAGTTTACTTTTTACGTAAAAAAGTGTTGTTTAAAGTTAATAATCGTGAGAAGCGCTCCTTCAATGTTTTGTTTTAGCATGGAGGACGGCGACCTGGAAACAATATTTAAGCATTGTGCTTCTTATCGCTATTTTTTTTTCAGCGTGTGTTAATTAATGATTAAAGCCATACATGTGAATCCGACAATTGTTTTTTTGAAATTCGAAAACGGGAGAGTCAAAGAATTTTCTTCATAAAAAATCAATCTAAGTCCGCATCCCTGAATAATGGATTAGACGCTTATTCCTTCAATGTTCTCAACAATTACAAAAAAACTATGCTTTGGTTGCAAAATTACTTTCTTCGTTTACCTTACATGTCTACAGCACAATATTTACGTATTAGATATCAGAAAACATACAAAATAAAATATTTAAAGATTTTGTAAGTGCCATTAATCACCACCATCCCACTTTGGATCCGGTGTTCTCCCCGCCGATGGAGTTGGCCAGATCTCGTATGGTCATTGTCTTTACCACGCTTTGCCATTTCGTTCGATTACATGCATCCTCTTTCACCGGTCTATTTTTCTTCATTTCATTCTCTCCTTGTTTTTTTCAAGTTTATTTCTGTTTTCCTTTTTCTCTACCACCGCGCATTTCAAATTTCATAGCCTTCACTATCACATTTTCATCTTCTTTCCTAAAAACATGACCGTCCCACCGGCCACCGCATACTACTAGCTTTAGTCATCCTATTCAAAGGCTTCTCTATAGTATCCATCAACTACTCGCTGTTTCTTTGATCTAACAGCTTCACACATCGCTCGAATCATCGCTCTTTCTGGTCTTCACAAAATTGCCATCTTTTGTTCTCTCAAGCACCTTGTTTCACTTTCACACTACAAAGCTGATATTACACAACTTTCGTAAACCTTCCCTTTTATTAATACTATATTACGTTCGTCAGAGGAAAAAGTTTAGCATCTTCGAAGTTAACATTGGTGAAAATTTCCTATAATTATAATCAACTTAGGGCATTAATTTTCAAAACACGAAAATGTTAGCGCAGATCGCAGGATTACGCCTATCTCCGCTCTTATGTCTCTGTAGTCTGTGTCCCTATGTCTCGTGCTCTATGTCGGGTTTCATGGACCCGATTATCGTCGATGAAACAAAACAATACCGGTACCAGCACTTATTACAAGGCTGCCCAACCCGTGGCCCGCGGACCACATGCAGCCCACGAAGTTGTTTTATGAGGCACGCAAGCCCACGAGCGGCTCATCCACAGGAGCTACAGCATTCTGACTAACGTAAACTTTGGTATACGGTGAGGAAATTTTTTAGGCAGAGTTCTTCGGCTATGTTAAATTTTGGTACTGTTAGATACGGTAACCTAATTGCTGGCAAGCAAAAAATTTTTTCATGGAGGGGAGGGTGAACAAAAGGCGCTATTTCCGTTCAAGTTATTCCTGGAACTTGCAATGGGGGGTGCAAAGTTGTTGGAGCTCTAAGTCTCAAAAATTTGCCGGTCAATATAGGTGAAGAGCAAAAAAAGGTCTTCCCGCACTTCAAGCTCATAATTTCGAGCAATTTTGGGGGTTGATTTCCTCATGGACTGTTTCTCTTGGCTTCTCCAATTCTCAATGGGGGGGGGTTCTAATCCCAAAATCATCCCGTGGCTTTTGACTACACGACTGAACGTAACAAGAATAGAACTTCTATCACTGATGGTCAACTAGAGCAGCGCATACCCTTGGCTACTACATCGTTAGAAATCGACATATATTTTTTTAGTTCGGCAAAAACAAAAGTCCAAAGGCGCACTAAACTGATTTTGATGATTGATATTCTCAAAATAAACTTGCAATAACTTGGTGTCTAATTTGGTAAAAATGCATGTCACCAACAATAAGTTTTCTCTAGTAATAGTGGCCCGTAGCAGTTAAAAGGTTGGGCAGGCCTGACTTGTTATTACTACCAAATGCTGGCCAGTTTCATATTTTTGAATCGTTCAATAATAAACTAAACCATGATAAAAACCGAATTAAATGCTAGAAATTGGACAACGTCCATAGTCCAGCATCTGAGAAAATAATTCTTAAAAATCCTCAAATATCATTTTTCAGAACAATAAAATCATTTCGATCTGTCAAAAATGAACAAGATATTATCTTCCTATTTAAAACCAAGTTACCTGTCAAAACCATGACAATTACAAATGAGAAGAGATCTGGATACGATGCCAACCCCGGCAGATTCATGCTGCAACACGAGACCATAAATTCCTCTATGTGGTGGCCAATCAACGCATCGAAGTTCCCTGTCCATGCGCGAGCCACACTTGCAGCGCCTGGACAAAAAAATACATCCCGAATCAGTATGGCACTGGTCAGCTGGTCAAGCAGTAATGCGTTCGTCTCTGCCGAGACGCCTGAGGTACAAATAAATCTCAGACCGGTCAAATCGAACACAGTGTTGCCAGGGCGCAGTGACGTGGAGATGGGCCACACAAACTCGTTACACGTAATAAAGAACAAGAGTTACTGTACGTTTTTCTTGAAATAGCGACCAAACCGGCATCAAAATCGATCCTTAGTAATGGCTATCATTGAGTGTATACTTCTGTTACTCTTTATGTTGCAGTTAATGTGGCTGTAATTGACCCAAATTTTTAGCGCACGACCAAAACCCAAAGTTTAGCTATTTCTGTAAAAACAACCAAAAAATTGAAGATTTTGCATAGTTTTCAGAATTTTTCGAAATAACCGTGGTTTGAAGTTCTAGGTGAAAAAATAAACTCAGTATTATTTTAGGATTGAAAATTACACCAGATGAACTTTATATTGCGTACAGTAATACTGGATGGTATGTTAGGAATTAATAAATCTAAATAAAATTTTGTAAGAACTTGTCAAATTCTCAAAACTTCAAGGGACCTACACTAAGTGGTCGCTCACAGGTCGGTCAACAATAAATTATCAGAGGTTTGTCAAAAATCAGCTCCATATTTTAATGCAATCACAAACACGAAAAACACGTATATACAAATTATACATCATAGAATTGCGAATGAGCTATCGCGACGCGTTTCGACCTTGCTCAAGGATCTCATCAGGCAAAAGACAAAACATAACTATATAACAGAGGTGGAGTTCTCGAGGACGTCCTTGGCCTCGAGGACATATTTTGAAGTCTTTGAAGCCTCAAGTCCTCGAAAATTGCCCTGTCCTTGCTCGAGGACTGCACTAGTTTTTGAATCTTTAAAATTTTGTAGATCGCCTGAAAAAAAGTTTTGAAGACTTTATTTTGGAGAACACTTGCGCCTATGTCCTTGGCCTCCAGCATTCCTGTCTTTGGCCTCAAGAGGGTCTGTCCTTGGCCTTGGATTTTTTTGTGTCCTTGGCCTTGAGCCTTGTGTCCTCGACTCCACCTCTGCTATAAAAGTCTCCAAAAAGTCAGGTACACACAGCAATAGAAAATTTTACAAACGCATAAGTAATGGCATAAAAACCTGAAGTACAACTCCAAATACGGGCAAGTTTGCCAGAGTAAAGGGTTGGGCTAAAAAACACAGATGCAGTGTTGTATGTGAGCACACAACGAGATGATTTATAACAAGATGAAATAAAATTTTGTGAGAACTTGCCAAATTCTCAAAATTTTAGAGGACATACACAAAGTGCTCACTCACAGGGCCATCAACGATTAATTATCAGAGGTTTGCCAAAAGTTAGCTCCATATTTTAATGCCATCACAAACACAAAAAACACGTCTATACAAATTATAGATTATAGAATTGCGAATGAACTATCGCGACGCGTTTCGACCTTGCTCAAGGGTCTCATCAGGCGAAAACTAAAACATAACTATACAGGTCTCCAAAAGTCAGGTAAGCTTTGTTTTTTGCCTGATGAGACCCTTGAGCAAGGTTGAAACGCATCACGATAGCTCATTTGCAATTCTATAACCTATAATTTGTATAGACGTGTTTTTCGTGTTTGTGATTGCATTAAAATATGGAGCTGATTTTTGACAAACCTCTGATAATAATTTATTGTTGACCACCCTGTGAGCGAGCACTTTGTGTAGGGCCCCAAAGGTTTTGAAAATTTGACGAGTTCTCACGAAATTTATTTGATCTTGTCGTTATAAATTACCCCGTTGTGTGCTCACATGCAATGCTGCATCTGTGCTTTTTAGACCAACCCTCTCTGCTCTGGCAAACTTGCCCGCATTTGGAGTTGTACTGCAGGTTTTGATGTAATTACTTGAGCACTTGTAAAATTTTCTATCGCTGTGCTTACCTGAGTTTTTGGAAACTTGTATAGTTATGTTTTGTTTTTACTTGATGAGAACCTTGAGCAAGGTCAAAATGCGTTGCGATAGCTCATTCGCAATTTTATAATCTATAATTTGTATAAACGTGTTTTTCGTGTTTGCAATTGCATTAAAATATGGAGCTGATTTTTGACAAACCTCTGATAATTTAATAAATCTAAACATCTTTGGAAAAAGGTTAAGAGCAGGGGCTAGTGGTTGAACAAAACAGTCGAATAACTACAAGCAGCAATCTGTATTCATGACAGTGTAATCACTTTGTTGCAGTACATTCTTTATATCACAATGTGCCTGACTGGCCATTGATTCGATTTTTGTCACGTTGCCATGGAAACGCGTTTTGAGGAGGCGTAAAACAAAAATTTAATCAAAAAATTTGGGTAGTAAATTGAATTGGTAGTTGAACCACAACTTTTGGGAGAGTTCCTAAGAAATTAAAGAAAGTCACCAAAATTTGGTACGACCTAGTGCCCGTATAGCTGATAAAAAATCTAGGACACTAATTGACCAAATATAAAAAATCATGAAGCCAAGCCTACCAATGACGTATGAGAGCACCAAGTTCCAACCAATCACAAATGCGCAAAGTTCTCCCACAGTGACATAACTATACACATAACCAGACCCAGCTTTGGGCACTCGAGCACCAAACTCTGCATAGCACAATCCTGAAAAGATTAAAAAATACATATCAAAATCAATATGTAGTAACTACTTAGTAATTATAAATCATCAACTTATAATTTCCAAAATAATACAGTTCAAAGTTATAATTTCTTTCTAACAGTGTTGCCAGCGTAAAATATAATTTTTGCAATAATATTGCTCCAAACTAGCTTTTACTTAGTAATTCAATTGGCTATAAAGACGCCCAACTGAAACAAGAGTAACTAAAAAATGTGCGATTGGCTCTTGCAATAGCATCATGCAAATACTTAGACTTCGAGAAAAAAATAGGTGGTAAGCAGAAAATAAAAATTGTATACTATGTCAAGTCGACTTCGCTTTACACTGATAATGAAGTCAGCTGACCTTGAAACATTCGGGAATGGGCCTGTGACAGGGGCTTCGCCACACCTGCGTCACTAGGGGTTGAAACAACTATCTATTATAGAGTATATATACGTGGAGACAGCATTAAGGTATTGTCAAATGACTGTTTTGTATTGCACTTCGACCTTAGGATATATCGAACCAAAAAAATCACAGATTTTGAAAAGTGACCATTGATCAAACAAAACAAAAGATGTGCATAATGGTCGCTATTCTAACTAACTGCTACAGTACGTGCCGCTCATTACGACCACGGATGATATGACCAGCCACTTATTATGCCCAATTTGGTACAGTCCGGAATTTCTCCATTTAAAATTCTCCGTTTAATATGACCAAATTTCAGATAGTATAACCAGCATAGACATTGACACCAATGTTGAAATTGCCACAGAAAAAACAATTGAAGAAGGAGAACAAGAAATTGTCGCAAGTACACAGCACAATCTGAAATTATTGAGAGTGAAGATGAAGAAGAGCCCGAAAAACCCGATCCAGTGCACATACCACTGAATGCTGATATGAGAAAAATGCTCGATCAACTCCGCATAGGCTTGGAAATGAAGGGTTTTCCATCAATGGAAGAGTTCGATACTTTTGCTGGACAAATACAGTACTTTGTTTTACTGCCAACGTCACACTGTTACTTCGGTTAAACGATGAATTTGACGGTATTTGGACTTCTTGTGGCTTACCAGCGTCAATTCAGGCGTGGTTATGGCAACTTCGGCTTTTATGACCATTCAGATATTATGACCAAAATGGTCTGGTCCCAAGGTGGTCATATTAAGCGGCACCTACTGTATAATATATTGCTAATAAAAGGCTAGTTTAAAATCTTGAAAAGCGGATTTTGCAAGAAAGTTGGGTCCATATTGTTTACACTACACTATATTTTAACAGACAAAAGCATGTGAATTGAGTAATCACATTTGGTACAATGACATCTTGAAAATGGAACACACTAGAATGCTCAATTAAGTCAAGATAAACTTTTTGGGGTCATTACTCCCTCTAAATGGCACTCACTCGAATCTATTGAAGGATAAGCGTCTGTCTGAAGGGTTACCAGAGCTCATGCCTTTTTCTTGTTTCTATTCATACTTTACTGACATTGGTTTGAAACTAATGCCATTCTGAAAAGTTGGTTGGTGATGCAGAACTTGAGAATTGCTTTAATCAGGATGTTCATTTCTTCCAAGCACTTGTCATTAAGAAGAATCGTCAGAATGGAGAGCGCAAAAGATAACGGCTATCCATAATTGACAGGGAAGACTAATGAGAGCGCGTCATTTGCGTGAGAACTTTAAGCTATGCACAAATTCTTTTTTGTCTGCAGAGGGTTCGCAGTTTTAATAAAGGGGATACATTAAAGCTTCTAACCACTAAGAGCAGATAGATAAAATAAGAGCGGCCTTGGGCAAGAACAGAGAATCTACTGTCATCTAATGTTGCTTACAGAATTTTGTAAAGATCAAGTCCAATTGCTGAATCATAAGCAAGAGACTGGGCAATTCTGTCCTGCAGCCTTCGGGAAGTAGGTCCTACATACCGCCTGTAACAGTGGCATGTACAATTGCATATCTTTTTTGATAGCGGAAATAAGCTTGTAGGTTGAGTAAACAACGAGTGGTTCCACAGCAAAAAAGCAATGTTTAACAGCAGATTTTACTTGCTTTTCAAATCAGGTAACAAAACCAAGTCATGAAGGACGTAGATAGACGGGGCATTTTTCCGGTCCGAATTTAAGCAAAGCATGAAATTTCTTCACCTTCTTAGCGATAAACAACCTGATAAAACGCTCTGAGTATCCATTAGTTTGTAGAATGGACTTGATTTCGACTAGTTCTGATGGCAATCTTTCTAGAGAACAGGTGGCAGGGCTTTGTGTTTTTTTGTAAAACTAGCTGTTCATTTTCTGCCGTCTCCATTATGACAATTCTTCTTGACAAATGTCAGACAAAAAGCTTCGAAGAAATGAACATCTTCATAAAAATATTGTCATTCTGGCAAGTATTTATGAAACACCAACTCTAATAATCTTGAGGCCAGAAGACAACGATTATATTTCTCAGGCCATTCAAATCAGACACAGCGTTGCCAATGGCTAGTCGCTTTCTTCGAAAGTAGCGAAGTTGCACGGGTGCAATGACGCGGAGATAGGCCCAGCAAACTTGTTTTACGCTTCAGCGTAATACAGTGAGAATAATGAAGTTGATTTGATGCTTCAACAATATCAATGCGTAAATCATAATCGATTTGAAAAAGAATATAGCTACTTGACTGCCAACCATATATAAAACAATAAATATACATAATTTTTGAAGAAGGGTTTATTTCACCAGAAATTTCAATCTACTTTTTTATTAATTCTAACCCAAACTTAAACCCTTATATGCTTAAAAACATCTTGTATATAAAACTAAACCAAAGACTAATCTTAACCCTTAAAAAAGCAAATGAAAAATTGCATTGATACATATTCCTCCGTTTAGCATTACTCTCTTTAATCAAAATTTTCCAGTGAAATAGTCACTTCCATTTTTTTTTAAATACCTGACAATACAGAAGTTAGTGCAGCAATTAAGAAAGAAATTACAACGCTTGGTCCAGTAACACCTTTCGCGACAGCTCCAGTAAGAACGTAAACACCAGCACCTTAAATAATCAAATTAAATTACAGCGTCAAAACTAATTTAAATAATAGATGGACTAAAAGTACAACACACACCTAAACCAACTGTGAGTGATATATAAGATATAGCATAGGTTCAAATGTAAACCAGTATTTATTGCTAGTTAACTAGCACAATTAAAACTGTTATGAATATAACAGATTTCTTAACAGCCAAATTTTATCATTATTTAAAGTAACAGTTGTTGTTGTAGCGCATATTTATCCTCCTGTCACCGAACAGCATCAGACGCTAACTTATTGAACGATCCGCACACTTTGCATTTCAACGACTACTTCGTGATTGGAGGAATCCACACCTGCTTAGAAGTTTCTGATGATCCAATGTTCCTGTTGATTTCTTCGAATTCTTGTCCACTGAATTTGCTGCTTGTTCGAAGCCACCAAACAGAGATAATCATCATAAAGCGTCTTATCCAAGGACGCAACAATGTGACTAGGGTGCGAGTTGAACCCAGACCATTTGATCAGGGTCGTCGTAAAAACGACACCTTTACCCATTCAGCCACGCTGCCGACATTAACGAGCAAGCTGAAATCGCCTCAGGCAACTTAGTTTCTGGTTTCACTTGCCTGATGAGCAAGTTAGTAGAGCACATTATATGAAGTAAATAGAGCTGTAGTGTCTCGAGACATGTCTCGGTCTCAAGACACTACTTTTCAAAGTCTCGAAGGTCTAAAGCCTCGGTCTCGGCACCTCGAAGTCTCGGAAAATGGGCAAGTCTCAGCCATATTTCCAATCCAAGCGTAAAAACCCACAATAATTTTAAGTTTTTGACTGAAAAAAAACAAAACAAATCCCTTCCTGTTTAAACCAAGGTTCTTAAAGTTATACCTTAATAGCCCATTGGAATTGAATATATAGAAAAAAGATATTTTTTACAGAGTTAATGTATTGTAAAACCCTAAAAGGGGGTATTTTGATTCACAATAATATGGACTAGGGGTAGAGAGCGTCTGAGATATAAAATATTTCGTTCCCACTGGTTTAGACAAATGGTATTATCAATAAATTTCGTATTTTGTATTCTTACACTAGTGGTACAACTGCAAGTTTTCTGCGTTTTGATTAGACGCCTGCTGCTTTTCTTGTACCGGTTTCACTCTTTGGCTAATTCTGTGTTCGGAAGAATACCGAAGTTATCTCCATGACTTTGTGAAAAAGAAATCAAGCAGTGAGATAGGCTGCGCCGAGTGCATTCACATTCTACACACGAAGTAACACGAAATATTTTGCATTCTAAACAAGAAGACCTCAAAAGTGGTTTGACATTTGAATTTTGCTATAGTTGCTATAAAAATCCTTTTCATCACAAACAAATCAAATCGAAAATTTCAAATCAACAAACATAAACTGAACTTGGAGAAATGATAGGAAGTAAGATTGAGCTCTTCAAAGAATTAAGCTTTTCTAAACAAAAATCACAATTCTCTGAAAGAACCATCAAAACAACATTTGTGCGAAAAGACCAAAGTAATGGTACACCTATAGTATCACACCTTGGGGCGCTAAAGGTGTGGGTTATAACAATTAATGTGACAACATTTGTCTTGTGAATATTACAGCGAAACAGTTAGGACTGAAATATCATTCTAAGTTCTACATAAATATTCTTACTTCCATTTTGTAACTTGCACATTTAGTTAACAAAATTTTTTGATGATCATGATAGGATTAAACCATAAAACTATAAGCAACGCTAAAAAGCTTTCTAATTAAAAACAAACGTATATCTTTTAAGTAGTATAACTTTTTTAATTAGCTTGTTCCTAATATAATAGCGAAACGCTTAGAAATCTATATTGCAATGTGTTGGAAAGTTCACCGAATGTCCAAAATTTAGTGTCAAAAATATTTGCAAAATATTGCAAACATTTGGTTTCAGAAGTCTCATGTCTTGGAACACTAAAGTCTCGGTCTCGTCTCGAGTTTTTGCTCAAAGTCTCAGTCTCGATTCCGTCTCGCAACGTCAATGTCTCGTCTTGGTCTCGAAGACTTTGGCCGAGACTCCAGCTCTGGAAGTTAACAACATCAAAGAAGATTATTTAGAAACACAAATTATCGCTTTTGTTACAATAAAATGCAAGTAAAGAAAGCTTTTGCTTGCTTTGGCAATCACTGTAAGTAACACTTGTTTAATCGCACGCACATTATTAATCACAATTAATCGATTAATCTCAAGTAGATTGGTTCGATACTCACACGCACTTTGCAGCTTTTTTGGCACAAAATGTTAGATTCTTTTCCTACAAAGATTTTTTCCATGCTTGTTGAATTAATAGCTCTTTTGGATATCAGTAATGTCATATTTGGACAGCACTACCCTGCGCTGCTAGAAAGCTAGTCCAAAATTTGGAAATTATTTTTAGTTTAGTGTTTCTACAGTTCTTTAGCTCCTCTATGTTTTGCAAAAACATTTCAGCTTTCTAGCTGGTGCAGTTTCCGGGATATTTGCACTTGAAAATTTAGTGTTGTTCGCAGCACAAAGGCAATGTGAATCATTGTTAAAGTGACCCAGCCTGAACGCAAGCAAAATTTATTACTTTTTAGGTTTGTTGCTGCTAATGAATCTATTAGCAATGCACAAGACATATTAGTTCATTTTTTTGGAATGAGTTAAGTTTTTATTTAAAATTATCGATTTAGTATTTTAAGCAAAAGTAGAAATTACTTCATTATTTTTCGTCAAAAAACAAAACAAAGCAGGTAATACTGTGTAAACTTGATCTATTATGTAATGTAACAATAGAAAATCGTGATTAGAATCATTTTTTTAGTTGCAATATATGAGGTGAATATTTTGTTAGTTAGGATACTACTAAATACTACTGGATACCAGTAGGCAGTGGAGGGCAGTAAATTACAATTAAGTAACAAACTACTTTTTAGTAATTTTTACAGTAATGACACTACATTTTCAAAAAAGTAACTTTTGTGGTAATTTTATTATTTTTTTAGAGATGCTACCAGTGTTGCAGAGTCGGAGTTGAGGGAGTCGAAGATTTTTACGGGGAGTTACAGTTGAAAACAGGATTTTGCCGGATTCGGAAAATATATGCTTGTCTCCCCACTCTCAGTGTTGCACAAAACTCCGATTAAAATGTAAGCCTCGACCTGTTTTAACGTAACTGTAGTCAAGTTGTATGTAGCAGCAGCACGCAGTAGTCTGGCTGCAACAGTATATGCTTATATTTACATCTTCACATTTTTGAATAGGTGTGTAATCTTTGTAGTTAGTGTGCTGTCGTACTATGCTTATCTGACAAAAATTTAATGGTGATATATGTATTGGGTTGTTGATATCGCTTTTCTGTGCGAGCAGAAAAACAACACAAAATAGATCAGTTGCTAAAATAATGTAAAATGTGGTAATGCCGACAGCCTAGTTCTGCTGTGATATACAGAGATTAAAGATTTGTTTGTCTTGGATAATAATTATGGATACAATGATTAATGAAACATGTGAAACATACAAAGCACGCAATGTCGAAAATAACGATCATTTTATTTGGGCTGCGAAAGATAAGCCCACATAATAACAGCCTACAATACAAAGTTACAATTTTGTTGCTGCACAAGTACTATCAACATTGTCACATCGAAAGAAAAAACAGTCATCAGAGGCCTTTATGAGAGTGGTACAGACATAGAGCCTCTCGGTCTTCGACGCTTCGTAAACTATGGGCAAATTATATATGACACCTATCGTACTTTATTACAGAAATGTCAAGCAGGTGGCAGCTATTTACAACAATGCTTCACACTCGCCTGGCTTGAGAAATGAACTCTCACCAAAAGCACGGTAACTACAGCCACTAAACCAATGCCATTACTGATGGTTCATTGTGCGCACACAAGTTTGTGTAGGTTCTTGATTGGAGTGCTGGGTTCTTGATTGTGTAGGTTCTTGTGTAGGTGTTGTCAATGGGAAAGACACCAAAAAGCTTACTGTATTTCCTTAGAAGACTGAGCAGTTTTACCTGTCGTAATGGCCCAGTCTTACACTGCAAACAGAGCTAACCTGAAAAGGTGCTATGCGTTGGAGTGGTAAACAAGCACAGAGTGCCCTGTTCAAGCAAGAAAAACGCTTTGCAGTAATCAGTTCAGCCTAATCTACAAAACACTTTGTTCAACTTTATGGCAGTCGGAGTTGAAATTTTACCATTTTAAGGAGTTGGGAGTCTCAGTCGCACAGAAATAAAGCCTGGGAGTCAGAGTCGAAGTCGAACTGAAAAAATGGCTGAGAGTCAGAGTCGAACTGATATTGCTTCGACTCTGCAACCCTGGATGCTATAATACCATTGGTAAATGAGACTCCGCCAGCAGGCACTATTAAAAGGGCATTCAGGTCAAACAATTTTTGTATATACAATTTTCTCTGAAACATTTTGACAGATACGAAGACTTAACTTTAACAAATTTGAACTTTACCTTCCATTCCTAAGATATGACAATAGATTTCCTCTCAAAAAGGCTGAATTTCCCTTAGAAATTTTGCCAGAGTTGCCAACTACAAACAAAATTTCAAAAAGTTACTGCATGTTTGCAACTCTCAGTAAGTATTATTGGCAGCATTGTTGTCAAAACAAAGTAAACGGTCAGAATTGTCAAATAGCAGCTTTTTAAGCAAATTCAAGCCAACTTTCCAAAAGTTGATCTTCTGTCCCAATATTGGCAAAATGGCAACACTGAAGTAAGAGGAAAATTGCTAACTTTGAACGGCAATATCTTGAAAACAGCAAGACGTAAAAAGTTCGAGTTTTGTGAAAATGCATTTTAGGCTTCTTCCAACATTTCGGACCTTAAGCTCAAAACCCGCTCAAGTTTTAAAACAATTCTGTACTTACTCAGGTGTAATACAGCAATTAAAATACTACTTGTGAGCAACGAATTGTGTCGAAGAGGTAGCATAATGAAAGATATAACTTTATTTTATAATGATTAGGACAAGTTTTTGCAACTTTTTTTTACAGCTTCCGACAACTTCCGAAACACTCAGACTTGAGATAGTGCAATGTTTCAAGCTGTTTCCGTAAGTTTTATTTTGTAACTTTTTTCAATTTTACTTGCAACTTTTTACAGCAACTTTTATCAATTTTTGCGCAAAATGTAAAAGGTGTGTGTGCTTTAAAAAATATGCTTTGAAACTACAGTATTTCAGTTTAATTCTGGTATTGTCTTTGAATTGTGTGACAACGAGCTTTGTGACGTATTGGCTTCGTCCCAATATCATCTATGATGCCACAGTTGGTTTGCACAAAGAGGTTCAGCTACAATCGTAGAAGTACTAGTACCATAGTTTTAGAATCAGGGCTGTGGAGCCATTGCAGAAATGACCTGGCGAAACATCCGCCCACAACTTCATCCAAAATTATTAAACTGCCAAGCATCTTCAAGCTCACATGAGCGAAGTTTCAGCATGCTGCAGAAACTGTTGTCAAACAATCGTTATTTCTCTCCAGACAAAGTTTGGAAGTATCTAGCATTATATGTTAATAAATCTCTTGAATAATTAAACTATAGCGATTGCCCCTTTTCCAGTTTAATGGTTTTCCATTTCGTTTGATGGCAACACTTGTATGCATGTTTTTCTTTTCAGTTGTATTTGATGGTAGAAAAGCGTTTGGTGTTATGTTTCTTTACTTTGACCAAACCAAGGTTATTTGAAAAGTAAAACTGTGTGGTAACTAGTGAGTAGCTACAAAATCAGTGTTGTTTAAACTTGTTGTGCATAGGCCTAAATCCAACTTTTTACTGCAACTTTCGTTAAAAATAAATGCAACTTTTTAAAGCAACTTTTTTAAAAAATAAATGCAACTTTTTCAGAAGTTTAGTGCAACAAAAACTTGCCCTAATAATGAGGCTTGGATCACAGACGAGATCCAACATTTTCTTTCATATAGCACTATTAAAAAAGTTGATATTGTAGACTATTGCCAACTTGGCTGAATTTTTCATTCACTGTAATTTTTAACGACAAATTATTTATTACTTTTTCTGGGGAGTAACAAAGTCTACGGTAATTTCATTACTTTATTGAAGGGGAACTCCGACCTAGCAAGGCTATATATCGCAAAATACACCACAAAAGTCTAAGACTTTTGCACAAAAACCAACTCGCTACATTTTATAGTTTTAATGAAATCCGCAAAAAACTGCATGAACCACAAGTCTGATGACGTAAGTCTGTACTTTATTGTATCTGTACATTAACATTGTTTGGACATAAAATTGCTAGTTAAGGGTAAAAACTCGTAAGCAGAAGCGCTTGTATTGCATTCTTTGCGAAAATATTCATCCTGCTTGCAATCATCAGGCTTGAGATTAGTAACTATGAGCGAGAGGTAAAGTACAGACTTACGTCATCAGACTTGTGATTCATGCAGTTTTTTTCGAATTTCATCAAAACTATAAAATGTAGCGAGTTCGTTTTTTTTTTGCAAAACTCTAAGAATTTTGTGGTGTATTTTATGATATATAGCCTCGCTAGGCCGGAGTTCCCCTTTAAAGTAATTTTCGAATAAGTGGTGTCATTACTTTTATACAGTAATTTGCCCAGCACTGCTGTTAGGCTACGGCACCTGATAGTCCAGGCCTCAGAAAAATTGACGAATTTGCGAAAATATGTTTAGTACCGTATTTTTTTGGACTATACAGCGCAGCGTCACGTAATGGCCTTTATAGCTTTTAATTCTTCATATAAGGTGCATTAAATTAAATACAATTAACAATCAAGAAAGCTCTGAATATCTCAAAAATAAATCATGAAGAGAAAGAGAGCATAACCTGATCCATACAGAAAGCATACCTGAGTAGTGAGTATACAGCACACCTTTAATTTCTTCAAAATTTTGAGTATCTTAAGTGCACCATATGGTCCGAAAAATACAGTAGGCTATACTTCAACACAGAATTAGTGTAACATTTAGGGCACACAAACATTTTTTTACAACCTTCAGTGCAGTTATTTTGAGAAATTTTGGGCAATTGTAGGTTAGCCAAAAAATGTAGAGGGAACCCTGATTCTGGTACCTGTTCAAGTTTGCATCTCCAGCCTTTTTTGTATTAATGGCAAATTAAAGAATTTATGACACAGAAATGGCCATTTTTTTCTTAATTTATGGATTCCCGAAACATGATCGCATTATCTAGAAACCACACAATTCGCATTCATGACACTTTAATTATTTATTCCCATGTTGTGACCAAAATTCAACTTTCCACATTTAACCGTTGTTAAGTCAAACAAATTTCGATGTTCATCTATCAAAATCATTGAGTTAAAACAAAGCTCCTAAAACCTACATGTGCAACTGGACGTATCATAAGTTCAAATTAAAATATGAAAAATCTTAACAATATTATGTCTCAATAATTTACTTAATCTTTAAAGTTGCATTTAGGCCAGTTGCAAAGCGCATGAAACAAAGTGTAATTTACAGCTTTACAATGCTATACATACCCTTGCAAGTGGATGATGATATAAAGCTGCATTACTTTTACTTTAATTGAACATTTAACATACTTTTAAACAGTAAACAAGAATTTTAGTTAGATATAGCCTAGTTATTTCTGTTTTTACCATTGTTTAGTTTAAGAAATAATATATTATTTTTTAATGAGTACACAAAAAACTTAAAAACACTGCCAACAATGATTCAACCAAATGCATTTTAGTGGTTGGCAAAAAAGCAGCAATATCAAAGTCACAAACTAAAATGGAAAACGCTTGGCACACGTACCGTGCTCAAAGACATTTCATAATAAAACCTAACCCTAACCAATAACTGCAATACTAATAAAAATTTCCGAGAACAAGTGAGGTGATCAGAATCTACATTTATTTAATACCACACGTTCCATGTGCTAAGTCACTTCAAATTTAAAAAATACTTGCCTAACGTAGCACCAACACCAAGTGCTGTCAGATCAAATACTGTAAGCACTCTTGCTAAAGCACTTTCTCCCACTGTTTCATCATCAACTTGCTTACGACGAGTGATTCCTTTTACTAACTGATCCAACATTTTGCTTCGGTATTTCAAGAACTTCTAGTGTCAAATTTCCTGATATAGTATTGTGCAATCTACAAGTCCTCAAGTTGAAAAGTTACGATATTTTTGCCTCAACAGTTTGAGCAACAAGCACCACACATTAAAACAGCATTGCAATCTTATTGCCTTTAAGGTAGAATAACATTAGCACTATTAATTATATACATCCTGAAATTGAAAACAAAAACAGTGCAGTATACCACTACATAACAGTAGAGTATATCATCAAAAACTTTCAATTCAAAAAGTGGCATGTACTGTATGACTATGAGACTGATAACATTTTTATTTCAGATTTAATGTAGTCTGCTACCTGCATTTAAGAGCAAAGGATATGAGTCTTCGATTTATATTGACTGTTAGCATAATATAAATGTTGTTAATGTTCAGCTTTTGCCATAGGAATACCGTATGAACACTTCTCTTCTCATCATAGACTGACAACAAAATACAAGGAACCTCTGCATTGCCAATTACTTTAAGAGTAAGTTGGCTGACTGATAAACCTATCGGTGGCAGATCCAGAGGTGGTCAGGGGGTCCGAACCCACCCCTGCTCAGACCGAAAAAATATAAGAAAAACTTGTAACACATAAAATTTATTGCAATAACTGGAGTAAGATCCATTTCTTGTTCACACTTAACAGTAAAATACGAGGCGGGTGGGGCGAGAATGAACATTTTTTTATATAATTATAGTAACTCTGTTGCAGACAAAACATCACATTTGACAATAATTTTAAGCAGCAATGACAACAATCTGTTTAGTTTATAATGTAAATACCGGTAGTGTTTTAGCCTAGCTGTAGCCTTTGCTACGGATGTTGTCTCTTTCTTCAGAGTTGATTGTACTCGAACAGCCCTGCAGGCAACTTGAGTCCATTGATATCAAAAATTGGTGTTGAAAATGTTGGTTTTTAATTGCAAAATCAGCATTCATTCCACATTATGATTTTTAACCCACTAAATTGAAACAGGTGAGAAAAAATCATGATGAATAAATTAATGTAACGTCAGCAAAAAAAGGCAAAAATTGTAGGAGTGATGTAATTCTCAGCAACTACCCGAGTTTCTACATACTGTGACTTTGTTGGTTGGAGCTAACATGCACCAAATTTCCTAGCAACTTTGTTTTGTCACTTTGCGACGTAAAAGCTCCAGAAAAAATATTGCACAGGCAGACTGATTTTTTAGTATTTTTGGCACAACTAGGGAGGGCTAAAAGGGATTCAGCCACCACATAGCCAAGTCACTTAAAACATTTTAACCCTTAAATACAAGTATTTTAAACGTAACTTAGACTTAATCTGTAAGTAAGGGGGGGGGGAGGCTAAAAGGCTGGGCAATTTAATTCTTTCACATGATTTTAAAATTTCAGCAATTTTGTTCCTTTGAATAGCTCCAAAAACATGCGCAATGTGTTCCAAATGGCAATTTTTATCCAAAAATTATAAAAAGCTAAGACCTCCTTATGTGTTACGCTTAACTTACAATAATTGCTGATTAGCCTTGGATAAATAACACATTTTTGAACACCAAGTTCCTTTTTGTTTTAGTTCAAGCTTCTTCCCTCAGCAAAATCCTGGTTCCACTTAAAACTAATAAACTGAAAGAAGAAGTCATACAAAAACATTTGCAAAAATACTGTATCTTGAGCGGACCACCCTGCAAAAATTTCTGGAACTGCCCCTGCCTTTCCAATCCATCTTTTTCAACTGTAGGGCATTGGTTCTCAACCAGGATACCATTTTCATTTTCCTTTGGGGAAAGTAGACTCTTTCAATTACTAACTGCCTTTCTCAGTCAATGCTTTAGTTATGATAATGCAATAGTACAATGACGAGTGCCAGATACACTTATTCTGTCTTTCTCTAAGCAGAATGTCATCAGTCACATGACAAAATCATTTACAAGCAAAGTCAGTGAAAGCAGCATAAGAAATAAAACAAGATTAGACCTATTAATAAGTGAAAATTAACCCTTTCATTACAATAAATGCAATGCAAGTAAAAATCTTTTGCTAGCTTCATTTTAGCACATTTAGCACGATCTGCAATTACTGCAATTAAAACATAGTTTAATTGCATGCACAATGCTCTATCATTACCAATTGAGCCAATGACGACCTTTACAGTTTATATAGCAGAATTGGCAGAGCGCTGGACTGGTAATCAAAGGCTGCAGGTTTTAATTCTGTGGGAACACAATTTTTTCTGCATTGTTTGTTTTAAGTAAGCCTTTAGTCGGAATTCTGATGGCTCTTCCCTAAGCTTATGCTCAAATAGCCTTTTAGGCCAGAAAGCATGCTAATGATTAGCCTAAACATTAAAGCTCTGGCCCACAAATCCAACTACATTACTTTCACAAATTTGCTGCAGCTATATTGAAAACGAAATACTGAAAACATGAATTTCAAGTTAAAATTACCGAATAACAATAAAGGGGGTGAAGCACCCAGCCAATTTCAGTAGATTAAAACCTAAGCTAAAATCAAAATATAACATTTGAAATGTTTTGTTCTCATTTTGGGGCTATGGCTGCAAAGGTATTCAACAAAATTAATCCAGAGATATCCCCCATAAAAAGTTTTTGGAAACCCTGAAGCTGTTTTCTAAGCCTGAACTTCCCAGCCAGGAAAAAAGATGCCAAATAATAATTTACCCTTCCAGTAACATCATAATTATTTAATATGACCTACTGTACTCAATTTTGGAAAAAATCTCCTTTTTTCTGGAAATTCAGACTAGAACAAACTCAGGATTTTCAAAACCTTTTTAGTTTGATACCTTTTTGTATTTATCAAATATCTTTTTTTTTAAAAACAGGGGCTGAACGATGTTTGAATTTCGTTAAAAATTAAATAAATTAAAACTATGGAGTTTTCTAAGGTTCGTGCAAAAAAAATTCTCTCTGTTTCATAGTTACTGAGTGACATCATTTCAAACATCACTGATCCATTCCACAAATAGAAATTTACATCACTAACTTCCGCGTCACAAGCTTTCGCGTCACAAGTGGTAATGCATGATAGTACACTTGTTCAGTCAGTCAGTTCAAGATTAGAGCTTCGCCTGGAATAAGCTAGGATTGAAAATAAGTAGGGTAACAATGCAAACCAAAGATAAAGTATAAAATGTTGTTTTGTACTGCCTATATTAGGCCTGGTTTAGGTTAGTACTAGTTAAACTAGGCCTACCAGTAGCGAGACCACTAGTTAGCCTAATGCTGATGCTAGTGGCTGTATTCAAAGATTAGCATAGCCTACTATTGCATTGACATTGACAACAGCAACTGACAAGAAATTAAGTGATGTTAAGCTACCTACGACCGGCTGTGTAAGTGAAGCTTTATAATTGTTTAAGTCTAGGCTATCTGCCTAGCCTCTGGGTCAATCCATGCTTAATTTGACAGGCTGTCAACCCATGTTCTACAATCTTCTCCAAACTTGGCATGGGGGTAGGTAGAACAAAGTAAAAAAAAACCTGTTTGCCAAAAATTTCACCTTTCTAGCACAAGCTGTTCTTGAGATATAGTCTTTTTAAAATTGTGCAAAAAAGTGAATTTTGAGGATACGCAAGAGTGATTTTTACTTCTAACGCTCAACGTTGAGGTAGGAGGATGCAGTAAATTGCTCCCCCCCATTTTTGACCATGCCAAATACAATAAAACGGTTATTTTTAAGCTTAAAAGATTGCTTTTTAAGTTATTTAATAATTTAGGTGTTTCTCTTGGCGCCTCGGTTATGGAGTGCTCTGACTTTTTTTTTTCTTAAAAAATGTTTTACGCCCATTTTAATGACTACTTTTCACGGCTATTATGAAACCAAGCTTTGTCAAACTGAATTAACATGAATTATCAGGTATCAAATAATAGCTAGGGCATTGTTTAGAGCTTTTTTTTTTCATTTGCCACGTTTAAAACGTATAAACGGTAGGCTATAGGCTTCCCTAACCATATTTATATATCCTGGAACATGTTCACATCACTTTTATCACCCAATATCAGCGAATCAAATTGGATGCAAGTATATTTGCTCAGACTTAAACTTTTCTGCAACATGTGATTTTCTACCAGCAATATACCGAAAGGTTAAAAGCATGGATTTTGTGGCATGCTGGTATAACTTTCATTGGTGTGTGGGTCTCATTTTACGGGTAAATGAACCGCAACTGGAAGACAATGTTAAATTTATATACCCACAGCCCCTTATGGCCCATCACTATCATTTTGTTAGCCTGAGCAAGATGACTTTTGTACTGTTCCTTAGAAACAAATTATTTGCGCAATTGACTCTTCTACTTCAACTAGTGGACGAATCTACAAACTTTCTAGACATAGTAACAACTAAGTCTAATTAGCTTCAAACTTTATTGTTTACATCGGGATAAATCCATTGCACAATCAATTCAAAATTATTAATTTATTTTATCATCATTTGAAACTTTCGAACTACATGCCAATGATGCATCGTTTTAATGCCAATTGTGACGGCATGCGTGCTTAGTTTTCCACTGTTTTGTTTTTTACTCCGCCTTGAATATAAATGGCAACAATGATCTCGTTGACAACCGCAAAATGTTTACTATTTTAGGTCTATTTGTGAGTGATGAAGTTGGTTGATGACCGAGGTTGCTTAGAGTTAAGTTTACTGTCTTGAACGTGGATGAAACTGTTGAAATGTTGTATCAATTAGATTAAGCTTTGGTACGTATACTTTTTTACTAGTTTTAGCATGTTTTAGGCTCGTTCGGCTATGCGTAGTTTGCTTAGCCTGGGTTGTTGGTGATTGATTATTAAATGATAGTGTTGATTGCTGCAGTAGTTGAAGTACTGAACCGTTTTATACTGTCTTATCTTGCTGTCATTGACTTCTTTTGCTGAGGTATCATAGGGGCTCAGATAGCTGACGGAAGCGAGCCTGCTGTAGTAGCCTTGACACAACACGGATTAGAGTTTGTAGTAATCTCATTTCATTGTATTGTAGGCTTATTTATGTTCAAGATTATGTTTAGAGATGCTTGGACCTTTTGTTGTCACTTGAGCCTTATTTGAATTTCATGTGCATGGTACCCGCTAAGTCAGGTTCGTTTATCTGCATACCGTTACTGATTACCGTAGCCTACTGGAACAGTCTTAACTTGCTAATGCTGAATATAATGATAGCTTTGTCATACTGTGGTGCATAGTTGGTAATACTTTGCTAGCATAGATTTGCCACTGTAACCTACTAGTGTAGTGCTGCTGATTGTTTATAGTGAACAACAAAGGTAAGTTTATTTAAATTTCATGATAAGTTTTTCGAAGCTACTGTAATATTATTTAGTGTTGCTGGGCGTTGCTGTAAGTTAAGTTTTGCTATTATGTTGTGCTTTTTTCTTTAGTTACCGCTGCTATACTTGACGAGAGACAATTAAAATTCAACGATTCATTTTTTCTGTAACACAAAACACAAAGCCAAAATAACTGGAAACATATCTTGACGTTTCGTGAAACTACTTCTCACATTGTCAAAAGTAATGAATGGCGAAAAACACAAAGCACAAGCATATAAAGCATGAAAAAGAAGCAGCAGCAGGGGAGAGAATTATTCATATTACTCATGTGTTAAACAAATACAGCGGTATAGAGGTCCTGTCAACATTTAACTTGGGATTGTGTTTTTGAATTAGTAATGTTTCGGTGATCAATAATTTTTGCCAGTGATTGGTTTGGGCCATTATTTCTGTTTTGTCAAAATCAATTTTATGATCGGGGTTATCTGTCAAATGTTTGGATACATCGGTATCTTGTCTATTTGGCGAATTGGGGTCGTGATTTTTCAACCGAGTAATTAGATTTCTGGAAGTCTGAATAATATACGTGCTTTTACAGCTGCATGTGATGCGATAAACCACACTAGAACGATGTAACTTATTTTGGCGCTCTTTGAAGGTAAAAAGACGCTTTAAATTGAACGTTTCGTTGATTAAAATAAATGTAACTTTAAAGTCCAATTTTTTCAAAAAACCATTAATTTCTTTTGGTATATGGCCGTTTATTTCTTTTATGTAGGGAAGTTTCATAAAAATCCGTTTTGTGTCGTCCTTCTTGTCTGTTTTGGATTTTTTCGACTGCTTTTTAGCAAGAAAGTGTTGCATTTGCCAGTTTATGTAGTTTAAGGGAAATCCATTTTTCTCGAGAAGGTTTGAAATTTTTTGAAATTCTTTTTTTCGCAACTGTGCACTATTACAAATACTATATGCCCGGTGCAGTAACGTCCAGACCAAGTTTTGTTTGTAACGATTCGGAACATAGCTGTCCCATCTTGTGTAGATGCCTAAGTTGGTTTTTTTTCGAAATATTGATGTTTCAATGCAATCTGAATTTTTTGTGATTTGGACATCCAAGAAGGCCAATTTATTGTTCTCTTCGTTTTCTTTTGTAAACTTGATTTTCTGGTGTATTGAATTGAAAGTACTAAAAGCATGATTGATGTTGTTGGGGTCATCAAAGGTCAGAAATAAATCATCTACGTAACGGTGAACTGTAAATTGATAATTGGATTCAGCAGCGGCAGTTTCCACCAGCCAGTTCATGAAAATGTCGGCCATGGTAGGGGCCAACGGCGACCCCATTGCCATGCCGTCAATTTGGTGATAAAATTTTCCATCAAATTGCAATGTCGTTGTTTTGCATGTCCAGTTTAATAGTTTTCTAAATTGTCTTTTATTCATGCCGTAAAATCTTGTCAATTTGTCGGCAAAAAGTTTTTGGAGAATAATTTGTATTGTAAAATCAACCGGAATATTGGTAAAAAGACTCTTTACGTCAAAACTTGCAAGTATTTTTGAACTCAAATTAACCATGTTGGAAAGTTTTCTTAGAAGTCAAATGTGTCTTTTATGTTGGAATCGTGCTCGCGCAGAGGCATCAAAATTTTGTTTAGCCAAACAGCACTTTGGTAATCAAAACTTCCGGTAGACGCCAGAATTGGTCGCAAAGGTATTCCGTCCTTGTGGAGTTTTGGGAGTCCATAAAGCATTGGGGTAGATGCAGCTGTAGGTCTGATTAAATGATATATTTCATCATCTAATTGCTTGCTTGCTTTAAGTCTGTATAAAAATCCTTGAAATTTTGAAAGTTTGCTAATATTATCATCAGATTTAACTGGTTTGAAAATCGTTTGATCTTGTAAAATTGATTCCATTTTAGCAATGTAGTCGCATTTATTAAGAATTGCTACCCCTTGGCCTTTGTCCGGCTTACTAACAATAATAGATTTGTCTTTATGCAAGCTGTCCAGTGCAAGCTTTTCTTCTTTACTTAACCCGGTGACGTCATGCTTTCTCAAGTGGAAATTTGATGACTTGTATTTGTTGTACAAATTAAGCAAAATTCGTTTAAATTCGGTTCGTTGGTTATGATCAAGAATGGAGCGTATTTCTTGGTACAAATTTTCAAATTCTTTTTGGACTTCAATTAAATTTAGATTTTTTCTTTTTGGACTTCATTTTTTCTGAAGTTTGCTCTTTCCGGTTTTCGGCGGGTAGGACTGATTTGGTGAAACACCTATGCATCTTTTTAAATGCCAACTACATGCCAATGCATCCAAGGCTTAAAGGGCAATGTCAAATTGCTTGCTAATTTATTCAAATTTAGGTTTTATATGCCAAGGCTAGACATTGTGTGTGTATTTGAATTTATTTAAATTGTATGTTAAATCGACTTGAGGAGAGCGAAAAATGCTTGAAACCGGGTAACGTATTTATCACAACTTTGGCAATTGTAATTACATCTTTTCACCTATTTATTAGGGTGAAGTGAAAAACCAAAATTTTTGAATTAAAAAAGTGGTCTTGATATATGGCTCTAAATACCATATGAAATACTTTTATCACAATTTTGAGTTCTTGCATCCTCTAGTGGCTGTGCAATTTTATCGAACGTGCTTAAATAAATCACTTTTACCATATCTCACTACCCACATATGCTAGAAAGCTAGTTTTTAGCTTCAAAGTTGCAGAAACAGCACAATTATATCTCTATGAAAAAGAACTTTGCCATAAAAATGTACAAAAAAAAAAACTACAGCCGAATTACTGATTACAGATTTACTGATTATTGATCAGTTTTCAGTGCTCAACTTCGATTGCATTGCAGTTCGCATTGGCAATGAAAATACGTCAAATGAGGTTTAAATTTATGTATATTTGCACTTTTAGTGTGCCATGCTGCCTTATCAGCTTAAAATAGTTTCTTTAATGGCAATTAGCCTTACTCAACTGGGCAATGTGCAGCACAGTATAGTAACTAATGTTTAAAGTTATTGCATCATCCAGGATTGGTCAGCTTTTGCATTATCACTTTTTTTATGCTTAACTTGAGGAATTATATCTCGTTCATTCAAAAACAGGTAAGATTGTACAGTTTAATTCAAAAGCACTGAAAGATGCCAAAGTACAAAATTAGAATTAGAAAAGCAATTTGTATCATGATTAGAAAAGCTCTGTTCTAACAGAGAGAAAATTTAGCAATATATTTAACAAACATTTTGATAGGCCTACCATTGTTTATTGTATTGTAGATACAGTATATACTGTACTACCTGGCATAAGTTCAGTTATTTGTGAAGCAGCATGCTAACTAATAAAAGATCCAAGTCTAATCTTGTAAAAAGTTTTTTGATGGCAAAATATTTTTAAGTTCCGATAATTTTCCTCCAGGATTTCTGCCAACCAAAAGACAAGTGATTTGAGCATTTGCTCAACTTTAATCACTTCAGGAACTTGGATAGAGCTCAAATTGTTGTAAAAGAACAAATGAATTTGGTACAATGTTTATTCAATATGTGAGCTAAGTATTGCACAAAGAATTTCAGAATTTATTAATTAGGCCATCGAAGTCAACTATACAGTTATCAAAGTTTACTGTAACAGCAAAACCATAAAAATCTTAAACATCTGATCGATACAAAGAGCTTGAAACTAATTTTTTGCAAGATACTGATAAACTTTTTGATATTTTTTGGCTATGATAATAAACAAAGAAAGCAACGTGAAATTCAGTGTGGCTTGAGAATGACATTTAATGATCATCCTTTTTTAAACATCAAAAGCAGAACACAAAGGGTAAATGTTAGGCAGAAATATCAAAAATTTAAAAACTTTCTCCCCCATAAAACTTTGTACAAGTAACATTAGACTTGAATCTTTTTTTGGTTAGCATGCTGCTTCACAAATAACTAAATTTATGCCAGCAAGCACAGTATATACTGTATTCACAATACAATAAACAATGGTATTAAATTGTTCATTAAAATATATTGCTAAATTTTTTTCTTTTTAGAACTGTAGCTTTTCTAATCATGGTACAAATTGCTTTTCTAATTCTAATTTTGTACTTTGGCATCTTTCAGTGCTTTTGAATTAAACTGTACAATCTTACCTGTTTTTGAATGAACGAGATATAATTCCTCAAGTTAAGCATAAAAAAAGTGATAATGCAAGAGCCGACCAATCCTGGATGATGCAATCTTTAAACATTAGTAACTATACTGTGCTGCACATTACCCAGTTGAGTAAGGCTAATTGCCATTAAAGAAACTATTTTAAGCTGATAAGGCAGCATGGCACACTAAAAGTGCAAATATACATAAATTTAAACCTCATCTGACGTATTTTCATTGCCAATGCAAACTGCAATGCAATCGAAGTTGAGCACTGAAAACTGATCAATAATCAGTAAATCTGTACTCAATAATTTGGCTGTAATTTTTTTTTCCATACGTTTTTATGGCAAAGTTCTTTTTCATAGAGATATAAATGTGCTGTTTCTGCAACTTTGAAACTAAAAACTAGCTTTCTAGCATATGTGGGTAGTGAGATATGGTAAAAGTGATTTATTTAAGCACGTTCGATAAAATTGCACAGCCACTAGAGGATGCAAGAACTCAAAATTGTGATAGAAGTATTTCATATGGTATTTAGGGCCATATATCAAGACCACTTTTTTAAATTCAAAAATTTTGGTTTTTCTCTCCACCCTACTATTTATTGGTTTTGAAACATAAGCAATAAATTTCGAAAAGCCATCAAAGTGAAATGCTGGGAGCAATTTCCTGGCCTAAACCCCGAAAAAATTGAAATTTGATATCGCCAGCATTTCATATCAAGATGACTCAGTGGGAGATCCAGATTATACCTTTCATGAAAGTATAGATTTGGATGCAAGCAAGCACGAATTTGTTTTTGTGTGACTACGATACTTATAACTGTGTTAGAAACAACTTGAAAAGGCTGTTAAATGTTAAAGGCATCATCAAGGACGTGTGGTTTCGCATTAGAAACTCATCTGTAGAAAAGAAAAGCAATTCATTTCATATCACGGCTGTTTACGTTTCGTGCTTGGTTTTATTAGTCTGAGAATAAAAACATGCCATAACCCGAGTTTGGAATGAAACATGTCTTGCTTGCAATCAGTTAGAAAGCAAGGAAACTTTAACTACACAATCCACTTTTGCAGTAAAACCATATAGATCAATGAGATTTCGTTTCATGGTTCTTTACATTTTGTGCTAGGCCATTCTGGTGTGAGAAAATTACATGCCATAACCCCGGTTTAGTATGTACCAAAATTGTGGCAAATCCAAAATTAGGCCTACCAAAATTGTGGCAAGTCGGTTCGGTTTCACTGTGATAAATACAAGCATTAGTAACTGTGCTTCATAATTTAGTTCATTAGACTGAATGTTCGACGCAGAAAGCATTGGTATTTTTTACCATTTTATTTGTTCTACTGTATATATAGACGAGATTTGGGAATCAGTTGCTTAAAGCTTGTAGATTAAAAGTTATGTTTTAGACCAGGGGTGCTCAAACTTATTGAAAAGCTGACTGCATGACCTTTTTTTCTGAGCTTTAGTGGGCCGAAAAACTCTCATAAAATGCTTGGATAATTTTTATTGCGAATACTGCGTAATGCTCATGTAAGTTTTGAATTGCCCTACCATATTAAATCATTGCTAAACCGTGGAGTTAACCTTAAAAAAAATTTAACTTTTTTTTACGTTATTTGGTTGAAACTTTTTAAATTACTTGGTTAAGATCGAGGCTTCAACCCCCCCTCCCAAGCAATGCTTATTTCCCAATAGTTGTACTACTAAACACACCTTTTACAAACTATGAAGTATAGATCTGCTGTGACACGCGTTTTGAAATGCAAACTGCGCGGAAATAAAAATATAAACACCAAAAACCAAAAAAGTTTAAGCGTAGCTTATGTAGTGGCCAATGAAACGCAAATTTGCTACTTTTCACAAAATAATCATGGGCCGCACATTAGGCAACCCTACTATAGACAGTGTCTTTTTAAATAAACGCTGCTACAGCTAGAAGTTCAATAAGCAAAGCTTTTTGAATCGATTAATTATATTTTCGCAGCTTGTGTCAATTTAACTGTGTTATGTAGGTTTCTACTTCATTGCAAAGACGACCTTTCAGGTATCGAACTCAGTCACCAGCGATCGTTTTGCGACAGAACCGCATCTGCGCAATGCTGCTCAGTCCACAGGTAGTTTCGTATTTTTTCAATAATGGAGTGTCAGCATATTATGGTTGGTAACTGTGCCGCCTGATCTTAATTTCGCTTGAAATTCGTCCAAAATTGCAAACTTTGACTCAAGATACAGTCAAACCTCGGTTTAACGCATTAATGCGAAAATGCAATTGTCTTTTTTTAGAAAATGTCCCTTATTCGAAAAGACACGAATTTTACCTAGTTTAATTGTAGATGCGCATGTCAGTGTCGCATCATAAACCAGGCTCTTTGTCACGATTGGAGACGCAGTATTTTTGTGTTGTCGAGTTGGGAGAAACTGCGGTTATGTGGTATATGTAAAACAGCAACCAATCGATTTTTACTCAGGCAGCTGAAAAATATTATGGCAGTTGTTAAGACTATAAGTTTGATAAACATTCAGTTTAAATAATCAGGTAGCATTAAATCCAATCTAACGAAAGTATTTTAAAAACTTTCGAGAGCACTGAGCACCAAAGCAGTTCTGAACAGTTTTTTTATTGAAAGCAAATACCAACGGCTCTGTTTTGCTTTTTTTTTTATCCTCAGCTGTGCTTTGTCAATAAAACTAGTATTATCTGAAAAAACTTTCATATGCACCATTGCTATGGCTTACAGAGTCCCTGTAAAAAGATGACTACAGAAATGTTTACATTAATTTGCAGAAATTTTACTTTTAAGCTATTCTATAGTTATTACGTATGATGTTCATTTTAATTAAATTATTTTTTTACAGTTCCGCCAACCTCCCAAGCTGCCATCGTCGCGCTTCATCAAAACCCCAGTCCATCACCTGAACGACCGCCACAGTCCCAACATTGCTCAAGAATCTGTTTGGAATTTTTAATTGGAGAATTTTACGCCTGTAGTTTTTCTTGCGTGTATCTTACTGCCTGTATCTTTGCAATAAATTTTTTTTTACTTTTTAATTGTATAATTTATAAGAGAAGCAGTACGCTCTAGCTGGAAAACATAGCTACTCCATTAAACCAATGAAACTACGTGCCAATGCTGGGCCCAAGCAAGCAATAGCCGCTTATTGTGAAATGCAGTTCCACAATATAAGTCTGATGCTAGTGTTAACTGCAAGCTAGCTACAATTTCTGGACGTTTTACGCACCGGTAGGCTACCGTTTATCCAGTACGTAAATTGTAGGGGGAATGCGTCCCCCCATGGAGATTTAGCGTTCCCTTATGGAAATTCAGCGTTTCCTACTAAAAGAAAGCGTCATGGACGTATAGACGAAAAAATAGCTGATAAAATGTCAATTTCCGGCCGAATATTCCATCAAATTGCGGTGAAGACCTTTTTTGGTTTTCACGTGAATTTGGAGCAAGCTTTTCACCAAATTGCTTCAAATTCCGAATGCATCCTGTCACGACTACGAAAGCATTTCTCCATGCAATAGTTTACAGTTCAGTGCAGCTGTTTGCATCCAATATTGACCTAACCGGCAAAATATTTTCCTATTATGCCGCAACTTACAAAAATCACAATGGCCACAATTATCTATTGTTACATTGCAGATCAATTTTACCTCTTAGCATTACCTACTTGGTTTTGTTTTGCGGAAAAATAACGGAGTGATTTTGATTTATACCCAAACACTAAGTCGATAATTTCAAGCAAAAACCAAAACCAGTACCAAAAAATAAACCAGTTCGTGAATGTATGCTGCTATGACATTGCATTAACAGCCAAAAACTTTAAAACTAAATTTTTTTTTGCTTGGGTTCAAAGTCACTTTAAGTTATTTATTTCAAATAAGTATTTATAAGTTATATAAACAGTAAATACATGAAACATTACCATAGCATTTCCAAGAAATTAAAATTCATTAAAATGTTTAACAGGATGAAATGGAGAAGGGGAGAACTAGATTCTGAGCTCAAAAAGTGCACTTTCACAGTGAACATGTGCACTTACTGCTTTTGATGTGTAATTTGTGTACTTGTGCACATGCACCTATGTGTGTACTTTTCATGCGCATAGTGCATATCATGTGCACATGCACTTATGATGTGTATTTCTACCAAGCATATAGTTCATGTCATTAATGCACCAATGCCAGACGTGGGCACTTGCGCCACAACTATTTTACTTGCAATAACGCTTGCGCCACCATTATTTTTGAACGATTCAGCTCAAGCTTGCGTCACAAGTATTTCAGCAAATTTGAGCGCAATCGCACAAGTTGAACTCAAATACAATAATGAATGATTGTTTTTCAATCAAGTGTGATTGAAGTTGAGAAAAAACATTGACAAGGTACATAGGCATAGCCAGGATTTTTGATTGGGGAGAGGGCCAAACTGCAAATTACATGCACTGACATCAACAAACTTTTTTTGAAAAGAGGGACTCTTTATGGGACAAAGATACCATAAAATGGAAGATCGAAGCCGGGGCTTGGGTTGGCATGTAACCTGAATTTTGCTGAAAAGCAGGACCTGAACTAAAAGTTAAAAATGTTTCAAAAATTGTCTGAATGGGGAGACGTGGAGAGCAAACTAGTTTAACCCAAACGTATCAATGACAGGAGTCCGGGGGCCAGCCGCTGGGCAATTTTTTGTATTTTTTTTGTGGATAAAAATAGCTACGATATTTTAATGCCATTTGAATCAAATTTTGCGCGTTTTTAGAGCAGTTTGAAATAACAAAACTTTAAAGATTTGAAAGCCAATTGAAAAAATTAAATTGTTCACTCTTTCTTTAACTTACAGATCAAGTCCAAAACACCTGCAAAATCTTGAATTAGGGGGTTAAATTTTATAAGTGACTTGGCCCAAATGTGAGAAGCAAGGTAATTGCTCCAGCAATATTTTTAGCATTAAATAATCACTCAAATACTTGCAAAAGGAGATTTTTGCATTGTCGTGAAAATAACCAGTTTTAGGAGTACATGTATGATGCACGACTAGGGGGCGTCCCAATTCAATAATTTGTTCTATATGCATTTTACCCCACAAATTTCCTTTTTTTGTCAAAAGTATTTTGTCGCGTAAAAACTGGTGAGATGGAGGTGGATTGTAATCTGAAATTAGTGCAATAGATGCCAAGATGGTTACTAAATAGTCATGTTATTGCATTAAGTTCACTAAAAGATTAGATGAAAGCCAGAGGTCGCGACTTTAAGGGCAAATACCTGAATTCGATTCATTACTAGAACATGTCCAAATGGCAAGAGTTAACCATCATTTTACTAGTGTAAAACATAAAAGGCACTGCTGATATTAGTTAAGAGCACTACTAACGATTTTGCAAGTGCAAGGCAAGGGGATGCACAATGTTGCAAGTTATGGAGAATGATGCAAATGTATACATAGCAATAAAGCCACTGAGAGTCGATTAGAAGAGAAAAGTTCCATAAAAGAAAATGAGAAGTTCAAGAGTTGCATTATAAATGTTAATGGAAACAATATAACAATGGTATAAACGACAAAAGTAGCAAAAAAAATACACACATAAATACATAAAAATGTACATATTAAGAGCTAAACAGTAATAGGCCATTTCTAAAACATAAAATGGTTACTTATTCCAGTGATGACACTACAAAACTGGGCATCTGTGGATGCAAGAGGAATGAAATAGCACTTGTTAAAATAAGGTTAGCATCTGTGGATGCCTGGAAACAAATAAAATAGCCTTAACTGATGAAAGTTAAGTTGAGCATCTGTTTTTTCAAAGTTCTTTTGCATGGATGCAATTTCCTGCAAGGTGACTGGGATCTTTTCCAATGGAAAGATGTGGTTTACAGAAGAAACCACACGTGATAGACAGTCAGCAGCTGCGTTGTCAACACCAGGAAGATGTCGAAGAGTACAGTCAAATTGAGACAAGTATGACAATTGTTGGACATGTTTGGAAGTGTGATTCTCAGAGGGTTTGGAAAAACTGTTGACAAGAGATTTGTTATCCAGGTAGATAATGAAACGACTTATCAAGGAGCAAGTATTCAAAATATTTTACAGCAGAGTACATACTGAGCAGTTCAAGATCGTATGCAGAGTAGCGACATTGAGCATTGGTAGTCGTTTTGGAAAAGTAACCTAACACTTCCGTGTTGCCCAGGACAGTTTACTCCAGTATGGCTCCAAAGGCAAGGCAGGATGCATCTGTGCAAAGAGAAAAAGTTGCATTGTCAGCAGGATGAGCAAGATAAGCAGCATTGGCTAAAGCCTGCTTGATTGTGACAAAAGCTTGTTGTAGCCAAGTGTGGTGATTTCTTTCACTCCAAAAGAGCACTTGCCCATGTTGAGTTTCAAGCAATAAGCATTTAGACGGTTAGCAACTTCATGCAAATGAATTTTGTGCTCCTGCTTCTCTGTGCTAAACACAAGGATATCATCAATGTAACAAAAGCAAAACGCCTCAGTGCCATTCATGATATGGTTAATGAACTTTCGAAAGCTTCTGCTGGCATAAGTCAATCCAAGCGGCAGTTTATTATATTCAAAATTGCCACGACCAGTGCAAAAAACTGTATACTTCCGGTCGGATGGTAGGACATCAAGCTGCCAAAGAGCATGTTTCAGGTCTAAAGAGGAAAAGACAGTCGCACCACGTATCTGTTGAGTGAGATCACTGATCCGAGGCAAGAGATAGTTCTGCTTTTTGGTGCAGGTGTTCAAAAGGTGGTAGTCATGGACCAGTCGAAAAGAGCCATTTTTCTTTTTAACTAGGTGTACAGATGATGCCCAAGGACTCGAAGAGGGCCAGATAATACCCCGTTCCAGTAAGTCATCTAAGATGGTGTCAAGTGCCCTTGCTTTTCTGAACTCAAACAGCGTGGACGAAAAGCAACTGGAGGACCCTCTACTTCAAGAATATGTTCACAGGAGTGCCGTTTTTGTGAAGTCAGAGTAAAAGAAGTCAGGTCAGGAAACAGACCAATAATGCCAGAATAAGAAGTGATGGAATACTCGATGCTTTGCAAGGGAGGCAGGGAATGTTGATCATCAGAGTGGAGAATGGTGACAGATTTGGAGGCAACATCAATTGAAAACTGGTATTTGGAAAGAAAATCCAAGCCAAGCATGGGATGGGCAACATCGGCAATTATGAATCTATGAGTAAAATGTCGGTTGGGAAAATTAGAAAAATCTAAGGTGAGATCAAGAGATCCTTCCTGTTGCAATGGGCGGCCATCTGCAGTCAGCAGCATCTCAGAGAAAGGAAGGACAAACTCATGAGCAAAAGTCTCAAGAGTAATCAGAGATTTAGGACTTGCAGTATCAACTATAAATATGATGTTGTTGTGATGATCATGTAGAGTAACAAAAACATCGGATAGAATAGGCGATGGATCACTGACGTTAAAGGTCATGACAGGTTGGGTATTTAAAACGACGCACCGCCGCGGGAGTTTAAAGGTGGCCGAAAGGAGTGAAAATGTTTGCAGGTGGGGATACAATGCCTAGCATTACCAGCATACTTGTGATGATAAAAGCATTGGCCATCATGTAAGTCGGTTCGACCGGGTAAAGTGAGGTTTGGGCCATGTGGCTTAGGTGGGTAATTGGGCTGACGAAACGTCGAAAAAGGAGTAGCTGGGCGTTGGGTGGTTGGTGAGTGGGGAAAGTTTGGAAAGCGATTAGATCTTCCAGCGGTTGCAGGCAGGCTTGGAAAAATTAGAATTGTAATTGACAAAATTGTAATTAATTACATGATTTTGCTGTAATTGTAATTGAGAATTTTCCAAAGTCGATAATTGTAATTGAAAAATTTTCAGCCAATTTTCAATTACAATTACTCTATTATTCATTAAGATAGATGATAACAAAATGTGTTTGAACAATATCAATTTTCCTCCGGTTGCAAAACGTTATCAAAATTTTCTATAGGTTGCAATCACTTCTGAAGTGACCAACCGAACATCAAAGTAGGTTAGGGATAGTTAGAGTTAGTTTTAGAGATAGGGTTTATCATATTCATTGCGTAAACTTAGCATCTACTCTAATCAATCATAACTAGCACTAACTCTAAGCTTAAACATAGCCTAACATAGAATTGGCCTATGACGTCAGATGTGACTGTAACCGGGGTAAGTAACCATAAGCGTTGGCAGGATTTTTGATTGGGGGGAGGGGGAAAAACCACAAATCACACGCAATGAGGTCATCAGAGATTTTCAACAGAGGAACTTTTTGTTTGGCAAAGATATTGTAGAATGAAAGATCTAAAGCCATGGCCTGTTTTTTGCAATCAACCAGGATTTTGCTAAAGGTAGAGGTAAACTAATAGTTAAAAAGTGAAATTGTCTACCTTGGGAGATGTGTTGAGTAAGCTAATGTAACTCAAACGTATCACAGATCAGGTTCTGGGCCGGGAAGGATCCCCAAGCCAACGGAGGCTTTTAGGGTTTGGGGTCAAAACCCCCAGACCCTGAACGATTTTTTTGTAAGTTTTTGAAATAAAAAGCTATTTTAATACCATTGGATCACATTTTGCATGTGTTCAGAGCCATTTTAAAGAACTAGATTTTTAACATTTGAATACCAATCGAAAAAATTAAGTTGCTCAATCCTTCGTTAAGTCCAAAACACATTAAAAATCTTGCTAGTTGTTGTTGAATTTAATTGTAAATGATTTCTTTGGCCCAGGTAGGGGAAATAAGGAACATCACCTCCTGCAATATTTTAGCAGTAAATAATAATCCACTCGAAGATTTTCCTTAAAATTTTCTGTTTTTTTTTTATGAAATTGACCAGTTATAAGAGTACAGCCAGGAGGCCCAGGACCCCTCAATTCAAATTCAAAATTTTGTTCAATAAGCTTTTCCCCCTAGCTAATATTTTTTAAAGTATTTTGTGCTTAAAAAGTGTTGGGGTGGAGATGAATTGTTATTGAAAAATGGTATATTAGATGGTTACGCTTACTAACCATGTTATTCCCAGGCTGAATTTACATTGCACAAGGCCCCTGGTACTCTACGGCTTTTTGCAACATCTTTCTGCCAAATATAGCTGAAGACCAAGGAAAAGTTTTACTTGAACAATTTAGAGGTGGTGCAGAATTTGAAAATGACTTTCAATAAAGTCGATTTCATTTTGCTATCGCTATAAGCTTTTCGGACAGAACTCTTCAGTTGCGATCTCTGTCTGGTTTGGCATGTGGTGAGCAGGATCTTTTAAAGACCAAATGCAGTAAGGAGAAATGCACTCTGTGGTAAGGAGAAATGCATTCTGCAGTAAGGAGAAATGCACTCTGCAGTAAGGAGAAATGCGTTTCAAGGGGATTGCAAGATAGTAAGGAGAAACGCAATCTATCCAATGCCAACAGGCTTTGATCTTACGAAAACAGTTGTAGAGTGAATACAAACTGCTTTTGCCTGCACAAATCTGTTTTTTTCCGTGAAATATAAACCGCTTCCAATAGACTCAAGTGAAACTGAGAGCGAGCTGTGGTTAGGATTTTAAACTGCGAATCAGAATAGTTGCGCGCGCACTGATTGGATTCCAACAAATGTTGGCCAATGGCTGAATCGCTTTCTGGTTCGAATTGAGTCTTACTTTTTGCTTTGCATTTTCTATTTGGCTGGGTTCTAGTTGGTTGAGATCGATGGGTTACATGTTCCTGAGTTCGCACAAACCATGCATTCGCACAAACCACGCAAGACCTCAGGTTAGAAGGAAAAGATGTCTATTTGTGCTCATTTGACATCTCAAGCCTATTTACCAATGTACCTCTCAAGGAAACGATCGAAATATGTGTGGAAGCCCTGTACAAAGACCCTTCTTCCACACCTCCCATCCCCCAAACGGTATTTATTGAACTTATGGAAAGTGCTACGTCATCCGTAGAGTTCAGCTTCAATGACACAATGTACAAGCAAACAGACGGAGTAGCAATGGGCTCACCATTGGGCCCAGCATTACCAAATATCTTTGTCGGATACCACGAGTCCAAACTATTTTCCTGTGTTCAAAAACCGACAATTTATTTTCGATATGTTGACGACACCTTTGCCATCTTCAAACAAGAAGGTGACGTTGACGATTTCCTGGTCACGCTTAATTGTCTACATCCTGCTCTCAAGTTCACTTTTGAAAAAGAACAAGATGGCAAACTTCCATTTCTAGACATTCTAGTGGAAAGAACTGAACTTGGTTTCAAGACCAGTGTATATCGAAAACCCACTTTTTCTGGTCAATATATCCGCTGGGAATCCTTCAGCCCACGCAAACGGAAAACGAACCTAATTGCCATGCTGGTACACAGAGCACTTATGATATGTACAAAAAACAAGCTTAAGCAAAAGATTGATTTTATCAAAAAGATCTTGCTTGACAACGGGTACCCTGAAGATATAGTACTCAAGCACATATCGAAGAAAATTGCACAATTTTCTGCAGCCAAACCCTTTGGACCAGAAAAGTGCCCAGTGTACCTTAGAGCCCCATGGATAGGCTCAGCTTCTCAGCAATTATAACATCAAGTCAAAAGTGCTGTACAAAATTGCTACGGAGCAGTGTCACCACGCTTGATTTTCTCAAGCCAGTGCATGCTACCTGCTGCCAAAAAGGATGTGCTAACTGCCAATCAAAGAAGTATGATTATTTATGAATATGTGTGCCACTGTGATAGTCGGTACGTAGGTCGCACTACTCAAAGGCTTCAGGAACGCATCAAGCAACATGTTCCAAAAGCAATAAGGCAAAAAACCACTCTTACTCAGGAACATGGAACCCATCGATCTCAACCAACCAGAACCCAGTCAAATAGAAAATGCAAAGCAAAAAGTAAGACTCAATTTGAACCAGAAAGCGATTCAGCCATTGGCCAACATTTGTTGGAATCCAATCAGTGCGCATGCAACTATTCTGATTCGCAGTTTAAAATCCTAACCACAGCTCGCTCTCAGTTTCACTTGAGTCTATTGGAAGCGGTTTATATTTCACGGAAAAAAACAGATTTGTGCAGGCAAAAGCAGTTTGTATTCACTCTACAACTGTTTTCGTAAGATCAAAGCCTGTTGGCATTGGATAGATTGCGTTTCTCCTTACTATCTTGCAATCCCCTTGAAACGCATTTCTCCTTACTGCAGAGTGCATTTCTCCTTACTGCAGAATGCATTTCTCCTTACCACAGAGTGCATTTCTCCTTACTGCATTTGGTCTTTAAAAGATCCTGCTCACCACATGCCAAACCAGACAGAGATCGCAACTGAAGAGTTCTGTCCGAAAAGCTTATAGCGATAGCAAAATGAAATCGACTTTATTGAAAGTCATTTTCGAAAAGTTTTACCCTCTGGGAGCGGGGCCCTGGGACTGTGTCATATGGTAAATCCGGCCCAGGTTATTGCATTACAATTATAAAAAGTTTAGATGAGGGCCTGAGGTAGCTACTTTCAGGACCTTAATTTCACTCGAGTTATACATTTCAATTGGTTGGCAAAATCGACTTGATGGGGCCAGGGGGTCTTCTTGTTGTCAATATTATTGTTAATTACTGTTGTATGTGAAGATGATAAAAGAAACTGAAAATAAAGAAACAAGACTTTTTTGTCACATTGTTTTTATTGATGGCATTTCAATTCGATTCCCCAGGGCCTGATCCCCCTGCCACCCCCCCCCCCCTGGTTACGCCTATGATTGTAACTTTAATACTACTTGTGATATTAAGATTTTGTGTGCTTTTTTGCTTGTTTGCCCTTGTGTGCATGTCAAAGCGACACTAATGGTACTATTTTACATGATCAAGCTAAATGTGTGATATTATTGGGAAAAGTTGAAATAGTGTTAAATAGTACTTGTAACTAGAAGTTGTAACGTACACAATTTCAACTTATTTACAATTTTTAATCGCGTTAAAACTTATTTTCTTTTGCACAAATAATTGCGGTATGATGCCATGGTTTAGCTAAAACCATAATGCTGCTGGAAGCGGGATGAATTTAATAACATACTTGACAAATGCTTAGAAACGAAATTATGTACTGCAAAAACTAAAGTTAAACAAAGATTGATGGAGGAACAAATCCACAGTGTTGACATAGGCAAAGCCCGAGGCTTCGATTGCAAGCAAATTGGTTGCGATGTATTGAAAAACTTTTCATTGTAATTGTAATTGAATTACAATTACTTGAACTTGAATAATTGTAATTGAAAATTTTAAGTTGTAATTGTAATTGTGATCAAAGCAAAAACAAGTAATTTTTCCACACCTGCCTAGTACATGAATTGACTGTCAAAGAGAAAATTTTCAATCTCATGAAAATATTTAGTTCAATTAATTGTTAAAGCAAAAAAAACGTGGAGATTCATATCTGAAAAAAGAAGCTGAATTTATGACCGACATAGACCAGCTGTTTGATATATTTTGCTCTGATGAAAAGAGAACTTGAAAAACAATCACCTACGAAATGACAAAGAAGGATTTCGACTTTTATGCTGACCAAAAAGGACCAAGGTTAATAGAGTGCATGGAAATAGTTGAACCACTATCAGTTTCTGATTTAAAATTTAAGCAAAGAGTGCTTTCAAAATCAAAACAACAAGTTGAAAGTACTGAAATGGAGGTTGCATCAAGCAGCATGGCCGACCTATCAGACACAGATTCTCAATCTTCTCTTACAATTGCATCTACTTGCTCCGACGAATGTCTTGCATTCACTAGTAGTGACCAGAACAGAGGGAAATGGCCGAATTTAGCAAGGATTTCTGAACGATATTAGTTGTCCAATCGAGCAAGTGCGGCTGTGGCAAATACAGCATTAAAGGACGCAGGCTTGATAACAGAGACAGATAGAAGTCTTGTAATTGACAAAAATAAGTTGCAACCAGAAAGAGAAAGGTACAGAAATCATATTCGTCAAGAAGAAGAATTATTTTTAAAGGTGGTGGATGGAATACACGGGATCACGTCTTTTCGGTGTGACCATTTCGGCACCACCTATTTCATTGCCGAACGTTTTTTGCACAAATCGTTTTGGCGCCAATTCGGTGCTCTTGGGCAGTTCACTTATTTAGGGTTTGGGTTAGGGCTTTGGGTTAGTAAAAAGCACATAATATTGGCGCCAAAAAGGGCCGCGCCGAAAAGTCGTGGACCTGACTGAATACACATTGATGGCCGAAAAGACGCAACTTTGACACTCAAGCAAGATAAACTTTCTGGAAGATACCATCAAAGCACTGAGCTCAAAAAACACTATGTTATAGTGGGATAACCAGGAGAGTTTTACCCAACTCATCTTTCTCCAAGTAATGGAAAAGACCAAACAATTGCTGAAAAAGTTTATAATGCCATTAAAGATTTGGAACTGTGTGATGTGCTTGCAGTTATTGGAACAGATGGAACTGCATTGATGACTGGCGCTAAGAATGGATTTATAATGGGTGGTATGTTACTGCATTGCAATGAGCTACCTCTAAGGCACATTTTCTCTGAACTGGATGGAACCATGAAAAGCGCCCAAAGTTCTTCAGGACCCATTGGGAAAGAACTTAACAGTAACATTTCAGATTGGCCCGTAAAAAACTTCAATGCAATACAAAACGAAAAGTTTCCAAAGTTACTAAACCATGTAATTCAGGATCTTAGTAATGATCAATATTATGGATACCGACTTTGTTTGGTAGTTATGTCTGGCAGTATGGATCAATATTTGCATTTGCTTCAGATAGGTCCCATCGTTCACTCCAGAGGATTAACTTTGGCATGCAGAATTCTTCGGTTTTACACATCTACTGAGAAACTTTGTAAAAATTTAGTTATTTTGGCCGAACTTTGCTTTAAAGTTTACTTCCCATCATGGTTTAGCATCAAGTATAACAAGAAAATAACTTATGGACCAAAAAAATTTTTTAACATGATAAAAAGAATATGCAAGTTTCAAAATTGTGAAGTTCGAAAGATTGCATTAAGAGTTTTAGACCGAAATGCATATATTTTAATCATCCAGAAAACATTCTTCTAGGGATGTTGGCTGATGAAAATCAAGATATGCGTCAAATAGCTGTTGATAAGATTTTGAAAATTCGAAGCCTGTCATCAATCAGTGCTACAAGAAAGCAACCAGAACCACCAACACAAAAAGAAGTATGCCAAAGCTCATCTATTCCATGCTTTAAAGTGCCAGCTCTGGATCTTCAAGCAAAAAAATTTTATGAGCTAGTGAATCTTAATGTAAAAGAAATTAGTCAACTGCCTGCATTAGTGAGTTTTGACGATTCTATTTTAAAAATGCAGGAAGCAGCACTATGCCTTCAACATCCATGCCATAATCAGGCTGTTGAAAGGCATATAAAACTTGTCAGTGAAGCATCTTCAGCTGTGGCTGTAATAAAAATAGAGACAGCCTAATTCGACAGAAAACCCAATCAAGGCAACTCATGAAGAAGTTTGACAAAAACAAGAATTTGTTTAAAAAACTTGTATATTCAGAAGTTACATAGCAGACTTGAAACATAAAGTTTTTTTTCACGGCTGTGAGGTAGCACTTACCTCACATATCTGCTTTCCCATTAGGCTAGTGTTTCATCAGCATCTGAATTCACACATAGCCTATCCTCAGATATGTGCTACCTCACAGCTGTGAAAAAAACTTTGTGTTTCAAGTCTGCTATGTAACTTCTGAATTTTCAAAGCACATACGAGTAAATGAAAATTTATTCGTGTGGGCGTTGACTGGCGTTGTATAAAGCAATTTGCTTTACCGGTTACCGACAAGTAGGTTAATTTTGGCTTTTGGGGTTCAAAATTTGTAATAGGCATTTACACAGTTATGTACGCCTGATGATAACAAACAAGTTTGAAATATGTATATAGCGTACTATTGTGGTAAATTGCTAATGTGATGTCATATATGGTGTTCATGCTTCGTGATGCTAGTGCAATGCGGTTGAGCTAAGTGAAGTGCCAGTGTGATACTGGTCGAGAATCCTCTTTCTGGTGACCTTGTTGTCAGACTTTGATCAGAGTAATCTGAGAAGAGGGTACGATGGCAAGTGTAGAAATTGCCCTCGTGTGTGGTTTGAAGGTTCGGGTGGGATGCCAGGATAGGCTACGTGTGACTTCAGATGCTGATGAAACACTAGCCTAATCGGAAAGCAGATATGTGAGGTAAGTGCTACCTCATAGCCGTGAAAAAAAAACTTGTAAATGTGCAGCATTTTGGTAATGTGTCTTGTCAAAAACAGTAAGACTCATCAAGTTGAAAAAGATTTGCTTTATAGAAACATACCAAACCAATACTTCCGAATTACATAAAAAGTTTAAAACTTCGATATTCATACCAACAAAGAATAATTAACTGTGTGTATATCTTCGATATTCATACCAACAAAGAATAATTAACTTACACCATTTTTTTGGTGAAAGATTGTCACGCCACATTGTCAGCAAGTTCACTACGTAAAAAAAAGATGTAATTGCAGCTTTTATGTTATTTGTAAATTGATTTACAGTGCAAAAGTACGAGCATGCTACCCACTATTATTTAACTATATATTCCATCAAAACTTTGCAAAAATTTTAAGATATTTTTTGTCTCAAAGACTAACTTATCATGGAGTTTTTATCTGTTTATATTGGTAACAGCTGCTGCATTATGTATGTTGTACTGATAAATTCCAAAGAATTGGCTTTATGATAAAACATTTAGCTTTCGGTTTCAAAAAAATATTGACAAACAAGTTTTTATTAATTTCCTAAAAACCTGTAACTTGTAGAGAAGAAAGTCGTGTTACAGTAAATGGAAACATGACCTTTTCACAAATTTTGAGATAAAATTGAGCATTTAAGCATCAGCCGTTTTTGAGTTAAGATCATTTTCAATTATTTTGGTTGCAAATGACCTTTGACCGCTGGTTGCAGCTCATTTCTGAGTGCAATAACCTATAACAACTTTTGGTGCATTTTTTCTCCATTTGCCAGGTTTTTAGATACCCCATTTTTTTAATTTCAAAATTTTTTTAAAATTTGGCCAACCCTAATGAGAAGGGACAATGACTGTTTCGGAAATTGAGAGCTTTGCTTTTTTTCGACAATTCTTGTTTCACAGCAACTGAATAGCACAAAGCTTTCATTACTGCAATTGCCTTGCCAATTGGAATATCCAGTTCTTCATCTTGTCTTCTGTCACTCGTGAATGCAACCCCAAGATACTTGAAGTAGTATACTTGTTTTCATGTCACTCATTCAGTTGCAGCAAGCACTGATTAGTGCTTCTTGAAACATGAAGTGCATCAATTTTGACCGTCCTTATTTTTATTTCTGCAGTGTCATAAGCATATGCAAACCTATTTAGTGTGCGTTAAAGGCCAGATTCCGCGAAAGCAAAATCAAATCATCAGCACATAGCAGGCAACTGATTTTTCAATTTCCTATCGTGGCAAACTCAACAGCTTGGTTGCGTTTGTCGATTTAATTCATGTAAACAATGAAGAAGAGAAGAAACAAAATGCACCCTTGTCAGAGTTCAATGCCTATGTGGAACAGCTTTGATTGCTTGCCATTTACTCAACCACAAAACTCCAGTCGGCACCATAGAATGCCTTAATGGCAAGTAACAACTTACCATCAATGTTATTCTCCTGCAAAACCATCCAAAATTAAAAAGGCAATCATATTATATTTTTTCAAGATTGACAAACCATACAAAAAGATCTTAGCCATATTTCGAAGATTTCTCAAACATTGAAAAAAAATTGAACACAACAATGAAATCTTGGTCATCAAACTAACACCTTAACATGATTGAAAAATGAAGAAAAACATTTTTGCATAGCATGATGTCTCATTGAAAAACCAGTATTGAAATTAAAGGCAAAACTTTAGCTGTCAAAGAAAAGAAACGAAAGTTATATGACAGCTCATCAATAAGGTGCTTTTTGTTAACACAGCTGTCTAGAATTTAAAAAAAAACTGACATTGGGTAAATTAGACTAATAAGCGCTTTTTAATTTAAAATTAGAGCCAGACATGAAATTAATTAATAAATTAGAAAAAAATGAAATATTTGGTATTAATTATGCTTGTGGCAGTAGGTCTATAATAATGCAACTTTTGATAACTTTGATTTACGAAGTTCTCTTGTAGGCAATGTACTAAACAACAAATCCAAAAACAGTAGAAATGATCAAAAGTGATCACAGGTTCGACTTATTGTCCAAAAACATTCAAAATGAAAAAACGTTTCTTTTTTAAAATTGCCAAAATTTTGATGTCACTGTGCTACCTTTAAACCACAGTATAAAAATATATCAGTAGGTTCACTCCAACCAAAAACCATTGCGACGTGTGTCCTCATTTTTTGAGAGCCGAGCAAAACTTTGGAGTCAAATGACATCTCAATAGTGACATCAGAAGCCGAATTGAATTATACCAAATGATAGCATTTGTTCTGAAATTTTATGAATTTTGTCTCCACCTTACGGAGTTAAGTCCTTTCCCTTTTTCTACGGCCCTAAACATTGAAGAGCTGCATTTTTCATGACTGTCATGCTCCTGACGTAACTTGACGTAGCTTTTGTTGTACTTATCATATAGAAATAAAATTGGTACCAATAAATCTGTTTAAGCTCAGGCTTTGAATCACTCCATTTGTTACATCACTTGCGTATGACGTCACAAACTCACAAGCGTAAAAATAACCTAAAATTGGAACTTTTTGTTCTTTTGGTAACTTTAGTTATGGGGAGTTCTGTTCGCATTTGACACCCAACATTTACTTTGGCCTGAAACTTGCTATGTATCGTCAACTAGCTTTCCTGCAATTTTCATTTTCATTGCTCAAGGATTTATGAAAATATCATCGGTTGTTTCATGACATGGTAAAGTTATGAAGATAAATACAGCATTTAAAGCCTTTGTGCTTTAACTGATATAAATTTATTGTCACGTCATTGTCATTAGTCAGTGGTTTGATTGATGTCTTTTAGCCCAAAGCAACATCATCTTTTAGTCTGAAATATTGCGGAGCACTGTAGCTGTATCGCAACACTGTGTGTGTGAACAGGTCATAGTGGATTTTTGTACAGCCATGTTGAAATTATTCTTGAAGAAAGAGATGCATTTTTGACTCCAAAGTTGGTTTCAATTGTATTCTTTTAATTTTATAGACTTTACCGGTACACGCAACAGCAAAATACAAGCAGTGGAATCTTCAAATTTGAGAAATACAATAATTAAAATTGTATAGTTATTTCTATGCAGCCGAAAGATGATGTTTTAGACTATAAGACACCAATCAAACCACTGACTAATGACAATGACGTGACAATAAATTTATATCAGTAAAGCACAAAGGCTTTTAATGCTGTATTTATCTTCATAACTTTAGCATATCATGAAACAACCGACAATATTTCCGTAAATCCTTGTGCAATTAAAATGAAAATTGCAGGAAAGCTAGTTGACAATACAGAGCAAGTTTCGGGTTAAAGAAAATGTTAGGTGTCAAATGCGAACAGAACTCCCCATAACTAAAGTTACCAAAAGAACAAAAAGTTCCAATTTTAGGTTATTTTTACGCTTGTGAGTTTGTGACGTCATACGCAAGTGATGTAACAAATGGAGTGATTCAAAGCCTGAGCTTAAACAGATTTATTGGTACCAATTTTATTTCTATATGATAAGTACAACGAAAGCTACGTCAAGTTACGTCAGGAGCATGACAGTCATAAAAAATGCAGCTCTTCAATGTTTAGGGCCGTAGAAAAAGGGAAAGGACTTAACTCCGTAAGGTGGAGACAAAATTCATGAAATTTCAGAACAAATGCTATCATTTGATATAATTCAATTCGGCTTCTGATGTCACTATTATGATGTCATTTGACTCCAAAGTTTTGCTCGGCTCTCAAAAATTGCGGACACACATCATAATCGAGTGAATCTACTGATATATTTTTATACTGTGCCTAAACATTGACAAATCTTTACGAAACTTGACCAAAAGGGTTTTTTTGCAAAGCCTCCAACTTGAGCAAAGGTAGAAGTTGACAAGATAAAGTTTTCAAATTTATGAGGCGACTGCACCACCCTAGTGCACACCATTAGTGCACTAGTGCAGATTATTAATACACTAGCATGCATCATTAGTAAAACAACATGTCATTAGTGCAATGGTGCACATCATTAGTGAACGTCAATAGATAGTGCATTAGCATATGCATCATTAGTGCACATGCATGTCATTAGTGCTCATGCATGCCAAAAGTGCACAAGCACACATCATTAGTGCACATCAATATATCCTGGTAGTGCACTATAGCGCATCATTAGTGCACATCAATAGTGCACTAGTACTAGTGTGCATCATCAGTGCACATGCACATCATTGGTACTAGAGAAGTGCACAGTGCACATTAGGGTGTTGCAGTTGCCTCGACCTCTTTGGATTTTTTTCTACCTTCTTCAAAATAGGAGGTTGCCAAAGAAAATCAAGATTACAAAGCTTGAGAAAAAAATATTGAAGTTTAGGAGTCGCCAGATACCTTTTTGCACAGGATTTGGTATTTGTTTTAGTTTGTGCCGCTAGATAGTGCTTTGTGAAATCTTTCTTACTAATGAGTCATTAAAAGTTGCACATTAACTTTTGGTGTTATACATTCAAACAAACTTCAATAGAACTTCTAAAACTGTTTGCATTTATGTTTTTTGTTTGTTTTTTTCAGAAGTAATGGTGGTCAAAATTGATCACGTTTCCGTGCAACGAAACTACAACAGAAACTCTATTTGAGTTAGACCTATAGTATCTATTTTGGATGGCTGTGTAAAACAGAGTGAAACATAGCCTACAAAGTTACTTTCTTAAAGAACAACGGTGCAGACCATGCTTTAGGCCTAGTTATTGAAATCTATTAAACGGCTGTTCTAACCTAAACATAGTTACAGCAGCAGCTTACTAAAACCGTATTTGTTATGTTTTGCTGTGTAAGATACGAAGTTTAGTGCAATCTACTTGGTATAAGCTTTATAAAATATGAGCTTTAGTAAATCTACTAACAATATACCATTACTAGATCTGTAAATTCTTGCAGTTAACTGCCAGAAACTATTTCCAGACCTGATGACAATACTATCAAAAACACATGCTTTTCCACCATGAAGCTGGAATTCCTACAGTTCATCAATTAAAAATAATTGAGGAAGTAAAGAAGCTGGTAGATGAAATGAAAAATTTGTACAAATGCAACTTTAACAGAACAAACAGTAGAAAAGCAAACCAAACCACTGAAAACTTTAAGGAAAATTCTCTCTCTCTTCATTTCCTCTTTCACGTGAGGGTTGCGAGGGCAGCACCTCAAGATTAAGCAACCACACTTCACGGTCTTCCATCATCCCTATCATTTAGCTCAGATGAAGTCCCAAGCAACTTCATCCAAGATCCTCAATGTAATAATGATTTATCTGTGACAGTAGTTTTAGGTCATCCTACTATTTTTTTTTCTATTTGCTTTGGTAAGTAAAGCTTGTTTGGAAGTTTTTCCAGAGGCATTTTGCATACAGGGCCAAACTATCCAAGCTGAGATCTTTTAATTTGAAGAAATAGAGGCTCTAGAGATTTTCGAATCTTAAGAGATGTGCATCTTGTCAATGATGTAACTCTTTTGATTTTTGGAGAAACCTCATTTTGGACACTTGCACTTGCGATCGCACCCTTTTAATCATTACCGAAGTTTTATGACCGTACAGAGATAGAGTGGGTGAGAAGGGACAAAGACTGTTTGAAAATTGAGTCCTTTGCTTTTTCTCAACATTTCTGGTCTCACAACTACTGAATAGTGTGAAGCTCTTATTATGGAATATGGATACCCAGTTCTTGCCAATATGGATATCCAGTTCTTCATTTTGCCTTCTGTCACTCGTGAATGCAACCCCAAGATACTTGAACTTGTATATCTGTTTTTGTGTCTCTCCATTCAGTTGCAACAAGCACTGGTTAGTGTTTCTTAAAACATGCAGTACATCTGTTATGACCGTGCTTATTTTTATTCCTGCAGTGTCATAAGCATATGCAAACCTATATGACGTGCACTGAAGGCCAGATTCCATAGAAGCAGTAATCAAATCATTAGCACATAACAGGCAACTGATTTTTCAGTTTCCTATCGAGGCAAACTTATCATCTTGGTTGCATTTGTCGATCCAATTCATGTAAAAAATCAAGAAGAGAAGAAACAAATCGCACTCTTGCCGTAGTTCAACGCCTATGTGTAAAGCTTTGATTGCCTGCGATTTACTCAACCACGAAACTCCAGTTGGCACCACAGAATGCCTTAATGGCATGTAATAACTGACCATCAACGCCATTCTCCTGCAGAACCCTCCAAAGACAGAAAGGCAGTCATATTATACTTTTTTGAGATCGACAAAACACGCAAAAAGATCTTTGCCATATTTCGAAGATTTCTCAAACATTGAAAAAAAACTGAACACGACAATGAAATCTTGGTCATCAAACCAACACCTTAACAAATGAAGAAAAAACATTTCGGCATAGTATGATGTCTGATTGAAAAACCAGTATCGCAAATATGGGAAAAACTCTGGCTGTCAAAGAAAAGAAACAAACATTATAACACCTTATTAATAAGTTGCATTTTGTTAACACAGCTGTCTAGCATAAAAATAAAGACTGACATTTGGTAAATAACAATAATGAGCACTTTTCCGTTAAGAATCAGAGTCAGATGTGAAATTAATTATTAAATTAGAAAAATATGCAATAATTCGATATTAATTATGCTTGTGGCAGTAGGTCTATAATGCAACTTTTGATAACTTTGATTTAAAAAGTTCTGTTGTTGGCTACATACTAAACAACAACTCCAAAACAGTATATGATCAAAAGCGATCCTAGGTTCGACTTATAGTCCAAAAACATTCAAAATGAAAAAACGCTTTTTTTGGAATTGCCAAAATATTGATGTCACTGTGCTACCCCCTAAACATTGACAAATTTTTACGAAACTTGATCAAAACGATTTTTGTGCGAAGCCTCCAACTTGAGCCAAGGTAGAAGTTGCCACTATAAAATTTTGAAATTTATGGGGCGGCTGCAACACCCTAATGTGCACTAAATGCACTCAAAAATTGATTTAACCTCTGTACATGAAATGGGACTAAAATCCAATCAAATTGAAATTCAAAAATGTTGGATAAAATGCCAATGAAGAAACATCCACAATCACACAAATTAAAACACTTATCAAGTAAATTTGAATATCCAAACAAAATCAATATTTAATATAAACATGAAAAACCAAAAAATTAAGTTAGAATATGGTTTCTAAACAATAACCGAACTAAAGTTAACAGTGAAGCATAGAAGAAACAGAATCAACTTGAAGTAGAAAAAATATGAGCATGTCTCACTAACTAAGAGGTTATTACATTATGAAAATGTATGTCAATCGTTGGTGGCTCTTCAGTCAAAGCAGTGAGTTGGCGTGTCATGGAGACACTAATGTCCAGCAGTCTCTGCGAGTACGTTAACTGGACTGGAAAAAGTGGACCATTTAAAACGGATGTCCAGAAAGAGGCGTTCAATCAGCATAAGCGTTTAAGCAACGCTGTTATAAGTAAGTAGGCCTGTTGTTTGCACGTATCAAATTAGTTGAAATCTTAGATGTAGTCGTGTTTTTTCTCACTTGGGCTTACAGAATCACGTTTAGTCCGCTACATTAAGGCGGAGCCGTTTACTGTCGCTTTACTAAAGTGGCCACTTAACACAGTAAATATCAAGCTTTCTAAAACTATTTTGGTACCGATATGCTCGATAAGAGAGTAGTCCCAAGCCCACCGATAGCAAAAAGGATGCTTTAATTGCGTTAACTACTATATCATTGTGCCAGCATTAAGAACGTGTTGTAGCAGAAAAGCAGATACTGATGAAAATAAACCTGTTTATATTTAACTCTGATTTGCCATTGTTACGTTGAAACTCTTTCTCTCCGCCCCAACCATCTCTTACGTAAAGTGTTTGGAGGGTCGATGTCTGCTCCCCAAAAGAAACTACTCCTATGTTTGTTAAAACATTGCCAACAAGTATGCTTTTAATTGTTTCTCTGTCTTTTCCTTGCAGTTAATCCTTTAAAATTTTTTACGACTATTACTTTGAAGTGAGGTTGTTTTAAGGAAATCGAAGTCACTAGTCTAAGCGGTTTTTTCATGCAAACACTATAATATATCAACAAAATATAGATCACGATTTTGTGTGTTTGTTTGCAGAAGCTGTGTTGAAGAATCCTCATACTAAGGGTTTTGGTGAAAATGCTGTTGAAAAAAAGCGAGCACGTGGATGAGGAACTGGCGGACCGATGTGGCAGAAGAAAAAAAATCTGGTAATCAAAATCTAACCGACGAATGAGCGTGAAGGCTGCTGTGTTATGTGTTTTATTACATTTGTACATTTCTATTCGTTTTATGTATTACATTTTTGATATTTACTTGCTTTGCTATTTGTATACTGTACGTAGTATCAACTCAACTCAGGAAAGATTTTAGCATTAGCAAATGCACGATTATAGTCGTAACAGTATATGACTAAAAAACAGAACCATATCGCAACAGTACAAGACTGTATGAAGACAATATAGGGTGACTATAGCAACTCCATATTAACCCAATATGGGTTCCAGCATTGTTAAACATAGATCCAGTATAAGATAACTATGTCGTAACTATATGAGCCAACATACAGACAGCATTGGATGAAAATATCGAAACAATATATCGCCGATGAGCAAACCTATGTTGTGTCAATATCAAAACCCCATACCAATACAATACAGAATGACTATATTAGACAATATCGAAACAATATTGTCCCAATATTAGCATGTTTACTGGGATCAAACATTAAACCAACTGCAGAATATAATTTAATCAATGAGAAACCAGTGGTTGCACCTAATAATTACTTTTTATTACATATAAAAATCAGTTCATTACATGCTAATTTAGATGAACTTAAAGAACTACTTCTTGCCATAAAAATTGTGCCAGCATTGATATTTATATGTGAAACTCGTATTCGTAACAACCCATTGTTTAATGTTAACATAGATGGTTACTCATTTATGCACAAACCTTCCCCTACGCAAGCAGAAGGTATTAGAATATATGTAAGAAATGATATAAGGGTAAAACGTAATGATTATTTTGATTTGAACTTGGAAGGTTGTGAAGATTTGTGGATAGACGTGGAATTGAATTGTTCTAAAAATCAGTATTTGTTTGGGAGTAATTTACAGGCACCCGAATAGTTAAGTCAATAATTTCTTACTGGAATTAAATACAAAATTGTCTCTGATTACACAAAAAAATAAAAAATGTATTATTATGGGAGATATAAACCAGGGGCGTAGCGTGACATTTCAGATAAGGCATGCAGTTATGATGACGTCATCAGTTTTGATGATGTCATTAATTATCAGGCAGTAAAATAAAAAAACAACTAAGCAATAATAAATGTCTGGTATTGCAACTAGGCCTCCTCTCTCCAGCAGGGGCGCCGAGAGCCGAACGTAGGCCCGGGGCCAGCTGAAATATGACGGAATTCAGGTTTTGTGAACTCCAAAACAGACGAAAACAATGCCGCAGTTTTGTCCAAATTATGATGCGATCTCAAAAAAAAAAAGTTCTTCACACGAATTCTAACGATTTTTTCATTCAAAATCAGGTGATCTCCAAAAAGAAGGTCTCACATGCTCATTTCTAAATGTCATTTGATGGGTCCCTTTCGAGCCATGGGCAGCCTCATGGGCCCCCCGAAGTCCATGGGCCCCGGGGTCATTATACCCACCTGCCCCCCCTCTCGGTGGCCCTGCTCTCCAGTACACATTGGTGTGTACTGTACATTTACTGTCCCAGTACAAGTCTTCCTTGTGTTACTACAGACAGTGACAGGTCTAGCACTTTCATATGTGCCAGTGGCCGGTTACCGGTACCATACTAGGCTAACATTAACAGTAAAGTAAGCTTAATAACATTGAAGCAAAAACATTAATTGCAGAACTAAGCTAAGCCAACTTGCTGAATAGCAGATACATTGCCTACTTTCAAAGCCTCTTCCTCATGTCATTACAATACCGGTATATCGTAGCCTGCTGGCAACAGCCAGCGAATGAGCGATGCTATCCAATATTAAGCAGGCTAGTGGGCTCAAGGCTAGTCCAATGTACCATATGGTTAGGCCTGGCCTTGTTTAGTTTATTTAAGAACCAGTAAAGCACAAGCAAAGTAGCAAAACTACCAAACGGTAATTTATTGATAGTCCTAAAAACTTTTTTGCAAACCAAGTGCAAATTCTACGACTAGCTTTAGCTTAGGCTAACTAAATACTAACTGAACCAACTACCGGTAACTCTTTGTTTAAATTGATTTCACATCTTGCTTTCACTTTTATAGCTCAACATTTAGCCTAAATAGTGCAAACAGTACTCACTCTGACTTACATTACTTAAAGCCAATACCAACCGGCTATCACGGCTTGGTTTTGCCGCTTAGTTATTCGCTTTTTTCATATTGCTAAATCACATAAAATAAATGGCAACACGCATGCAATATTCAAAATTGCATGCTTTGGCGCATTGTTTGTGGCCTGTCTTAAGCTAATTTACTGTAACAAATCTAAAATCAAAATAGAGACGATATTTTTTACGAAAACAAGAAACTAGACGGATAAACGAACTTTTGCAGCAAACAATGCGCCAATCAAAGCTTTCAAACCTATTTAATTTTGTTTGTAATCGTATCGAAACACAGTGATCTTTTGAGCCATTGAATGTAATTTGAAAATTGCATGCATGTTGCCATTATATTTTGTAATTTAGCAACATGCTGAAAACAGGCTAAAACTGAAATCAATGAATTAAGCAAGACTATTTATAGCTACTTCGACTTGAAAGTGAATTCCTGTAACTGTGGCAACTTAGTTTGATTTTGTTTTAAACTTTTACATGTACTTGTTCAAATTATTATTTTCTTTTTTGGCTAAATGACTAGGCATGCAAAGCATGCCTTGCATGCATGGAGAATACGCCCCTGATATAAACATTAATTTAATGGAAAAAAGTATAGAAACTGTCGATTACTTATTAATGTTACAAAGCAGTTCCTTTTTTTCTGTTCTCAACAAACCAACACTATAACCCCCACTTCTAAAACCTTGATTGACCACATACTTACAAATGACGTAAATTTGACTGTGAAACCCTGTATAATTATTCATAAAATAGCTGATCATTTGCCAATCGCTTGCATGATATCAGATAAACAATCTAATAGCGTTGAATTACAGATAAAAAAGGTTATATACAAACACGATACTAAAAACCTTAATGTAGAAACATTTTCTAAGGACTTAAACAACTCTCTTACTCAAATAATCCCTTCTTTACAATACATTAACAATGAAAATTATAATGAAAAATTTGATGAATTGATTAATATTATCCAAAAAGTAATTAATCACCACGCTCCACTAGTTAAATTGTTCAGAAAACAATTACGATTATGTAATAAACCTTGGATTACTAGAGGCATCTTAGTTTCTATAAAAAATAAACAAAGACTATATCGAAGTCATTTTTTGAATGGTACTCCAGATATTATAGGTTTTTTCAAACAATATGCTAACAAGCTGAAGCGAGTTAAACAAATGTCAAAGGCCATACATTATAAAAACAAATTTGATGAAATTAAACACAACCCAAAAGAAATCTGGAAAACCGTAAATTCTGTACTGCATCCAAAAAGGAATAATGACTCCACAACTCATATTTCACTAAACTGAAATGATGTGCTGACAGATGATCCAAAAACAGTGGCCAATAATTTAAATACTTATTTTTCAGAAATCGGACAAAAATTATCTGACTCGATTAAATCAAATAATAAAGAGGATTTTAGAAAATATCCAGAAAACAAAACTTCCAACTCTATTTGTTTGACTCCTTCCAGCGCTATTGAAATTTTTAACACAATAATGTCGTTGAACTCTGGAAAAGCTAGTGGACATGATAACATATCTACATATTTTTCAAGAGTACGCGCATCTGTTCTGGCACCTATCTTGGAATTTTATTTTGTTAAAGTGTTTGAATATGGTAAATTTCCCAGTTCGTTGAAAATCGCAAAAGTTATTCCATTATTTAAATCTGGGAGTGAACACAACGCCCAAATTATAGGCCTATTTCTCTTAACAAGCATATCAAAAGTTCTTGAAAAATTGATTAAAGAAAGGCTTGTAAAATTTTTACACAAACATTAGATTATTTTTTAACATCAATATGGTTTTCGTGAAAACCACTCAACCTCACATGCTCTAATTGACATCTTAACAGCGTGCTATGACAATATCGAAAACAAACAATACACTATCCTAATGTCTAATGATGATGGATCTCAAAAAGGCATTCGATACAGTTAATCATGAAAAGTTACTACACAAAGTATATCACTACGGTATTAGGGGCCCTACTCATAAACTCCTTACATCTTATCTATTAGAAAGAAAGCAATTTGTACATGCAAACAATCTTCAATCTGAACTTCAGCAAGTTACATTTGGAGTCCCGCAAGGTTCCATATTGGGGCCATTACTCTTTTTAATTTACATTAACGATCTTCGAAATGTTTTAAATTCAACTCCACGACTATTTGCACATGACACTTGCCTAGTTTGTAGTAGTAATAATCTTGATGACTTGCAAATTATATCCAACAATTGACTATAAATCCATCAAAATCTACATTTATACTAATTCGTCCCAATTCGAAACCAAAATTGGAAGAAGATGTCACAACCAGAGGTGGTCAGTAACGAAGTAGTTCTACTTAAGTAGTATTTTCGGTAACGAGCGACTTGCTTAAGTATTTTTCATTTCTGATACTTCTACTTTTACTTCAAGTAAAATCCTCTCCAAGTAACGCTACTTGAGTAGTAATGACTTTTATGTAAAGTAGAAGTAAACACCTAGCCAATCCTTTTTGATGATGATTTGACCAATGACCACGATTTGAAGTTTTTTTGTTTGTCTCATTATATCTGGCAACTCTGCTTATCGAAAACATGTTCGTGCAGGACCCGAAACAGAAGTCTGGTACGTTGTGATTACAGTCTATGTACCGGTAATGAGCCGCAATTTTGAGGTTTGGCAAGGTTTTCTGGAATTTCTTTGTTTTAGGTGGGCGCAGTATTATTGTGTACTTTATTGTTTGTTAGGTTTTCCAAAGTAGTATTGCAGATAGATACCGCTAGTTGAAAGCCTTCACTTAGGCCGATAGCTGCCAGTATATACCAGTTAGCGTTTGGGCTACTACCGTAGTACCAGCATTGATAAATTATAAGGTTTAGACTAGCCTGTATTTAAACTATCTTAGCAGCCTACTGTCATTTGCGTGACTGTCATTTACCGCTCTAGAGGCATGCGAGCTATACGATTAGCCATCCGAGCAGAGTAATGCATTGTTTATATCAGTGTTCTTCAACCTTTTTTTACGTGGTATACCTTTTGCGATTTTCGAAAACTTTGTATACTCCACAAAAATTCTAGCCCGTATAAGCGGTGTAGACTTTTTTGTAGATCCGATTTTTCATGCTTAGATTTGGGCGAAATTGGACCGAATCTAGCCCGAATGTAAGTGGAGACCATTTTCTTTTTTTTGGAGATCGCAGTTTTGTTTCGTATACCCTCTGTTTACTGAGTACCATAATTACCGTTTCACATACCGATTGGTATATCGTATACCCGGGTGAAGATTTGTACGAATTAGATGTTACGAATCTGTGGTGACCGCTGATTGGCTTACTTCATATTGTACATAGCAGGTTTAATCCAATAAAAGTTTAAATGGATTGTTGAACTCGACCGTTAGGTAGTGTACATTATTCCACCTCACAACGTGTACAATAAGTACGTATCGAGTTTGTTTTACTGTACAGTACTACGAAACTTATTGAATAGTTACGACGATTCATTTACAGGTCATCTAGGGTAGTGTGTTTTTGCGTTGCATCAAATACCAGGTGTTGACTCAGTCTCACTAAAAAAAAAAGCATACCGAACCCTGATTAGCATGGTACAGTAGACAAACTAAACATGCGCATTACTCCTGGTTCATACGAAAAAGATTAGCGGTTAACGGCGTTGCGTTTGCTGCGGCCCGTCTGGGGTTCAATTCCCTAGCCGGTTAACGAACAGTGTTGCTAACGACTCGCCATCGCTGCGACATTTCTTCTCAAGCTATGTTGTCCAGGCGCGGAGATGAGCCCAGAGTCCCTACTAAATCGTATTCGTAACACGCTTCGGTGTAATTTCAAGAGAATAATAAAACTTTGATTTTTTGATATGCTACCGTAAGTATGGCTTTGCTTGAACACTGATCGTAAGCGTCACAACAGCAAACCTTCGAAGAATAAACAAACACGTGAAATTCGAAATTACTTTCTACTTTCATTACTTAGTAGAATTAATTTTGACTACTTTCCTACTTTTACTTAAGTGGAAATGCTTCGCCATACTTCTACTTTTACTTGAAAGGCATTTTCGAGTAAGTAACAATACTTCTACTTAAGTAGATTTTTCGACTACTTTGTCCACCTCTGGTCACAACATCATACTATAACAACACGCAAATAATTAAAACTACTGAAGTTAAATACCTTGGTGTCACACTTGATGATTCGTTAAATTTCAAAAATCATTTAAGTGCACTTCAAAGTAAAACAGCTAGGTCTATTGGCATTCTATTTAAGTTAAGGCATTTTAAGCCACGATCGGTATTGCTCATGCTCTACTACTCATTTGTACATGCTCATCTTTTATATACTTTGCCTATTTGGGCTTCTACGTATCCAACATATTTAAAAAGACTGCAAGTACTTCAAAACAAGGCGATAAGAATAATCTCCGGAATTCAGCCACGAGAATCTATCACAAAACATTATTTTACCTTAAAAATGTTAAAAATTGAAGAACTGTATAATTTTGAAACTGCAAAGATAATGTACAAAGCTTCCACAAATTCTTTACCGTCTCCACTTAATTTTTATTTTAAATAGTAGATAATGTTCACAATTGCGCTACCCGTAGTTCTTTTCATAAAAGTTATTTTCTCCCCCGATTTAAAACAAAAAAAAATCAACGCTCAATCAAGTTTCAAGGTGTATACATTTGAAATAAAATCGATCTTGAAACTAGATGGGAGTTTGCCAGCAAACCCAGTGAACGACCGACGCATAGCTAATGCTGTGACACTCAAAAGTACTTTTTGTCTACCGTAAAATCAGCAATTATTCAAAAATATCTGATTATGGAACCTCTAAAAAAGTAGAGTCAAAATATTTGTCAGTTAAATATCTGATATCATAAAACACTGGCACCCTAGCTTGGGCCGTTCAAAAAATTGATTTTTGGGGGTCCATTTGGGGGGTTCTCAGGGGTGGCACCCCAAACTACGCCGAAATATTTGTCTGTTAAATATCTGCTGATATCAATACAAACTGGCACCCTAGCTTGAGCCGTTCAAAAAAATGAATTTTGGGGGTTCCATTTGGGGGTCCCTAGGGGGGGGGTGGCACCCCCAAACTATGTCAAAATATTTGTTTCTTAAATATCTGCTGATATCAAAACAGACTGGCATCCTAAGTTAAGCCATTCAAAAAATTGATTTTTGGGGGTCCATTTGGGGGGGTCCCAGGGGGGTGGCACTCCCAAACTATGTCAAAATATTTAGCTTGAGCCGTTCAAAAAATTGATTTTTGGGGGTCCATTTGGGGGGTCCCAGGGGTGGCACCCCCAAACTACGCCGAAATATTTATCTGTTAAATATCTACTGATATCAAAAAAAAGTAGCACTCTAGCTTGAGCCGTTCAAAACATGGATTTTTTGGGGCCCCATTTTGGGGGGTTCCAGGTGGAGTTGCCCCTAAAAATTTCGGGAGAAAAAATTGCGTTTGCAGCTCAACAACACTGCACAAAAATTAGATTTTGATGTTTTGTGGTTTAGAAGAAGAGCGTACAAAAATTAGGAAAAGAAAAAAAAAGGAACTCATCGCGGCCAAAAATGGGTTGGTTGGGATGAAAGCGTATCTTGACATACAACCATATGAAATATTTTTTGCTGAACTTAAGCCGTTTTTGACTGAGACCACTTTTTACGTCAAACTTGCGGGGCGGTTTTCGGGTTCTAAAACCAAAGTCACGTGACCTATTGCCTCGAAATTGTGTACAAACATATAACCCATTAATCTCAAACTGCTGTCAAAATTTCATGTAGCTAGACCCAACCGTTCTCGAGTTATAAGCAAAAGTCTGAAATTTCGCACTCGTTAGTTGGAAAATGGCCGAGTAAAAACAAAGGAACACGCGACGCGAGCGTCGGTTGTTCCAATAAGAAAATTGCATTACGGTACAAAAAATTTTGTAATAAATACACGACAATTCTATTGCAAAAATATTGCTAAAAAAGAAATACACGAACACATTCTTACTTCTGCTACAACTGGTTTTGTAACAGTTACGTTAAAAGTAGTGTTTGTAGCTTTTTCCTTTTTTTAATTTTTAAAAATTTTTTCTTTTCTTTCGGCTGTTTTTAGGGCTTTAGATCTAATGAAGATATAAACTTTTTATCATAGGTGCAGGTGGCTGCTCGACTCGAAGACCCTCTTGGGTCACTTCGCACTCTCCTTTCGTATTGTATATATCTGATATTTAAGTTTTTGTGTTTGAAATTTTGGGTAGAGCGAGAAATAAATTATTCATTCATTCATTCATTAGCTCACTTCCAAATTTCTATACAACTGTTTTTAATCCCAATTAAAGCAAAATTGTTTATGATTAGCTTATCTATGGAAAAAAAGGAAAATTGCTAGATTTGCAACACCAGCAGTTAGAATTCAACAACACAAAAAAAATTTTTCTAGCGCGTGTAGCTTATTGCAGTTATATTAACACGTTTTTGCTGATGCAGCAAGGCAGCCTGCATAATAGCAACTGAACTTATTGTTACACAACAATGCTGGGAAGTTCACTCGCTGTTCGCCTCAAAAAGCACAGGTTTGATAACTAACATAATAATTGATGAATTGCATAGTGATGCAGCTTTTAAGCAATATACTTAGTACATTATTGCACAGATATTCAATATTGCATATGCGCAAAAGTTCTCGGTATGGCGGAGACTCAAAGTTCAAACGTTAATTCAAAGTCAAAGAAACCCAACACCCCTCTTACCCCTACACAAAAAAACAAAAACAAAAAACAAGCACACACATTCAACAATCGTTGCTGTGCATTAGAAGAACACTTTTTCTCTTCAAGATATTCAATATAATTTCAAGGCTAACTCTTCGCAGGAAATATCATGTTAAACATCTTTTGCACTAGAAGCCGCGATGACAGTGATCTTCAAACTACGAGCACGACTTATTTTGCGGAGATGACGTTTTTTGGTCTTCTCCTGAATTTGGGGGAGGCGCGTAGCCAGGATTCTGCAATGGGGGGGGGCTGTTTCGGAGGTGTGAAACCAAACTGAAACAGTTTACACTTGGAATTGGAACGATTTTTAGCCCGAAATTAGGCGAAGACCAAAAAAAAGGTCTTGACCTGGATTTGGACCGGTTTTTTGCCCGAAATTAGGTGAAGACCAAAAAAAGAAGATCTTCACCTGGATTTAGACTGGTTTTTTTCCCGAAATTAGATGAAGACCAAAAAATAAAAAAGTGAAAAAACGTCTTCGTTCGAGTTGGGATTCAGTTTTGCGACCGAATTCTCTTCAAGTCCAGAGTCAAAGCAGTCACATTCTTATTGCCAATGCCAATAAGGGGCTACTTTCGCTTTTAGTGTAAAAATCGGCCTCAAAAGTACTAAAAACAGGGTATTTTACATACTCTGCATGCCAATGGGGGAGGCTACAGCCCCCTAGCTACGCCACTGATTTGGGGCAAAATTCCGAAATTCCGGACTAAGATACAAGCAAATTGCGACGAAGACCTTTTTTATTTGGAGCTCACACGAGATTTTATTCCGCGCACACAAGGCAAGCTCTAGGAGGGAACGTTCAAAAGATCCCAGAATCGAAAAACGGCGCCAAAAATCGATGCACAAAAAAAGTCAACCAAGCTCTAATAGGAACGATCGACGCTCGCGTTGCGAGTTCCTTTGATTTTATCCGGCCATTTCCAAGCTAATGAGTGCGAAGTTTCAGACGTTCGCTTAAAACTCAAGAACGGTTAAGTCTAGCCGCATGAAATTCGGACAGCAATTTAAGATTAATAAGATGTTTGTTTGTACCAAATTTCAAGGCAATGGGTCATGTGACTTCGGTTTTAGGACCGGAAAGCAGCCGAAAAGTTTGGCGTAAAAGACGGTCTCATTAAAAAATCGTTGAAGGTGGTAAAAAATATTTCACATGGTTTTATGTCTTAAGATACCATTAAGATACCCTACCAAACCATTTTCGGCGCAAAGATTTTTTTCCTTTTTGTTCTATTTAAATCTTGTTCGCTCTTCTCCTAAACCACAAAACCCCGAAATCTAATTTTTGTGTAAAGTTGTTGAGCTACAAACGCAATTTTGTCTCCCAAAGTTTTTTGATGCCACCTCCCCCCCGAAACCCTCCCAAAATGGGCCGTAAAAGAATCAATTTTTGGAACTGCTAAAGCTAGCATGGTAATTCTATTTGCTCTCCGTTGATATTTAAAAGAGCAATACTTTGACCTAATTTGGGGGTTCCACCCTCCGGAAACCCTCGAATAGACCCTTCCAAAATCTATTCTTTGAGCGGCTTAAACTAAAGTGCTAGTTTTTTTGGCATCTGTATAGATATTTATTTAAGACAAAATTTTCATGTAGTTTGGGAGTACCACCCACCCTCCGGGAACCACTCCAAATGGACCTCCAAAATCAATTGATATTGCTCTCAGCTGATATTTTAAAAAGAAATACTTTGACTGAATTTTGGGAATGAAAACCCCCAAACGGACTCCCAAAAAATTAATATTTTAAATGACTTATTATAGGGAGTTAATTATTTTTGACATTAAATAGCTCTTTAAAAAATATTTTGACATGATTTAGAGGTGGCAGCCCTCTCCAGAAACCCACCAAATTTTATTTTTAAATTGAGATAAAACAGTTTTTTTTTCTTGATATCATCAGATTAACTTAAAAGTCAAAGAATTAGAAAAATAAAAAGCCGTCTGTTCAAGATAAAAATTTAAAATTGCTATTATCAACGTAAAATAGATCTGGTACCAACACATTGCAGAGAGTCTTATAGGAATAAACATGTAATAGACATTAGACAATAACTTTGTACGCATTTTGAATTTACGTTTAAAAGGGCATTCAGGTCGCAAAAATTTTTTGCTCGTTTTCTCTCAAAAACTTTCGACAGATCTAAAGACTAACTTCACGAAATTTGAGCTTTCTACGACCTTCCGTTCTTGAGAAATAGCAGATTAGATTTCCCCTTAGAAAGGCATTTTCTCCTTAGAAATTTTGTTAGGGTTGTCAACTACAAACAAAGTTTCAAAAAGTTACTGTATGTTCCTGATTCTCAATAAATGTTTTGCGGCAGAGTTATTATAAAACAAAGTTAGGTTTAGAACTTTAAATCAGCTGCTTTTCAGTAAATGCAAGCCAGCTTTCTAAAAGTTAATAATCTTTTGTCACAATACTGACAAAATGGCAACACTGCAGCAAGAGGAAAGTTGTTAATTTTGAACTGCATTATCTTGAAAACGGCAAGCCGTAGAAATTTTAAATTTGGTGAGAATGCATTTCAGGCGTTTGGTCAAAAGTGGAAAACTTGACTTGAATTCCCGGTATTAAGTTAAGACATATGCATTTGCAGTACTGATGATGGAAGCTTTAACAGACAACTTCTACTCTGATAAACTTCAAAGGAAAAATTATTTTTTCGTTTGATCGCGCTTGGCAATATTGAACACACGCTGTGACACAAAACAGAGAGGCATTGCCATTTTACTAATTTTGATGTAAGCAAGTTCGAGGTTATAACTAATTTAGGTAAATTATGTAACGGTATGCAAATTTTTGTAAAAGTCTCTGAGGTTGGCCGATTTTTTGGGGGGAAAACATTACGTCCAAAAAAAAAAAAATTTTTCCCGACATGGAACAAATGAAATCCCAAATGCTGTTTTTTAAACGGAATAAGCTAGGGAGCAAAATGCTTTTTATATAATGCATATTTAAAAGATAAAAATTTGGGGGGCTACAGTTTGGAAACTCCCCTAATGTGCAACCCAACAATTGGTTATTAAACGGCTTAAGCTAGTATAAAATGTTTTTTTTTATTATTGTCCCTCACTACGTGGTTGATAAAATAGATATTTCGACACTGTTTGAAACTCCAAACTCTCCTGAGTGGCCCAGTAGCAATATTTTTAATCGCTCTCTTAGCGGAAAAGTGAATAGCTTTTTTGAGAATCTCACAACATGCGTCGGTCGTTCACTGGGCTTCAAGCTCCCATCTAGTGTTAGTTTGCTGTAGTTTTTACAGTACAATAGAGAGAATCAAGGATAGTGTCAAAGCATATGGATATAAGCGTGGTGCGAACTCCGGAAGCTGAGCGCGTGGATTGAAGTTTGACATGTCGCACCCTGTCATTGGTAATTAACATTAATAATGATGCTATTTTGTAGTTGCAGACTATGATCTATTGCTTTGGTGAAAATTTGAAACTGCTATGCAATTTAGTGATGAGCGCCACAACAGAAGAAAATAATGCAAAATTTGGTTTACCAACAGTACGAAAAATATTCCCTTGCTTTACGCAACGCTAACATTCACAAAAAATTCTAAAAATTCTCGATTTTTACTATTTTTGACCGAAATTAAAATAAAAACAAATAATAATCTTTCGCAAAATTAGGTCTTATTTTCTGACCGAAATTGCAGGCAAACCAGAAGCTAAAAAAAGTTTTGCCAAATTCATTGCAGTATATTTCATTCACTTATTGTTTGTTTTTCTAATATCTTTTATAGATTGACGTATATTTCTTCCAACTACTCTTGTTTATTATTTTTATCGCTCTCGTTAGAGAATTGCTTCACTGACCGCAAGAAACTCACTTTTTTTACTACTTACTTCAGAGGCCAAGGATGCACGACAGTAAAAAATATCGTGTGTGGAGTATCGACAATTATACCAATGTGCAGTTTTGCACAGTCAAAAAAATGTGCACTGTACGGGACTCAATTACAGTAAGTAGTCAAGTTGCAAACAGTGTAAATGAGTCAGGAATGAGTGTTTACTGTTTAAACACTCAATTTTTTTCGGCTTTGTCAGTTTGTTGCGTTTCGTGGTGCTATTCGACATTCGAAAATTCAACCTGCAACAAAATCATCCCTTTGCTATAGGCAAAAACTTACCAATGTGGGACACCACCACAAGTGAGTCCACCAAGGTTAGGTTTACCGCAAGTAGAACAACATCTTAAGCCGATTATTTCAATATCTGATGTTTTGTCAAAGCAAATCGTACGCTCGTATCTTTCACTATACTCGCTGTATTAGGCCGAACAGTGCAATGAGCTGGCGGGGCCCATCTTCGCGTCATTGCGCCCGGGCAACAGAGCTTCATTCGAAGAAATGTCGCAGCGGTGGCCAGCCGTTGACAACAATGTGTCCGATTTGACCGGCACAAGATTTAAACCTCAGACCTCCCGCTCCAGAGACGAACGCGTTACCGCTCGACCGACTAGCCGCTGCTTAAATATTATATATGTTATTAAACAGCGTCATAAAACGTTATAATCAAATCATAACCACGAAACACAATAAACTATCTTTTCTAGAATACCATTTTAACACAATACCATTTCAAAACAGCACAATACCCTTTTCATCAAAAAAACTAAATTCTGTACTGATTAAAATCGATGAAATTTCAGTGATTTTCCTGTATTATTTTCCAAGCAAGGTTGCAACGATTACGAGATTATAGCAATGTTTCTTAAAATATGGGTCGAGGAGGATCGAAAACTGGGGCGCGCCAAGGTTATTCAAATCTGTCAAAACGAATTTTTTCCCTTTTTAAGTGGGAGTGATTATTTCACCGAAATTTTTTAGGTTAACTCATCCGCGCATTTTTCATTACTTTTTTAGGGTTAATATAAGGGTTTGAGTCGGGTTTAAGTTAAGTATTGCGTTGCAAAATCTTCTGCATAGAGTGCTCGATGATAAAATTAGAGCATATACAGTATTAAAATCACAATAAAATACGGTAAAAATACGCTAAAACACTACAGCCTGTTTCGTACTAGGTACTCATCAGGTGCTACGCGTATAAACTGTAAAAAAGAGAAATAAAATAAGCATACAGTGCAGTATACAGAGCCGAAGCTACAAACTCTGCAGAGTATACTGCACTGTATGCTTATTTCTCTTTTTCTTACAGTTTATACGCGTAGCACCTGATGAGTACCTAATACGAAACATACTGTAATGTTTTAGCGTATTTTTACCGTATTTTATTGTGATTTTACTACTAGGGTTTACATTAGATTAGTTTTAGACTAAGGATTTCAGCTTCGGTTAGATTTGGATCAGAATTGCTAAAAAGGTAGATAAAACTTTTTTAAGAAATGACTGAATTATTGCATCATACGCAATAATAATTTTACGATGCTGTAAAACAGTGTCTGCTCAAGCTGACAAAGCTTTAGGAATTACACAGTTTTACAAACATAGTTGCTACTGAATTGACATCAATGTTCTCCAAATAAAAAGTTGCGAACAACCAGCTTCATCTCAAAATTTACTGACTCTTCTATTGAGTGTAATTTAAATTTTGAAAAAGATTAAGAGAAGGATCATAGTCAAGAGATTCCTAAACCAAGAGTGCTCTAACCAGTGACGATCCGTGGCAAAAAGTTTTGGGTATTCATTTTATTCTTGCGTCGTTTATTTTCGTACATGAAATAATTGCGCATATAAAATTATCTCCATACGTTTAGGTGACATTGATATTTATAGGCGTACTGTGTTTGTATTGTACTTTTTTAAACGTAAAGATTGAAAGTCAAAACTTGACTGGGGGGAGTAGCAAAAACACGTTTGGGAGTAAAAATTTTTGGCTCGAATTGAGGGTAGCGTAGCTGAGGTTAATTTTTCTCGTCTCGCTTCAGCTGTTGAGTGAATCTGCCGTGATTTGTAAATATCGAACTTCAGGCATTTTTGCCTTTTTCAAATTTCTGAGAAAATCAACTTTTAAACTTCCTTTGTTTCGATACTATTACGTAATAAATCCCATTGTTGGTCCTGGGCCAACTTTCTAACATTTATTGCATCATAAAAAGTACCTAAAAGTTCGTTTTTTTCCGATCATATTTGATTGAAATCAACGTAAATTATTTTTGTAAAATCGTACATTAAGTTTATTCTACAGTTAGGAACATAATTGAAACATATAATGTTGAATCACTACAGCTTATTTCCAGGTTTATTTGCGCAATATGTCTTGTAATGTAAATTTAATGTAGAAATGTTGGAAGAATAATTAATTAATAAGTCAATCAAATCTTTCATTGTACAAGCAGTATTACGCCAAAGCTTGAAACGAGTTTGTGAGACCCATCTCCGAGTCTTTGCGCCCGAGCAACACCGAATATTAAACCTAAAAGTGCAGTGGAAAAAATCGTGGGATAAGAAGATTGTAGTTTATTTTTCCATCAAAATACTCGACTGCGTAAAAGTCTAGAGTTCCAAAACTAAAAACTTCCTTAATAACGTAAAGTAATTTTTGCTGCGTTGTTTTGTCTTAAAATTTCATAGCTTTTCATGCAAATTTTTTGTTCGAAGAAAAGTTGTTTTTTTTGCGCAGCGAAGAGCAATGCCATTCTTTGACTAAAAAGTCCATCCTAACTCAGCGGGCCCGTGCGTTTACCTTGAATTCCAAGGTGTACGGGGTATATAATCTAATTCTGCCATGGAGGGTAAACTCGGCCTGTACCAGCTTCTTTGGCAGGGCAGGCTCAGTAGGCTCTAAACAGTTAGGCTTTGCTATGATTCTCACTTGATGCCAATTTTGGTTGGTTTCCATCATAGAAATGAAAAAACGAAACGAAAATTTTGCGAAAATGTTTTGGGGTGTACACCTCAAATTGACGGAAAAATGCAATGCAGTTTTAGCGAAGACGCAGAAATGTGGTGAAAAATTTACAGAATAACGCAAAGCAGTTTTTATCTTTTATTTTGTTGGTTTTCTCCTAAATTTGACAGAAAAATGCAACGAAAATTTTGGAAAAGACCGTTTTACTTTGGACCTTACAAAACCAATTTTTGTCGTTACTCTTGGTTAGACATATACCAAAAACCTATTTGCTTAAAACGGTAACACTGCTGTAATGCTTGCGATTGGGTAGGTTTACTGTAATTTTTTGGTATTTTCTTACCTATTAATGTCAATTTTCAACGCAACGCATCTGCTTAAAATAAACAACATTTTGGCCCATTTTTGTTTAAAAATTACTCGAAAATGTTTGAATTTATAGCGCTACCAACCGCCACTAAGGCATTTAGAAAAATAAGCTGTAGTTTCTTAAAAAATTATCAAGTACGTAAAATCAAAAATAGGATAGCAGACCAGCATAGTGGCTTTTACGTTTCGAATCTTTTTAATAATTGTTTAGTTTGTTTATGCTGGAGGGGTTCCACAAATTTTTGCTGTTTTAAAAACTATTTTGTGGCATTTAAATGAATGGCTTACTTAACGAACCCAACGCAATAATGGTTCGATGAGTAGATTTAAAAGCACTAGTTTGTATCATAATCTTTTGCTTAAATAATTATTTATAGCCTCATCAAACATTGCAGATAAATTATGAGGTAATGCTATAAGAATAGGTATTAACCAGAAGGTTATGAAACGGCGGTGTGGGTATTTTAGATACCCCGAAAATTATGAAACACCTCATTACCCCCATTTTTTTTCTTAATTATTATATTTGATCAATATTTTTTTAAATTGAATACCTTTAAACAAGAAATTTTTCATGGTGTACTGGTATTTTAGCTTAGTAGGTAAACGTCGAGACATAGTACCGGTAATCAAAAGGTTACTGGCTCCACGTTTGATTATTGAACGGGTGATTTGTCGTTGTATTTATGGAAAAAATACATAGCTTATTTCCATGGGACCAAATGTTATATATGTCGTGCAGCCTCACTGTACTAATCCAAAAAAATTTTGTTGGTTGTGTGTACAGAGGTAGACATCGAGCGCTTGTTTCACAGCATAATTTCAATCCCCATTGACCACTTGTTTTTAATCAGTTTAATCATATGAATTTTAATGAATTGATTGCCCAACAGATTTTAATGAAGCACAGAGCTGGACAGCGCTGTTTCGAGCTTTTAGCTCTCATCGGCAGCCCTCAGCTATCTTTTCAAAGGTATTCCCAGCTGAACAAACATCTTGGCCTAACTGGCAAACCTTAATGGCTCGCAGAGAGGCAGATGCTTAGTAGGGAATAAACGATTTTTCACTTGTGGTACTTTAGAAACAAGTGAAAAATCGCTGGATCCTTGTAGTAGGGACAGCCATAGGCTATCCTTACTACAAGGACTCCCCTCTGCGTGACCACGGAAATCAAAACTGCAACATCTTGACGTCCTTCGTGGTCTACAATGTACTTCGTGGTCTTCAATGGCTACAATGTGAAATATCATTGGAGCTGCAGGGTTGGTGGTTGTTCTGGCCACCTAACTGCCAGTGGAAGTTGACATGGCTTCCCAGGAGTCGACCACGAAGGACGTCAAGATGTCGCAGATTTTAATGAATTGGATTGGGATAGTGGCTGTGCTATTTGACCGCTTCCCGATTAATGGAAACGCAGAGAAACTCAGCGGAAACCCAACAGTCGGGCCACACCCCCAACCAATGTCTGAACCAAAAGTTGAAGATACAGTAGTCCTAACAACAGATTTAGCGCAGGCTCAGAGACAGAACAGTAAGAAAGAGTTGAATGACATACCGTAGAGGGTGTACACAGGCGATCAGGAAAAGTTCTCTTTATGACTAGAGATATTGTAATTTGTAATAACGATAATTCATAGATATGATGATAGTCTAATAATTTATAGACTGTGCCGTAACAGCAAAGGCGGGAGAGCTCACAGAGTATGGGGTTTGATAGGACCAATTCTTCTGAAGAAATTACATGAAATTGACAGACAAGATGTGACGCCTCCATTGGAGATACTTGGTGTATTGAAATTTGGAAATTGCAGTGGATAAAGAGCCAGAAACCAACGCGTTGGGCAACAGCTATGGCCAGGAAATCAGCATGCGCAATTTCAGGACACTAGCGTGACTAGGGAGAGACCCATTAAAAGTTTAAAGTGACGTTGCTGGAGAGTGAAGATGAGGTGTGGGACTAAACATTCAGGACACCATACGTCCTCTTTTTGGAGGAGATGTCCTCCTTTTCAACAAAAAGTAATTATTCTTCCATTTTTTGGTCTGCATCCAAATTTAACGAAAAAAAGCAAAGAAATCTTGGCAAAAACTTTTTTTTGTTCTACACCTAAATTTAAAGGCTTACGCCAGATCGGCAGGTTGATTATAATACTTGGAAAACTGTGTACTTTTTAGTGATGAAAATAAGGTCACCCTACCAAAGGTGGGCACAAATAACAATATATCGAAAGCGCATCACAACAAAGCGCAACGATCTTTTCAACCAGTAAAAGCGCACCGTAAAATGCGCAATTTAATTTTTTTAATTTCTGAAGCGCAGCGCAGCTTCTGCAATGAACTTTTTGATTCAGTTAAACAGCAATGGAATTCCGCAATTGCGGAACGGCAATTTCGTACCAAGTTAAAGTGAAACCTAACTTCCGCAATTGAAATTTCACAACGCAATTTAACACTGCATTTTTTTGCAATTTTAGACAGAAAAAGAGTAAGTAATTTGCAAAAGAAGGCCAATATTTATCAATATTAAACTATCGAAATGGAACTAAATTAAGTTTAATGTATAGAATTGCGCTTGAAACCGAAGAAAAAATTGAAAGCTCAGCGCAATTAAAGCGCAACAAATTTTAAAGACTTTAGTCCGTCACGCAACTTCCACAATGTTTCAAAATAAAAAATTAAAGCTCAACGCAACTTTTGCTATTGCGGAGGTTGCGGAAGTTGCGCTTTGAGCTTCTAATTGCGCTTTGCCCACCCCTGCGGCCTGCACCCTACCATAACCATCAAATCCTCCAAGGGGACTTTTTCAGGAGATTATGAGGGGGCCGATAAAAGTAAAAAAAGAAGGAGTGGAAGACCGTGAGAAAGAGAACTGACTTGTAGTGACAGAATATGATTTGGTTGTTACACCAGACGTGTTTCAGTCTAGACTAGAGGTGGATTTCTGCTGTGAAACTGGAAGCGATTGGTTCTATGGTCCAGCTGTCAAGGTAAGAGAGTCATAGATATTGCATATGGAGTATAATTATGGCGTACACTCCAGCACCATACGGTCTAAACATGGAAGAGACAATCCGCCAGTCTTATGCATGAACCTCTAAAGGAGGAAGAAAGGACAAACGCATACCGGGAGATGCAACGCGTATTCTCTGGTGCCAGTGCAGTTAGGTATGGAAGATGATATTATGAACTTGATTGGCGTTTAGGATGGAAGCGGTTCCGCTGGTATGCAAAATGTTTTTGGGATGATTTCATATTTAACCGGCTTGTCACTAATTCTGAGGCAAACGTTTTGAGAATAAAATGATGATTCTGGAAGAAGACGCAAAGTACGTTTAAAGCATGTTAGTGCTTGGTTATTTTCAAAAGGAAGATGGCTTTTAAAAAGAAGCAATGAAGTGGGGTGGAGGAGAGGCATCCAGCAATGACCCTGTGCAGCTCAGAGGAGAATTTCTAATTGGTAAATCAGCTTGTTGCCTTGGAAGGGGAACCAGCATCTGGGAGAAGCATACTGTTTATAGCACAGATATTACAAAAGCTTGTAGAGGAGGAAGGGGATATTTTGGAGGAACCCCGAAAAGCGATAGCAATGGACCGGAAGGGTTTATGTCTTGGGCAAAACTTGGAGTACAGGGATTGGTCATGATACCCAGAAAAAAAGTTTGGTTAAAGATGCTGAAGTATCGCCGTAGGTCGCTCGTTTAGCGTAAATTGGATTTAAAAAAAAGTAACGTACATAGATTTTGCACACATTTTATAAATATCAAACTTGGCTATCAAGCGCAAAACAGCGTTCTTGGTCTAGACCAAGGGTTGGAAACTTTACGTAGTAGCAAGCCAAAAACCAAATCAGTAAGATCTTGGTGGGCCGTAACATATTTTTACTAACAATTTGATCCTTCAAAATATGATTTTAGATAATATTAAGACAATTTGACGTATTTTAACTGAGTGCAGATTCAGCAGAAACTTTGTTGCTTTTAATAAATAACTAGTTTGCACAAAATGATGAAAATATGTTTGTTTCAAGCGCAACCAGGACTTTGCTGAGGGGAAGGGGCTTGAGCGCAAAATTAAAATTTTTTGTCACTAACAATGTCTTTTTTGAGCAGGGTGCAGAGCAAACTTGTGCAACTTAAGGGTTTCACAGACGAAAGTCTGAGGACAAAGCTCGCAGTCACCGGAAACCATCGAGGTATCGGGAGTCAAACCTCCAACCGCAGGGCGATTTTTGTAATTTTTTCAAAAAAATTGCCAATTTAGCGTTATTCAAATCAAATTTTGCTCATTTTTAGAGCCATGTAAAAGAACTATACGTTGCATGGCTTTCTAAGCCAGTTGAAGAATTAAACTGCTCAGCCCTTTCAACCTCCCGTTTACTTACAGGTCAGGTCCAAAGCACATTTTAAACGTTTGCCTTTTTGGGGTTAAATTTTTTAAATATCTTAGTTAAGAAACTGAAACTCCTTTAACTCCCCCCACCTGGTTGCGCCGCTAGTTGGTTTATTTTCGTTTCGAAAGTATTTAAAGTTGCTTGAAAATTAATAAAGCATCAGGATTTGCTTTAATTCTGGTCTCTCAATGCATATCATTTGGCTACCAAATCTATTTTTCTATACCACATGAAAGCTGGGGCAAACTTTCCGTACACAATTTTAGAATTTTTTGGAAAACTAATTAATTTTTAACCCTATTGTATATACTCGTATGTCATTTTTCCAAAATATGGCCATGATGTCATTGCGGTGAAGTCATCAGCTCAAAATTGGATTTTTCTAAATAATTGGTGAACAACAACCTTCATGCCGAAATTGGTGTTCACGCGATTTCCGGTTTAGCAATTAGGTAGAGGGCATTTTTGCCCCCCTCTCCACCACGTAAAATGAGTTGGTCCAATGGCCTGTGCAAACTAGCGTTAATAATTATTTATTTTTCGTGATTAAGATCTCATTGGTGGAGCTCTTTTGCGAGTTTCAATGCCCTTTATTAAGAGAAATTTGATGTTGTCAAGCCCTCAATAATGTCAAAACATAAAATAAAATATTTGATGTTATTTTGGGTTTAAAAGTTTTAGACCCGGCGCCACGGGGGGCATTCTGGAACCGTACCCCCCCAAATGACTGCTTGTGCCCCCCCAAACAAAAATTGTGCCCCCCAAGCGAGGACTGTGCCCCGAAAAAATTAACAGGCTTGGGGCTACTAAGACTCCCAAATTAGTGTTTACCGCACATATTTTCGAAATTTTTGTGGACTCACACAGGATTTCATAAAACTTTTGGGACGCAGACCTTTTTTTTTTTTTTTTTTGGTCTTCACCTTTTTCATTCGATCCACACTGGAATAAATTTCTCGTGCCCTCGTGCTCATCTCGAATTCACACATTAATAAACTTCTTGTGCCCCCCAAAATTTATTTTTCCCCCCAGTCATGCTATCCCGGCGCCGGGCCTGAAAAGTTTACTTACGGTAAGTCCAGTGGTAATTTGGAAGCAGTAAAAGCATAGCATCTTGCAAAATACTAATAATTTAATTTAATGTTTTGACGTTTGCGGGGCCAGAGTTTCAATGTTTAATCGCTTACGTGCTATCTGGCCTGCAGGCTACCAGCCCGAAATCCTTTATGCCGGATTGCACGTAAACGATTAAAAATCTTGCAAATTTCTATAGGTTGGTGACTTCCATTGATTAAAATTTTGCACGCTAAATAAATACTGCAAAACATTGACACCGTGGCATGCTTGTTTTCATTCAATATATTTTTATATGCTATATCAAGCCCTAATATTTCGCTTTTATGCGTGCTCCACCGGCAAACACAGCTCAATATTGCGACAAACTGCCGCAATCGCAGAGATCGCAAGCCGGATGATTTCTTTTTGGCCGGCCGGATTAGGCCAGTGGGCCATAGGTTGCCGACCACGTGATCTGATGTCCACCTAGGTATTGACTCTGTCGTCCTGTTTTATTTCAAGCCTACTTATTTCATGGGTAAGCTTGTAGGCTAGTTGATTTAACTAGCTCAGTTTTCCTCTGCTCAACACAACGTCATTTTAGGTCAAAATTTTACAACTATTTTTCAAAACATTTCGCTAAATTTTTCGAAAAAATAAAGTGTTCGTTTTTTGTTCTGTCACTTAATCTGCCAATATGTTGCAACCATATGACTTGAAGTTTCAGTTACAATTTGTCATCTTGTCGCTTGAACATTGAAAAAATTGATTTTTCGATTGTAATAAAATTTTTCTGTGACGTAATAAATGTTGAACTTCGATATTTTCAGATTACTGTCAAGTTCGATATTTTCAGATTTTTTCTATCTCCGAAACTACAGCACTTAGAAACTTCGTTCTTTCAGCAAAAGATAGAGAAAAACATAAGAAAAAAATGATGAAAAAAAAATTTTTGACCAAAAATCTCGAAGTTCGATATTTTCAAATCACGGCAGAATTAGTATAGTGGAGGTGTAGAAACATGAAAAAGATAAACTATAACTTTTGTAATGCTACACTCAATTCAAGCAATTGAGTAAAACTTTTAACGCGCCTTTACCGCATCCAATGATCAGTTGCCTATAAAAAGCAAAGAAATAGTACCAGCTGAAACAGCTTTGGCCGTTTGATTTGCACTTCAAACGAAACTGTTTACTACAAACGGCAGAGCACTAAAATTGACAAAGTTTTAGAATTACTGTAGATGCAAGGAAGTCATTTAAAAGTAAATTCTATTCGCATTTCCGCTGAAGCAAATTTTGCTAGGACTGAATCCTGAAAAGTTTTGGTTTCAATGACTTCTGTCAGTAGTTATGACTCGATGGATATAAGGTCTAAATCTGAAAGTCTGTCTTGTCACATTATACTTTAAAAGATTGATTTGATACGTTTTACGGAAAAAAACGATCTTTCAACGGGTGTGGGTTTCCCTGCTGCAACGATTGCTTGTTTCTCTTCAAAAGTTTTTTGAGTGAAGGAACATCACAACAAACTATCCACAACGATCATTGCGTTATATTGCTGTGGTAATTTACTTCGACGAATTTTGAGTTTTTTCATAGTAGGTTGTTTTTGCTAAAAAACAAAAAACCTTTCAAGTCTTTTACTGTCAATTTTTTGATACGGAAAAAGTATAATTTAATTGACAGGTCTTTTACGATCGATCTCGTAACCAAAGGCGCAGGCAGCTGAAGGCAAGGTAATTACGCTAGCTATCTGAAAACCTACGACGATGTCAAGCGTGACATTTCTGTACTTGACCGAATTTGATTGGTTAATACAGAGGCGGGGCATTACATGGTTTCACTTTGATACGCCACTTTGGGTTTTCACAACTTCGCTTTGATACCTTCCAGCGCAGTCAAGCTACAACGACTGCATATCAACCGTTTGGCGCCACAATGCCAAAAACTCGAATAATTGACTGCCTCTAGATTTCGCCAATTGGTATGCAGAATGCGCTTTGCTTGTAGCCAACCAGCCATGAAAGCAAAAATAACTGAAATACTAGATGGGAGTTTGCCAGCAAACCCAGTGAACGACCGACGCACAGCTAATGCTGTGACGCTCAAAAGTACTTTTTGTCTACCGTAAAATCAGCAATTATTCAAAAATATCTGATTATGGAACCTCCAGAAAAGTTGAGTCAAAATATTTGTCAGTTAAATATCTCCTGAAATCATAAAACACTGTCACCCTAGCTTGAGCCGTTCAAAAATTGATTTTTGGGGGTCCATTTGGGGGGTCCCTGGGGGGGGGGTGGCACCCCCAAACTATGTCAAAATATTTGTCTGTTGAATATCTGCTGATATCAAAACAGACTGGCACCCAAGTTGAGCTTTTCAAACAATTCATTTTTGGGGGTCCATTTGGGGGGTCCCCAGGGGGGTGGCAACCCCAAACTATGTCAAAATATTTGTCTGTTGAATATCTGCTAATATCATAAAACACTGGCACTCTAAGTTGAGCCGTTCAAAAAATTGATTTTTGGGGGGTCCATTTGGGGGGTCCTCGGGGGGGTGGCACCCCCAAACTATGTCAAAATATTTGTCTGTTAAATATCTACTGATATCATAAAACACTAGCTGGCACTCTAAGTTGAGCCGTTCAAACAATTGATTTTTGGGGCCCCATTTTGGGGGGTTCCCGAGGGGGTGGTACCCCAAACATGTCAAAATATTTATCTCTTAAATATCTACTGATATCAAAAAAAAACTGGCGCCCTAGGTTAAATCGTTAAAAAAATTTATTTTTGGGGGTCCCCGAAGGGGTGGTACCCCCAAATTATGTTAAAATATTTGTCTCTTAAATATCTACTGATAACAGAAAAAACTGGCACCCTAGCTTGAGCCGTTCAAAAATTTGATTTTTTGGGGCCCCATTTTGGGGGGTTCCCCGGGGGGGTGGTACCCCCAAATCATGTCAAAATATTTGTCTCTTAAATATCTACTGATATCAAAAAAAACTGGCACCCTAGGTTAAATGGTTAAAAAACTTGCTTTTGGGGGGGTCCATTTGGGGGGGTCCCCGGGGGGGTGGTACCCCCAAATTATGTCAAAATATTTGTCTCTTAAATATCTACTGATATCAAAGAAAAATGGCACCCTAGGTTAAATGGTTAAAAAATTTATTTTTGGGGGGGTCCATTTGGGGGGGTCCCCGAAGGGGTGGTACCCCCAAATTATGTCAAAATATTTGTCTCTCAAATATCTACTGATAACAAAAAAACTGGCACCCTAGGTTGAGCCGTTCAAAAATTTGATTTTTTGGAGGGGTTCCCGGGGGGGTGGTACCCCCAAACCATGTCAAAATATTTCTCTCTTAAATATCTACTGATATCAAAGAAAAATGGCACCCTAGGTTAAATGGTTAAAAAACTTGCTTTTGGGGTCCATTTGGGGGGGTCCCCGGGGGGGTGGTACCCCCAAATTATGTCAAAATATTTGTCTCTCAAATATCTACTGATATCCAAAAAAACTGGCACCCTAGCTTGAGCCGTTCAAAAATTTGATTTTTTGGGGCCCCATTTTGGGGGGGTTCCCGGGGGAGTTGCCCCAAAAAAATTTCAGGAGACACAATTGCGTATGTACCTCAACAACTTCACACAAAAATGAGATTTCTATGTTTTGTGGTTTAGGAGAACTCGAGCGTACAAGATTTAGGAAGAAAAAAAAGGAAAAAAAAAGGAAAAAAAAGGAAAAAAAAAGGAAAAAAAAAAGGAAAAAAATAAGAAAAAAACCTCATCGCGGCCGAAAGTGGGTTGGTAGGGATGAAAGGATATCTTAAGACATATAACCATGAGAAATATTTTTTGCCGTACTTAAGCCGTTTTTGACTTAGACCGCTTTTTACGCCAAACTTTCGGGGCGGTTTTCGGGTCATAAACCCGAAGTCACGTGACCGATTGCCTCGAAATTTGGTACAAACATAAAACTCATTAATCTCAAACTGCTGTCAAAATTTCATGTAGTTAGACCAAACGGTTCTCGAGTTATAAGCAAAAGTCTGAAATCTCGCACTCGTTAGTTAGAAAATGGCCGAGTAAAAACAAAGGAACACGCGACGCGAGCGTCGGTCGTTCCAACTAGATGGGAGTTTGCCAGCAAACCCAGTGAACGACCGACGCACAGCTAATGCTGTGACGCTCAAAAGTACTTTTTGTCTACCGTAAAATCAGCAATTATTCAAAAATATCTGATGATGGAACCTCCAGAAAAGTGGAGTCAAAATATTTGTCAGTTAAATATCTCCTGATATCATAAAACACTGGCACCCTAGCTTGGGCCGTTCAAAAATTGATTTTTGGCGGTCCATTTGGGAGCGTCCCCGGGGGGGTGGCATCCTCAAACTATGTCAAAATATTTGTCTGTTAAATACCTACTGATATCAAAAAAAAAGTAGAACTCTAGCTTGAGCTGTTCAAAAAATTGATTTTTGGGGGGTCCATTTGGGGGGTCCCCAGGGGTGGCACCCCCAAACTATGTCAAAATATTTGTCTGTTAAATATCTACTAATATCAAAAAGAACTAGCACCCTAGCTTGAGCCGTTCAAAACATGGATTTTTTGGGGCCCCGTTTTGGGGGGTTCCAGGTGGAGTTGCCCCTAAAAATTTCGGGAGAAAAAATTGCATTTGCAGCTCAACAACTTTACACAAAAATTAGATTTCGATGTGTTGTGGTTTAGGAGAAGAGCGTACAAAAATTAGGAAGAAAAAAAGGACAAAAAAAAGAAATAAACCTCATCGCGGCCAAAAGTGGGTTGGTTGGGATGAAAGGGTATCTTGAGACATATAACCTTTTAAATATTGTAAATATAGCCGCTCTACCCCTATGGTTTCCTTTTTTCTGTTTACACTTTGCTTCGCATTCTTGCGTAGCGGCACGTCATAGTCGGCTGCTCGGTATCGATAATTGTTCTCTTGCTGCATTTTCTGTTTTAAGGTTAACGCAGTCTTCAGCGTAGCAGCGAGCGCAGCCATAAGTAAATAGATATTGTGTAATTTTGTAACCTATAGTTTAAGTAAATTTTGTAGTTGGCATGCTGAAGGCTTCATACTTAATTACTTTTGTTTATTAATTTTTTAGAGCGCTAGCCTGCTGTTTTCGTAACGCCAGTCTACAGTAGTTGCGAGTCACCTGTGGCTAAGTTGGTGACATATGTTATTGTTAGAAGCCATTAAAAGACTGGCTAAGTCAAAGTTGCGTGCTTGGGTTAGACCAGACTTCAAATAGAATCAACCCCCGGGAATTACTAATTTCCAACATTACGAAAACAGCAGGCTAGCGCTCTTATTCAAATAGAATCAACCCCCGGGAATTACTAATTTCCAACATTACGAAAACAGAAATTTGTGTTCGTCTGACTCAATCAGGGAATAAAGTTGGCCAAGCCCAGCAAGACGAAGAGTTGCAGCTAACGCCATTATTTCAATCTATTCAAAGCATTATGTTGCCCGTTGGACAAGCTGATTCTCAAGATGAAGATAGCCTAGAGGACATTAGGCTACCCTGGGTGGATGACCCAAACCCTTCCAAATTTAGCAATCATAGATCATTGGTTCGCTACAGTCGCGAATTGAAGACTATTACTGATGTTATGAGGGAGTATTCCAGGTCGGATGACAAAGTTGATGCTGATTTGTTAAACGCAACCCTCAAATATGGATTAAAAGCCCATGATATATACAAGCAGGCATTAAGTCAATGGTTGAGTGATAACCCGACAGCAAATTCTCACCCAATCGTACTAAAGCTGTGCATGGAATATAAAGGTAAAGCGGATTTGATTCGCTATCATAGTAGGGCAATGGCTGACCCAGAGACGAGGTCTGAAGCTACCGCCTGTACTACAGCTTCCAATGAATTAAACGCTGGAACTTCAGTTGCTCATTGCTCACTAGGCTCTTCCGAATCTGCATCCGTAATTCAAGGCCAGCAACGTAAAATTGAGCACCTGAGGAAACAAAGCCAATGGAAAGATTTGATAGTGGAAGAGAAAGTTTTGGAGAGCAATCTGCTTGCTTTGCGACTAAAGAAAAAGGACTTGGAATTGTCAAATCTACAGCAGTTTGTGGATGACTTAGAAAGTGTTACAGACGCTGCAGAGCTGAATGAGGTTTACTATACACGTAGGCCTAGTCCTACTCCTAGTCTACAAAGTGGTGATCCAGCTACTGCACCATCGATCACTGGGGTACCTCCTCTCCAGTGTCCCATTTCTGTCCCAGACAATGACACTGCTAAAGAGCATAGATCGAAAATCAGCGAGGCAAGTTGTGCCCAGAACTCCGTAGAGGTCGACTATTCCCTGAAGACTGGTCAAGTACCTCTTGCCTGTAGGCCAAATGGAAAACATGCTGCTGATACAAGCCTTCATGAGCCTGTGAAGAGCCGAGCTTTGGAGTTTGAACACACCTCTTACATTCAGTGCTCTACTTCAAACCGACACCTGCCTAATTCAGCTGATTCTCTTACAACTCAATCAAGCGACAAATTAGACCCCCATCGTCGTTATACGAGGGGACCTATTGACTTTACCGTGGAACATGTGAACATTAATAATCGCAATGAAGTGCAGACTTTGGATTATTCATCTTACCAACAACCTACTATTGGTACACATATAGCTGATGCTGCACCTACTATGCGAAGAGAGCTACCCAACACGAACAATCCACCAGTTGCTGATACAGATGGATATATTAACCAGCAACATGGCAACCCAAGGCCGGTGTGCAACAGGGATCCTTCTGAGACACGTATGTACAATTCACTTTTACATTGTAGACAGGATAATTTAATCTCACCTTCGGCCGATAAGGATGTTATGCGTTACACCGTTGGCATTCGGGATTCGAACCCACTCGCAAGCAATGTATGCCCTGGTGCGAGATTGACCACGACTAATGTCTCTCTTCCAAACCATGTGTACCGTAGCTATACTGATGTCCGTGCGGGCCCTGAGCATTCCAGTGTACCTTTTGATAAAGTTGACCCTGTTCGCCATGCTAAAGACTTGGGCGTAACCATGGCAAACACCTATGTCCCCACGAATTACTCCACTGATGTTTTGGCTGGTTCTACACGTTCCAGTGCGGCACGTGCCCATATTGATCCTGCCCACTGTGCAAAAGGTTTTAGTGAACCCATGGATAATTTCGGTACTTCTAAACACCATAACTATCCTAATGACCCCATACACTCTGGGAATATTTTGGACCCATCTGGGTTTCCCCAATATTCGACCGCAAACTGGTCTAACCAGGCCCTGCCTGTGTTCTGGACGGCAGGAAACAAATTGGTAGATGAATGTGGTGTTAAGTTCTCAGGGAAAAGTGCAAGCGACTATCCTGCCTATAGGCACCGATTCAATACCCGATATCATGAGCTGCGTTATGTCCGTCCAGACTTATTGCTCCGGTGGCTGGAAAATACTATTGAAGGCCAGGCTAAGCGTTTTATCCAAGATGCGTTTGCAGTCATAGACCCTGGAAAGGCATGTGACGTCATCTGGGAGACCCTAGAGGAGGTATATGGCAAAAAAGACATGATAATTGAAAATGCAATCCAACAAATTAAACGCCCTTTGAAATCTATTGACCACAACCGTAAGGCGTTACTTGAGCTAAGAGCCGACTTACGCAACCTAAAGGGCGTGGCAGTCTCTGTAGGCTTGGAGTCGAAGCTAAAAGCACCGCAGATACTTGGTAAACTGTACTCGACACTCAGTGACAAACTAAGAAATAAGTTTGACGTACAGTATCCTGCAAATAAGTGGTCTTTTGACCAATTTATTGAATTCTTGAGTTCGGAGATTACCCACGTGGACTCCTTGCATCTGATGAAAGTTGACAGCAACGATAATACTCAGCACAGAGGAAAGGAAGATAAAACTCTAAGCTATCATGTTCGACATCGAAACCAAGTTCCGATGAGAATAGCTGCTGCTGTCCAAGACTCTAACGATAACCCTTGCACTTCTACTAGCTTAAAGCGGTGTGCGCTTCACCCAACTTCTGACACTCATACTCTCGTACAGTGCAAGCGTTTTCTTTTAATGGACGAAAAGGATCGCTGGCAAGTAGTTAAAGATAATCAACTGTGCTTCGCATGCTTGGAAAATGGCCATATGAGCAAGACCTGCAAAGTGGAGCATCCATGTAAAAGTTGTAACAAGCGACACCACGCATTACTTCACCCGACAGGCACAGAAAGCATTTCCAAAAGTGCTTTGCAATCGCCAACTTTACAGTCGAAGATTCCTACGAAGTTAAAGGCCGCTCCTCCCTTGAGAACAGACAGAAGAAACGTTCTGGGGTTCATGGATCAAGGCCCCATTGGTCAAGTCGGATTGATGATCCTAACTGCGCTCCCAACTGATGACCAAAAAGAAACATTGATGTTTTATGCAGCAATCGACACCGGTGCCACTCAAAGCTTGTGCTCTCGACGGTTGGCTGAGCTGCTCTATGATAAATGGATGCCAGTAGGATGCAAAGAGTATTCCATGTTTGACGGTAGCATAATGAAATGCGAGTTTACTGAGTGCAATTTGAATCTTGCAAAGAAGGATGGAACTAATGCTATTTTTGAATCGATGACTTTTATTGATCATGAATTGCCGTTTGCTCGATATCTACCCGAGAGCAGCACTCTTCCACTTCGGGTCGACATGATCATAGGAGGTGACCTTGCTTGGAAGCATATTCTCTCTGGACAGAGTCTTGCCTGGCAGGAGAAAAGTAACATTGCTGACCATGAACTTGGCACTTTATGGCTTAGTTCAGGGAAAAATTGCGCCTTGCCAAATGTGACGTTAAACTCTCTCCGATCTCGTAATCAAAATCGGTGGTGTGCATCGAAAGTGAAGTTGGGGGTGGAAGACAGAGGTCAGGCGTTAAAAGAACTTGAAAATGACTTGTTTTATCACTCACCTATTGACGACAAGCTTACCATGAGCAGAGTTGATGAAGCAGTATTGAAAAGATATCAGGACACAGTTCAATTGGTTACGTTGGATAATGGTGAATCTCACCTCCAGTTTAGTCTCCCTTGGGCTCGTGACCCTGCAATTATGAGGGAAAATTATCAGCAGGCCAAAAATGTCTTGCTGAAGCTCAGAGGGAAATTAGAAGGCCAGCCTGAACTTGCCGCTAAGTATTGCGAAAAAAATTGAAACTGCCATTGATAAGGGTCACATTGTTCGTGTCCCTGATAAAGTGCTACAGGAAGAGGATAAAAATCCATCAAAACCTCGCTACTATATTCCTCATTTCAACACGTCCCAGTCGAAATTTCGCGTAGTATATGATGCTGCGAGGGAGTATCATGGGATATCGCTAAATGGACTTCTGGAGCGTGGTCCAATCTTTATGCAGTCATTGAGATCCATCCTTATACGTTTCGGCGAGAAGATGCATGGCATTGCTGGGGACATTGCTAATATGTTTTTTCAAATACGCATTGCCCCTGAAGACCGAGATATGCTCCGAATCTTATGGTTTGATGGACCTGGGCTGCAAGGAAATGTTGTGGTGTACCGTTTCCAAGTCGCCCCTTATGGGCTAAGATGCAGTCCGAGCATTGCTGGATATTCTTTGCTTTACACCGCTGAAAGAAACATACCAGACGTCTCACATGATGTAACTGAGAGAGTTACAAGAGACATGTTTGTAGATGACCTCATTACAGGTGTAAACTTTGTTGAAGAAGGAAAGCGTGTCATCAATGAAGTATCGAAGCTCTTGTCATCGACAGGATTTCAACTAACAAAATGGAACTCAAGCGACAAAGAAATTTTGGCGGAAATTCCTGAAGAAGACTTAGCTCCAGCACGCAGAGACATAACAGAAAAGACTTCTGACAGTCGATCGGACAAGCCACAGACGACTCTCGGCTTAGTTTGGGATACCGATACAGACGAATTCTTCCTGAAGAAACCAACCCTAAAAATTGATGCCTTTGATGGTAAGAAATTTACCAAACGACAAGTAGTCAGCCTCAACAATGGACTGTTTGACCCCCTATCTTGGTGGGCTCCTTTATACATCCAGATGAACGTCAGTTGTTCCGCGATTGTTCGACAAGTTGAGGAGTGGGATGAAGTTGTGCCTGATGGCCTTGCGAAGCGATGGCTGAAGGCTATCGGTTGCTTGAAATCACTGGACCAGGTGCCTATACCTCGACGCAAAATCCCAGACGTCCTTCAGTTAGACGGTCGTTGCGAATTTCACATGTTTGCTGACAGCAGCAAAGACGTGGCAGCTGCTGCTGTATACTTGAGAGTCATCTATGGGGAACAAACCTATGTGCACCTAATTGCTGCACGGACTTCCTTGCATTCGAAATCAGAAATGACTCGAGAATCGATGCCCCGCAAAGAAATTATTGCACTGGACCTTGGAGCCCGCCTTCTCAAGGAGTGCCTCGACGCCACATCCTTGACTGTTGACGATTATGAGCTTTGGTCCGACTCACAAACTGTTATTCAGTGGTGTAGGACAAAAACGTTGGAACTTCGCGTGTTTGAAAGAAATAGAGTTGACTTGATCTTGAAGAACAGTAATGGCAAGTTCCCTCGATATATTCCGTCTGGTCAAAACCCTGCAGATGTAGCCACGCGGCCATGTCGTGTTGAAGATGCTGAACGCTGGAGTCTTTGGTTAAATGGCCCCGAATTTTTGCAGCATCCCCATTTTCCTTGGCCAGAGAATTGTGTCAAGCTCTCTGTCGCTGATCAAAATGCCATTGTATCGACTTCTACAGCCAGTACGATGAACAAGCCATTCAACGACGAGCAACAATTCATGCAGTACACACTCAATCGTACCAACAACTTGGCCAAAGTCCTGAGGGTAGTTTCGAACGTGTTGCAGTGCTTCACAAAATGGAAACAAAAGACCTTTAACTTAACTACAGGTTCTCCCCAACACAACGATGCAAATGATCCTTATGCTGCGAAACGTGTTCTTATTCGCAGTGCCCAAACTGATTGTTTTAGTTCAGTCTTATCCAAAATGAGACAGAACTTGACCTTTGAGGAGGCTGTGAGTGCACTCTCTACTCAAGATCGTGAACCCTGGATGTACTCCATTCAAAAACTTGTTCCCTACCTGGACCCAGATGGAATTCTGCGAGTTGGAGGCAGGTTGGATTACAATGATGACTTTAGAGACGAGCTTAAGCACCCAGCAATTTTACCCAAACGGCACAAAGTCACACAACTGTTCATCTTAGAGAGGCATGAACACTTGGGACATCGTGCTGCTGAAACCGTTTTAGCTTCCTTGAGTAATGACGAAGGACTCAAAGTTATAGGTGGGGCACAGACTGTGCGCAGCTATTTGTCGGACTGTTTCACCTGCAAGCTTCTCAGGAAATCAAGAGGGCAGCAATTGATGGCACCCCTTCCCGAGTACCGTGTCACACCTAGACAAGCCGTGTTTACGTCCGTATCGCTGGATTATGCCGGCCCCTTCGAGGTAAAAAGGGGTCGAAGTACCGAAAAACGATGGATTTGTATTTTTGTGTGCAACGCCACAACTGCAGTTAGATTAGAAATGGTCGAATCACTGCACACTTCAGCATTCTTAAACGCTTTTCGACGTTTTCTGTGTTTAACTGGATGGAAAACTAAGCATCTTCGTAGTGACTGTTCAACAACCTTCAGAGGAGCATGCAACGTCCTGAAGAAAGAAGAGGAACATCTATTGAAGAATCTCTACCATCGCTCAGAAGTTGAAGCCTGGATGAAAAACAAAAGCATTGTTTGGGATTTTTCAACTCCAGTAAGTTCCCATCACCAGGGCCTTGTGGAAAGGCAGATTCGTTCTTTTAGAGAGATTACAGAAGGTGTTATCGGACCAGGATATCAAAAACGTATACCAACAGACTTCGAATTGATGACAATCATGAGGGAAGCAGGGTATGTAATGAACTGCAAGCCTTTAGGACGATATTTAGGTGATGAAGATGATGTACTCCCTATCCGTCCAGTCGATTTGGTCACCGGGTTTCTCGAACCAAGTAACGAGGGTATTCTAACTACAATGCCTCGAAAAGCTGATGAACTACGTCGATGTCACAATTACACTAAGAAAATAAGCTGTGAGTGGTGGGATCGATGGATTGCCTCTTATCTTCCATTGATGCAACAACGGTCGAAATGGACCAAGCCTCATCGAAATTTCCAGAAGGGAGATGCTGTGTTGCTTCTTGATGACACTACACCGACCCGTGGAAGATACCCATATGCACTGGTCGTTGACACAAAGGTCTGCAAGGACGGACTTGTTCGCTCAGCGACTGTTAAGACTTCGGACGGACTACTGCGTCAGCGAGATATTCGTAAATTAGTGCTGCTTGAGCCTGCGGACGACATGAAAATTCACAACGATGAGTCTATGGATCTATTAAACCTTGACGAAGACCAACCTGGGACTAGCCAATCGGCCAATAATGATATTGGTGGTACTTCTGAATCTTCATATCACTGCAACGACGGAGCTGGCAAACCTAATGATAATGCCAGCACCAACGTTAACCAGCAGAGAGCTGACAACCAACACGATGACGTCACCTGCTCGACAAAAACGTTTTACAACCAACGTCTTGGCAGTAATCCTGATGCTGTTTTGTCTTCAGCCATCCTTCAATACAAATGTGCTAGAAATCAATTCAACGATGAAAAAAATCCCTGCCCCAACAGTTGTTCCGAAAGGATCTGTATCCCTACCTCCTGTTGATGTACCCTTCCGTAACATTGTAGTTCTACCCCTTGCCACATGTTTTTTCCCCTCATGATATTCTTTCCTTGACTGTCATTTTTTCCCTGTCTGTATTGCTGTCTTTCCCTTCCACTCTTGCACAGTCACCCCCTTGTGTCTCTATGTATGTAAGTGTTGTGTATGTGTGTATGTAAGTGTTGTGTGTGCGCAAAACAATCCTGTCAATCTTTTTGAGCTGGCAATCGTATGATGAATGATGATGCCAGCCCACAACAATCCCGTTAACCTTTCATTAGCTGGCAACCGTATGATGAATGATGATGCCAGCCACTCAACTTTTCCTGTCAATGTTCCATGACGAATGATGATCCCAAATGCACTGGTATACTTTATGAACGTGTACATTCTACAGTGTCACCCACTATCTACGGTAACTACAAGATGAAGCGAAATTTCGTACGATGATTGCAACTGTTCGAGATGCTCGAACACTGAGTTTCAAATCTACTATGCGAACACTGTTTAGTCGGCAGATACAGACTTTTCTTTATGGTTGCTACGCCAACCTCATGGCTATGGACTCACAGAGTGAGCTTTAATTTTTACACCTTCCAGAAGATTTTGGAAACTGAGACGTTTTACATGTACAGGTCTGCTCTGAGAACACTGTGTGTTCGGCAGATGAGACATTTTTAACTCTTAGTCGTTCGCTGCACCTATCACGCGGCTATTGGCTCAATAAGTAAATTTGCCCCTATACTTCAGTTATGGAAATTTAGAGGGGACTGTAAATATAGCCGCTCTACCCCTATGGTTTCCTTTTTTCTGTTTACACTTTGCTTCGCATTCTTGCGTAGCGGCACGTCATAGTCGGCTGCTCGGTATCGATAATTGTTCTCTTGCTGCATTTTCTGTTTTAAGGTTAACGCAGTCTTCAGCGTAGCAGCGAGCGCAGCCATAAGTAAATAGATATTGTGTAATTTTGTAACCTATAGTTTAAGTAAATTTTGTAGTTGGCATGCTGAAGGCTTCATACTTAATTACTTTTGTTTATTAATTTTTTAGAGCGCTAGCCTGCTGTTTTCGTAACGCCAGTCTACAGTAGTTGCGAGTCACCTGTGGCTAAGTTGGTGACATATGTTATTGTTAGAAGCCATTAAAAGACTGGCTAAGTCAAAGTTGCGTGCTTGGGTTAGACCAGACTTCAAATAGAATCAACCCCCGGGAATTACTAATTTCCAACAAATATTTTTTGCCGTACTTAAGCCGTTTTTGACTGAGACCGCTTTTTACGCCAAACTTGCGGGGCGGTTTTCGGGTTCTAAAACCAAAGTCACGTGACCTATTGCCTCGAAATTGTGTACAAACATACAGTAGCGTACGCAGGATTTTGAAAAGGGGGGGGGGGGCTATTTTGAAAGAGTGAGAAGTGTGCAAACGACCTTGACTCGAATTTTCATTTTCATCGAATTTTCATTTTGGTTTGTCCGAAACTTGAGGCGAAATGTCTCGGAAAGCTCGGAAATTCAAAGCTTTTTTCCGCCCAAAATTAGGTGATCTCCAAAAAAAAAAAAATTCAGAGTGATTTTTCGGCCGAAATCCGAAATTCAAAGGTTTTTTCTGCCCAAAATTAGGTGATCTCCAAAAAAAAAAGGTCTTCGCCAAAATTCAAAGTGATTTTTCGGCCGAAATCCGAAATTCAAAGGTTTTTTCTGCCCAAAATCAGGTGATCTCCGAAAAAAAAAAGGTCTTTACTCAAGGTCCGTCCCGTTTTTCACCCGAACTCACTCAAATTTCCAGCCAAAAGCCTGACTTACAAATGGGGGGCCATGCCTCAATTTTGCTCACTTTACTATGCAATTTTGCAATCCTAGCGACCCAAAGGGGGGGGCCATGGCCCAATGGCCCCCCCCCCTAAATACGCCCCTGCAAACATATAACTCATTAATCTCAATCTGCTGTCAAAATTTCATGTAGCTAGACCCAACCGTTCTCGAGTTATAAGCAAAAGTCTGAAATTTCGCACTCGTTAGTTGGAAAATGGCCGAGTAAAAACAAAGCAACACGCGACGCGAGCGTCGGTTGTTCCAATAAAATTTTATTTTAATGGTATATTACTTTGAATAAATAGATATGAAATGATTTTGTTTGGGTATTCAAAGATTTGTTTGGGTATACCCTGATGCCTTTCACCGATCGTCACTAGCTCTAACCACTAATTAGGTGAGCGTAAATCAAATTCAGTTAAGGGGGTTCAGGACAAAAGCACTTGGGACAATGTTTCACAAAATGAATAATAATTTTATGACAATAAATGGATTTGAGCCGTCGCGACGCGTTTCGTCCTTGCTCAAGAGACTCTGCAGGCGACAAAAGTCAATTTTGTTTTAATAGCCAAAGAAAATTGTAATCGGCCCCCCTTACCATTTCTAGGCTAAATGTCTTCCAGTGCAATATTGCTACTTCAAAACTTTTCACCAACAGCTTACCGACCGCTGTTACCCAGTAGGCTACTCACTCACTCTCTACTCAAAACTTTCAAAAGTTACCGCTGGTAAAATCTACTACGTGTTGCCGAAATCTACAGACTAGGCAATAGGCATACCACCGCTAACATTGCAATTTGGTCAGCATCAAGTTCAAGTTTACATCAATTTAGAAATGAATACCAAACAATAGCCCATTATTGTCAAAAAATGCAAAATATTGCTAAACGTTACGTACGGTACGGAGCTTTGCGCAATGGAAAAATTTTAATAAGAGACCCCAACGTTCATAGGCGTAGCCAGAGAGGGGCACGGGGCCCGCCCCCTCCCCTAATTGAAATATCACCAATGACAAAAATGTCACAAAAAAGCCTTTTGTTCCTTTAGTTTCAGTTTCTTTTAGCAGTGCGGCTATTAATGCCACATTTCTGCCAGAACGATTACAACTTGGACCAAAACACCTTTAATTTTAGCCAAGGACCTTTTCTTTTTGATCTTTACATTTGTCCTTAGATCGGACGATGCCGAAGGACCTTTCTTTCCGATTGGTCTTCATCTTTGTATATGGACGAAACAACTTCGGTTCCACGTGAAGAACGAGCCTGACTTGTGACTTTGATTACATCAAGACTATAATTTTACGGTTTCAAACTCAACATTCTTGAGTCTTGCAGATCTACGTTTTTTTTATATATAACAACACGAAGCTCAGTTTTGCTTAAAACAATGATCAAAAACAATGCCAGCCTCAGTATGAAAAACAAGTTTCAAAGCCTTTTCTGCGAAGCTATTGTTAATTTTAAGTTTTTAACCATGCCACCAGAGGCGTCGCTAAGAATGGTGGCACCCAGGGCGGGATTTCGTGGTGGCACCCTTTATCGGCCAAAACGTAGGTGAAGACCAAAAAAAGGTCTTCGCTGCAAAACGAGTTGGTTGACCAAAAAAAAAAAAAGGTCTTCACCTACCAATCAGTGGGTTTTCGGTCTCAAAAGAAAAAAAAAACAAATGGTGTCACCCCTAAAATGGTGAAACCCGGGGCGCGCCCCCCCCCCTACCCCCCTAGCGACGCCACTGCATGCCAGAATCAATTTGTGCCACTTTATTTTACTATTAATTTAACAACAACATAAGAACAATAAGGCTGAAAATTCGTGAAAATTTAATCAAACAGCCAGCCGCAACACTCAACCCATAACTTACTGGTTCTTATAAACAAAAGTGTATGTTCACTGCTCAGTCAACAATTTTGCTAGTAGGCTGTTTATCTCTTAATCGCACAATAAACAACACGCTAATCTTTTCTGTTCACAGATTTGTGATACCAAACTACAGTACTTTCTTCAATATCTCCTTAGGTCTTCAAATAATACTGATCTCGAGCTCTGCGTCTACACGTGTAGTAGAATATTTCGTCATGCAAGATTATTCCCGCGAATTTGTTCCAGCTGGTTAAGCAAACGTACGTCATACAATCGGCAGCTTTGCTTATGTCGTTTCGCTTTAACCATAGCTTTAACTTAACCGGGAACGATAACGTATTTTTTGTTTCAGGAAAAACAGCCGCCAACAGGATAAAATTGCAAATTAAATGTGTACGTAGGCATAGGCGCTGGGGTTGGTTTTTTCTGTTCGCTAAAAAATGATATCAAAGTAGTAAGTGAGTGATATCACAAGCGATATCAGGGAACTTCGCAGCTGAATCAAACTTTTTATGAACTTCTTTTTAAAAAAGTGACCCGATTTCTTTGAATGAATTCGTAAATATGTGGTCTATGATAGCCAGAACATTATCATTGACCAGTGGCGTTGCTAAAAGGGGGGGGGGGGGGCGGGAGAGGCCGGCCCGCTCCGGGTGTCACCATTTTGGAGTGACACCATTTTGTGATACCAATCAAACAAAAAAGAAAACAACAATATGTTTAATATCACTGGAAATGCTTAGCACACTAAAATTGACTGAAAATGATTTAAAGCATCTTTTGAAAAAATTATTTGGAGGGGCAAGCATGTAGTGACCTGGTCACTACCATAGGGTTGGAAAAATTACTTGTTTTTGCTTTAATTACAATTACAACTTAAAATTTTCAATTACAATTATTCAAGTTCAAGTAATTGTAATTCAATTACAATTACAATGAAAAGTTTTTCAATACATCGCAACCAATTTGCTTACATACGAAGCCTCGGGCTTTGCCTATGTCAACACTGTGGATTTGTTTTGTATTTCTATGTCAGACCTATTAAAGCCTCATTTCTCTCTGTTCTTGTTCCTCTATCAATCTTTATTTAACTTTAGTTTTTGCAGTACATAATTTCGTTTCCAAAAGTATGTTATTAAATTCATCCCGCTTCTAGCAACATTATGGTTTTAGCTAAACCATGGCATCATACCGCAATTATTTGTGCAAAAGAAAATAAGTTTTAACACAATTAAAAATTGTAAATAAGTTGAAATTGTGTACGTTACAACTTCTAGTTACAAGTACTATTTAACACTATTTCAACTTTTCCCAATAATATCACACATTTAGCTTGATCATACAAAATAGAACCATTAGTGTCGCTTTGACATGCACACAAGGGCAAACAAGCAAAAAAGCACACAAAATCTTAATATCACAAGTAGTATTAAAGTTACAATCATAGGTGTAGCCAGGGGGGGGGGGGTGGCAGTGGGATCAGGCCCAGGGGAATCCAATCGAAACGCCATCGAATCGAAATGCTATCAATAAAAACAATGTGACAAAAAAGTCTTGTTTCTTTATTTTCAGTTTCTTTTATCATCTTCACGTACAACAGTAATTAACAATAATATTGACAACAAGGAGACCCCCTGGCCCCATCAAGTCGATTTTGCCGACCAATTGAAATGTATAACCCGAGTGAAATTAAGGTCCTGAAAGTAGCTACCTCAGGCCCTCATCTAAACTTTTTATAATTGTAATGCAATAACCTGGGCCGGATTTACCATATGACACAGTCCCAGGGCCCCGCTTCCAGAGGGTAAAACTTTTCCTTGGTCTTCAGCTATATTTGGCAGAAAGATGTTGCAAAAAGCCGTAGAATACCAGGGGCCTTGCGCAATGTAAATTCAGCCCGGGAAAAACATGGTTAGTAAGCGTAACCATCTAATATACCATTTTTTATTAACAATTCATCTCCACCCCACCAGTTTTTAAGAACAAAATACTTTAAAAAATATTAGCTAGGAGGAAAAGCTTTTGAACAAAATTTTGAATTTGAATTGAGGGGTCCTGGGCCTCCTGGCTGTACTCTTATAACTGGTTAATTTCATAAAAAAAAAAACAGAAAATTTTAAGGAAAATCTTCGAGTGGATTATTATATTTACTGCTAAAATATTGCTGGAGGTAATGTTCCTTATTTCCCCTACCTGGGCCAAAGAAATCATTTACAATTAAATTCAACAACAAATTGCAAGATTTTTAACCTGTTTTGGACGTAAAGAAGGATTGAGCAACTTAATTTTTTCGATTGGTATTCAAATGTTAAAAATCTAGTTCTTTAAAATGGCTCCGAACACATGCGAAATGTAATCCAAAGGCATTAAAATAGCTTTTTATTTCAAAAACTTACAAAAAAATCGCCCAGGGTCTGGGGGTTTTGACCCCAAACCCTAAAAGCCTCCGTTGGCTTGGGGATCCTTCCCGGCCCAGAACCTGATCTGTGATACGTTTGAGTTACATTAGCTTACTCAACACGTCTCCCAAGGTAGACAATTTCACTTTTTAACTATTAGTTTACCTCTACCTTTAGCAAAATCCTGGTTGATTGCAAAAAACAGGCCATGGCTTTAGATCTTTCATTCTACAATATCTTTGCCAAACAAAAAGTTCCTCTGTTGAAAATCTCTGATGACCTCATTGCGTGTGATTTGTGGTTTTTCCCCCTCCCCCCAATCAAAAATCCTGCCAACGCTTATGGTTACTTACCCCGGTTACAGTCACATCTGACGTCATAGGCCAATTCTATGTTACGCTATTTTTAGACTTAGAGTTAGTGCTAGTTATGATTAGAGTAGATGCTAAGTTTACGCAATGAATATGATAAACCCTATCTCTAAAACTAACTCTAACTATCCCTAACCTACTCTGATGTTCGATTGGTCACTTCAGAAGTGATTGCAACCTATAGAAAATTTCGATAACGTTTCGCAACCGGAGGAAAATTGATATTGTTCAAACACATTTTGTTAGAGTAATTGTAATTGAAAATTGGCTGAAAATTTTTCAATTACAATTATCGACTTTGGAAAATTCTCAATTACAATTACAGCAAAATCGTGTAATTAATTACAATTTTGTCAATTACAATTCTAATTTTTCCAAGCCTGCCTGCAACCGCTGGAAGATCTAATCGCTTTCCAAACTTTCCCCACTCACCAACCACCCAACGCCCAGCTACTCCTTTTTCGACGTTTCGTCAGCCCAATTACCCACCTAAGCCACATGGCCCAAACCTCACTTTACCCGGTCGAACCGACTTACATGATGGCCAATGCTTTTATCATCACAAGTATGCTGGTAATGCTAGGCATTGTATCCCCACCTGCAAACATTTTCACTCCTTTCGGCCACCTTTAAACTCCCGCGGCGGTGCGTCGTTTTAAATACCCAACCTGTTATGACCTTTAACGTCAGCGATCCATCGCCTATTCTATCCGATGTTTTTGTTACTCTACATGATCATCACAACAACATCATATTTATAGTTGATACTGCAAGTCCTAAATCTCTGATTACTCTTGAGACTTTTGCTCATGAGTTTGTCCTTCCTTTCTCTGAGATGCTGCTGACTGCAGATGGCCGCCCATTGCAACAGGAAGGATCTCTTGATCTCACCTTAGATTTTTCTAATTTTCCCAACCGACATTTTACTCACAGATTCATAATTGCCGATGTTGCCCATCCCATGCTTGGCTTGGATTTTCTTTCCAAATACCAGTTTTCAATTGATGTTGCCTCCAAATCTGTCACCATTCTCCACTCTGATGATCAACATTCCCTGCCTCCCTTGCAAAGCATCGAGTATTCCATCACTTCTTATTCTGGCATTATTGGTCTGTTTCCTGACCTGACTTCTTTTACTCTGACTTCACAAAAACGGCACTCCTGTGAACATATTCTTGAAGTAGAGGGTCCTCCAGTTGCTTTTCGTCCACGCTGTTTGAGTTCAGAAAAGCAAGGGCACTTGACACCATCTTAGATGACTTACTGGAACGGGGTATTATCTGGCCCTCTTCGAGTCCTTGGGCATCATCTGTACACCTAGTTAAAAAGAAAAATGGCTCTTTTCGACTGGTCCATGACTACCACCTTTTGAACACCTGCACCAAAAAGCAGAACTATCTCTTGCCTCGGATCAGTGATCTCACTCAACAGATACGTGGTGCGACTGTCTTTTCCTCTTTAGACCTGAAACATGCTCTTTGGCAGCTTGATGTCCGACGATCCGACCGGAAGTATACAGTTTTTTGCACTAGCCTTGGCAATTTTGAATATAATAAACTGCCGCTTGGATTGACTTACGCCAGCAGAAGCTTTCGAAAGTTCATTAACCATATCATGAATGGCACTGAGGCGTTTTGCTTTTGTTACATTGATGATATCCTTGTGTTTAGCGCAGAGAAGCAGGAGCACAAAATTCATTTGCATGAAGTTGCTAACCGTCTAAATGCTTATTGCTTGAAACTCAACATGGACAAGTGCTCTTTTGGAGTGAAAGAAATCACCACACTTGGCTACACAGTCTCTGCTAAGGGTATCACAGCCTCTCGTGAAAAGGTTAAGGCCATTCAAAACTTACCGGAACGGCTATTATCAAACAGCTTAGGCACAGTATACTTATATATACAGTAGGTTCACTTCAAGCAAAATGCATTGTTAAAATGTCCAGCATTTTTTTTGCCTGTGTTGTGTCATAAGAACTTTTTTGGGTGGGTCACGTCACTACATGGTGAAAAAAATGTTTCCAATTTTTTTCGATTATTTTAATATTGTACAGTATATTTTTTTAAAAAACTTTGGGGTTTTTTATTTGAATTAATAGACTTTGTGCTTGAGGAAAGCGCAGTGGGCGAGCGAACTGTTACATTTGTGCTTTTTCAATTCTTAGAAATCGGCACGAAGCGTGCTCGAAGATGTCAGGAGCCCACTATGACGTCATAATGCTTGTTAGAAATATACTAATTTCAAGTGTTTTAGTGCAATCGTTGATCTTAAATCAAAGCAAGGTCTTCTTGGCTGCTCAAGGTTTTCTATCGAAGTAGACGGTGGACGAGATACATTTGTGACATCACAATGCATATATTTTTCGTTTAATTTCGTATTCATGCTTGCTATTGGACAGCCTGATTTAGCCAAATGCCAATATTGAATAAATGAAAAATAGCTACAAGAAATAAATCGGATCGAGTGAAAGATGAAATCGGGATACCACTATGACATCACAAAGCTTCTACAAATATGCCAATGTCAATTGATTTGACTGCAACATAATCGATCACACAGTACAAGGATTTGGTTGGAGCTAAGTTTTATAGGGAGTAAAAAGGGTCGTGATCAAGGCTTTTGTGTGTGACGTCATAATCCATTTAAGTTTTGATTCAATTTCCTGTTCAAGCTTGCTGTAGAACAGTCACACTACAAGCTAATATAAGCATTGAATAAATTCAAGATAGTAATCGAAGTATGTAGTCGGTAGACCACTATGACGTCATAAAGCCGTAACAAATTTGCGAGTTTCGACTGATTTGACGGCAATTATTATCCGTCATAAATCATAACAAGGTTTGCTTGCAGGTTGCAGCTGATTTTATAAGCTAAAAGCTAAAACTATTTTATAAGCAAAAACTATTTTGAAGACCTTTTTTTTTTAGGAGAACACTTGCGGTTTTGTCCTTGGTCCTTGGCCTCGAGAGGGTCTGTCCTCGGAAAGGCTGTTCTTATCCTTGGCCTCGGATTTTTTTTGTGTCCTTGGCCTTGGCCTCGAGCCTTGTATCTTCGACTCCACCTCTGGTGATTGTCCACTTGAATTTGGGGAAAAAAGTGTTCCATTTTTTGGAAAGACCTTTTTCTTGGTCTTCACTTAATTTGCTCACCTAAACAAAATTGTGGTCGAGGTTCATCCCCCCCAATGTTGAAAATAAGGCAAAATTGGGATAAAATTGCAAATTATTCCCCCCAATGCTCAGCAAACATCGGCACCCCTGTACATAAAGTCATCTATCGGTAAGCAGAATCTATAGATAAAGCTATCTATCACCGATCAGGAGGCTATAAAGTATATACCGTATTAGTAGGCTTTGCTAGTTTTATTCACTATCACAAAGCTAAGTATAACCGTATTTAGCTCTAAACTAGAAAGTTTCGAAATCTTCCCGTAAGTTATCGTACTTAAGCTGTATTTATTATATGTTTTTTCACACGAAAAAGTATGGCAAAGCTGTTAAACTAAAAGCATGGCAAAAGCTATTGAACAAAACGATTGACCATAATAGCCGCATAGAGCGGCATAGGCCTAATTGTCTGATCATAGACTCTTTATCAGTGAACTGGAAACTAATGGTTTTGTTTTGTTTTTTCTTGCTTAATTTGTTTAAAAATATGCCGATTTGTCCAATCAGCGTGACTGTTTTCTTCACGGTTTATTTATCAGAGGTGGAGTCGAGGACACAAGGCTCGAGGCCAAGGCCAAGAACACAAAAAAAATCCGAGGCCAAGGCCAAGGACAGTCTTTTCGAGGACAGACACTCTCGAGGCCAAGGACAGGAATGCTCGAGGCCAAGGCCAAGGACCAAGGACACAAGCGCAAGTGCTCTCCGAAAAAAAAAAAAAAGGTCTTCACAAAAATTTTTCAGGCGTTCTCCACAAAAAAACGTTTTCCAAAAAATTTTTCAACCGCTCCACAAAATTTTAACAATTCAAAAAATACTGCTGTCCTCGAGCCGAGGACAGACCAATTTTCGAGGACTTGAGGCCTCGAGGCCAAGGCCAAGGACTTGACCTTCTAGGCCAAGGCCAAGGACTTCAAAATGTGTCCTCGAGGACTCCACCTCTGTTATTTATTTTACAAATACGAGGTACGTCTAATCAAATCAGCCTAATACGCATGGCCTCAAAAAATCCTTTACAACAAAAGTATGCTTTTTTCTTTAATGCTCTTCTCTTTTTTTCCGCGCGTCTGTCCCTATTCTACTAAATAAAGAGTCTCTGGCCTGACGGTACACCTAGCAAAGTAACTTAATTGTGTTGTGTTTACTTGTTTATTGTAGCAATTAAGAACTAAAATAGTAATCAAAGAGCATTTTTTTTTGAAGATTGGTGCTATCAATGCCACTAGATAGCCTACTTCAAATACTGTAGAAATCAATGGCATATCACTGAGAAGAACTCACCCTTAAAACTCTTTTTAATCAATTAAAAGCAAACTATAAAGCATGAAAGGCAAGAAAACGTAAATGCATTATGACATCACAGACGAACGCGTTGATCTAGACTCCTTCTACTCGATATAAAATCAGCTGCAACCTGCAAGCAAACCTTGTTATGATTTATGACGGATAATAATTGCCGTCAAATCAGTCGAAACTCGCAAATTTGTTACGGCTTTATGACGTCATAGTGGTCTACCGACTACATACTTCGATTACTATCTTGAATTTATTCAATGCTTATATTAGCTTGTAGTGTGACTGTTCTACAGCAAGCTTGAACAGGAAATTGAATCAAAACTTAAATGGATTATGACGTCACACACAAAAGCCTTGATCACGACCCTTTTTACTCCCTATAAAACTTAGCTCCAACCAAATCCTTGTACTGTGTGATCGATTATGTTGCAGTCAAATCAATTGACATTGGCATATTTGTAGAAGCTTTGTGATGTCATAGTGGTATCCCGATTTCATCTTTCACTCGATCCGATTTATTTCTTGTAGCTATTTTTCATTTATTCAATATTGGCATTTGGCTAAATCAGGCTGTCCAATAGCAAGCATGAATACGAAATTAAACGAAAAATATATGCATTGTGATGTCACAAATGTATCTCGTCCACCGTCTACTTCGATAGAAAACCTTGAGCAGCCAAGAAGACCTTGCTTTGATTTAAGATCAACGATTGCACTAAAACACTTGAAATTAGTATATTTCTAACAAGCATTATGACGTCATAGTGGGCTCCTGACATCTTCGAGCACGCTTCGTGCCGATTTCTAAGAATTGAAAAAGCACAAATGTAACAGTTCGCTCGCCCACTGCGCTTTCCTCAAGCACAAAGTCTATTAATTCAAATAAAAAACCCCAAAGTTTTTTAAAAAAATATACTGTACAATATTAAAATAATCGAAAAAAATTGGAAACATTTTTTTCACCATGTAGTGACGTGACCCACCCAAAAAAGTTCTTATGACACAACACAGGCAAAAAAAATGCTGGACATTTTTGACAATGGAGTGAACATGCTGTATAGTTAATATACTGTGGCTTAGGCAAGTTCTTGGTTTAATCAACTACCAGAGACAGTTTATCTGCAATGCTGCAAGCATTCTAGCACCCTTGACTGCCTATCTCAAAGGCAAAGTGCAGAATGCACAACGAATTACCTTGTCTCCACAGGCCAAACAAGCTTTTGTCACAATCAAGCAGGCCTTAGCCAATGCTGCTTATCTTGCTCATCCTGCTGACAATGCAACTCTTTCTCTTCGCACAGATGCATCCTGCCTTGCCTTTGGAGCCATACTGGAGCAAACTGTCCAGGGCAACACGGAAGTGTTAGGTTACTTTTCCAAAACGACTGCCGATGCTCAATGTTGCTACTCTGCATATGATCTTGAACTGCTCAGTATGTACTCTGCTGTAAAATATTTTGAATACTTGCTCCTTGATAAGTCGTTCATTATCTACACGGATAACAAATCTCTTGTCAACAGTTTTTCCAAACCCTCTGAGAATCACACTTCCAAACATGTCCAACAATTGTCATACTTGTCTCAATTTGACTGTACTCTTCGACATCTTCCTGGTGTTGACAACGCAGCTGCTGACTGTCTACCACGTGTGGTTTCTTCTGTAAATCACATCTTTCCATTGGAAAAGATCCCAGTCACCTTGCAGGAAATTGCATCCATGCAAAAGAACTTTGAAAAAACAGATGCTCAACTTAACTTTCATCAGTTAAGGCTATTTTATTTGTTTCCAGGCATCCACAGATGCTAACCTTATTTTAACAAGTGCTATTTCATTCCTTTTGCATCCACAGATGCCCAGTTTTGTAATGTCATCACTGGAATAAGTAACCATTTTATGTTTCAGAAATGGCCTATTACTGTTTAGCTCTTAATATGTACATTTTTATGTATTTATGTGTGTATTTTTTTTGCTACTTTTGTCGTTTGTACCATTGTTATATTGATCCTGCTATCACGCGCGTAGCCAGGATTTGGAAAAGGGGGGGGGGGCTATTTTGAAAGAGTGAGAAGTTTGCAAACGACCTTGACCCGAATTTTTATTGTTCTTGAATCAGTTTCACACGGTTTGTCCGAAAATTGATGCGGAATTTCTCGGAAAGCTCGGAAATTCAAACGTTTTTTCCGCCCAAAATCAGTTGGTCTCCAAAAAAAAAGGTCTTCACCGAAATTGAGACTGATTTTTCGGCCGAAATCGGAAATTCAAACGTTTTTTCCGCCCAAAATCAGGTGGTCTCCAAAAAAATTAAAAAAAAAATAAAAAAAAAGTCGTCACCGAATTTGAGACTGATTTTTCCGCCCAAATCGGAAATTCAAACGTTTGAGGGGGGGCTGTTTTCCTATGGGGAGGGGGCTATTTTCAATTTTTCACTAAAAATCGGCCTCAAAACCACCAAAAAGGTGCGATTTTGCATACTTCACAAGCCATTGGGGGGGGTTCGAGCCCCCCCCGCCCTTCCCCTGGCTACGCTACTGCCTGCTATGATGCTCCCATGAATACTTTAATGTTGTAAGCTACATGACGTGCCTTCAAAAGGTACCTGGAGTGTTTTTCAACGACTAAATTAACTGAATGATACTTTTAGCTGATGTGCATGTTTACATCTTACCATCTGAACCTGTATAAATGTACATAGTTTTCCTGTATATAGGGCTTGTTTTATTGGTTGTTTTATTTCCTGGTGTTGCTACACAATCAACGCTTGCCTACCAATTTAAATTTGCTATTGGTGTTAAAAACTGCTGCGTGTATCATATTACACTACTGTGTTATGCCTCTGCTAACCAGTAACCACTTACATTTTCTTCAGGAGGGTAGCCTGTGTTTTGGAGTTTGCCTAAAAGTTTTAGAGTTCGCCAGAATTTTTTGGAGTTCGCCAGAACTTTTTTTTGGAGTTCGCCTGAAAGATTTGTTTCAAGACCTTTTTTTTTTCGGAGAACACCTGCGCCTGTGTCCTTGATTCTTGGCCTTGACTTCGAGCATTCCTGTCCTTGGCCTCGAGAGGGTCTATCCTCGTATAGGCTGTTCTTGGCCTTGGCATCGGATTTTTTGTGTGCTTGACCTTGGCCTCGAGCCTTCTGTCCTTGGCTCCACCTCTGCAACTAAGCACACTCATAATTACTTAATGCATTAGTATTGACTTAAGTGAGTAAGCACTTCAGATGTTTGATGATATAGTATTTTTTAATAATTTCTTTGTTGTAGAGAGAGAGAGAGAGAGAGAGAGATTAGTTTATTGTGACGATAAACGACGCACAACGCAGCACACACAATTTAGACAAAAATAAATAACTTTATGCAGAAGAATCAGTTACCTGAGTAGGCACGAAAGATCATGGGTCCGGTCCAGGACCGGAAGGCCTACATCTTTTCATTATGAGCACAATTTAAAAAGTTAATCCTAATAACATTGAGATGAAAACTTTAATTGACCTTATTTATTAAATGAATACTGTTAACAGTCTAGGTTTGTTAATTTTTTTCAGTTATTTGATAATTATTGCATAAATTTTTAATGAACGGCAAAAATATTGAACATTTTCCTTTAAAAATAACCAAAAAAATTAAAATAGTTTGCAGCAAGCTCTAAAATAATGCATGCGAAATTGATGAGAATGATCAAAATAACTTTGATTAATTTTAGTTAGCACTTTATATAACCTAATTTGCACAAGCAATCACTAATTGATACTATTTAGTGAAACATAATCAAATGAAAATCACTCATGGCAACTAGACTCATAATGAAGCACTGGAGAGAATAATCTCTGATTATTGCTCAATAAGGTAAATTTCTTGATTCTGATACATAGGCTAGCCATATTCCTGTTGTATAATTATGAAACAACTGTAGTTGGTCTGAAACAATCAGTATTTGTATTGTGGCTATCCTGTGCTTCATTTTCATTTTGCTCACTATTCTTGTGTTGAGTTTCGAACTTGTGGTCTTTGCAAGCGCTCGGGTTGGTGAGATGTGATGCGCGCGGCACGTCTTGCTTGCCGCGGGACTTGCGGTGATTACGAGCTCAATCTCCGTTTCCTTTATTTTTGAATGTTTAGTGCAAAGTTTAATTTACAATTTGATTTGCAACTTAAAAACTTGGTTTTCAGTTAATAGAACACAGTTGGTCTTTCCTTAGTTGTGATCATGAGTTAATGAAGTACAGTTTCTTTGGTTTACGTTTTAAGTTCTGAAAATCATCTAAGCTGAATAGCGATAGTATTCATATAGAGCAAGCAATAAATTCAAAATTTGAAAAAACAAAGTACCAATTTTTGGAAGCTTGTTTCAAAAAATACAACATAGACCTGTGATGAAGACTACAATTGTCATGAAAAAACGAAAAAGCAATGAAAAATGTTTATTGTCAAGACTTTAAGGGATATGTGTTTTTTTAATTTTGTGCAATCCTTCATTCCCATTTTTGGGCTTCAACTTAGCCCCAAAAATTAAAAAAAAATTCAAATGACAAACTTTCCTGAGAAATTATTATGAAAATAACCTGAAATTATGATTCCTTTCCCCAAAAACATGTATTTAGACACAAAAAGCAAGTTGATACCTCTAGTAAAACTCGTAACATCAAAATTTAAAAATTTTCATACTCGCATCTGCCATCTAGTGGTGACTCTCAATATCTCAGCAACCACTGGGCCGATTTGAAAAACAATTTTTGAAGGTTGATCAGTACACTAGACTCTATCTATAAAACAATTAATTGATTCTTTTCCAGAGGTTGGGTATAAAAATGTTCAAATTTTTTTTGAAATATAATGGAATAACCCACTGCCGCTTAAAAATACTCTTGATCGGTAAAAGCGGCTTTAGTCTGTGTAATTCTCTAAAAGCATGCTTAGGTTTTTTTTTCCATGCTTTTTCTTTGTTTATACGAATATACTTAGGCAATACATAAGTAGTAAGAAGTGAGCCAAAAGTATGGGGTTTGCAGGGGCAGGCATGAGGTTAACAGTGCAGGGTTGTGGGGTTTGTCTAAATGTGGGGTTGCAGGGTTTGTCTAAATGCGGGGTTGTCCAAATATTCTCTAAATACGTTAATCGGGGTTGTGGTAGTCTTAGCCCAAGATCTAACCCTAATCTTAATCTTAACCCTAACCCTAAGTTTAGTCTAGTCCTAACCCTAGCTAGTTGTAAGAATCGAACCCGAAACTTGGTCTTGACCTGAGGAGTGTCTTGCCTGAGTACCGAACCACCGCAGGTGGTTTGCCTGGGAACTTGCTATGGTTCAAGTGTAAAACTTGGTCTGAACCTGAAGAGTGTCTTGCCTGAGGATCGAACCACCGCAGGTGGTTTGCCTGGGAACTGGCTATGGTTCAAGTCTAAAGCTTCACTTAACTGTTTATGTTAAAGTATGAGTGAATAACTAACCAGAGAATCGAACCCGGTAGTTTTTGAATTCGAATCTAAAATAAAAACGTTATCTAGTTTATGCTGTGGAACATTTTATAAGTTTTGGTTTGAGTTTTATTTAGTAAAGTTTTGTGTGTGTTACTTGAAACCGTTTCCTGTTGTGACCGTATTGCGTGCTGTAGCCGAATTTTAGGAGTCGTGGCATAATCGCGCGGTAAAAACAGCCAATGACACGTACGGACCTGTCCAACGTGCGGTAGCGCAAAAAGTGATTCGTGTAAGTCTAAGGCTTTATAAGGCTTGCCTGAGAACCGAACTTGTAACCTCCCAACTTCAAATCTTAAATTAAAAGGTAATTATTTCATATCCGCTTTGTTTGAGTGCCAAACCACCGTAGGTGGTTTTTCAAATGTAAATTTAGCGTATGGCTCACCTGCAAATCGAACCCGGTAGCTCCTGACCCAAACCTAAAAAATAGGTAATTATTTAGTTTATTGTTTGAGTGTCGAATGCAGACAGGTTAAAAAACTTTCAAATTTAGTTGTATAAATTTGGTTTGTCTTAGAGTCAAGCTAATGCAGTTCAATCCTTTCAAGTTTACTAGCGTTTAGAGATTTGGTTTGGCTTCGAATCGAACTATTGCGGTTAAAACCATTCAAGTTTACTAATCTTTCAAGGTTTGGAGTATTGTTAAGCTTTTAGGTTTTGCAATGCTGTAGTTATGAAAGACTTTAGACATATGCACACTCCGGTAATATAAAACGCATCATTTTCCTGTCGTGATGAATAAGAAATGGTGTAATTTTATGACGTCACTATTTTAGACGTAAGTTGAAAGCAATGTCGTAAAAGGTCGTGTTGTAAAAACGGCTGACGTTTCGCCTAGTTGGTGTAATTTTACGATTTTACTTTAAACGCAAGTTTCAATGGCACAAACATTGACACGTCTGAACTTGTCTCAAATACAAAAGCAGGTTTTCTTTTTGACTTGTCTTAAGTCGTATCCAGATGGCTGTTTTGAATTGTTCCAACCCAAATAGTAATTACCAAAGCAATAGTAGGACTCGCCTGAAAGTCGAACCAATGCAAATAGTCTTCAAAGCTACTTGTATTTTAACGTTTTTTCTAAGTTCAAACCCAAATGTCCTTAACATTTCATCTCGCCTAAGATTCAAACCCAATGTTAAATCTCTTTTGTTCAAAACCCAAGTGTCTTTTTTTTGCCTTGTCCAAGAATCGAAATTCTCAAAGAGGTCTACCTCAAACAATATTACTTTAACTCGGTTTATATTTTAAGTTACCTGTAATTTGATGGTGTGCAATCTACGAAAACTGTCTTTTGTTAATTTCCCAAAGGGAATACCCCAAAACCTATGCGCAAATTTTTCACACAATTGTTTGAAAAGAGCTTGGTGATCTCTGGCTAGTTTCAAAGTATCTTACAAACATAGGTTATTCTTGAAAATCTCACCAAAACTCACAGGCGTTTTTACCTCTGACTTACCTGCGGTTTGAACCACTGCAAGGTGTTTTTTCAAAAAAAAATCTGAAGTTCAATAATTCAATGAATGTCTTGTGCAAGAGTCGAACCAGATATTAAATTATCAACGAGATTAGAGCGTGGCTGACCTGAAAATCGGTTTTCAGAGAAAAAGCTTATAGATTACTTGTGTTTCAAAATGGGGTTTGACCTGAGTACCAACGAAGTCGCTACATTTTGGAAATTTTAAAGTTTTATAAGCTGCATAACTTTTATTATATTTGGGACTTATTTTCAGCAAAAAGTTTATATTGTGTCTGTCTTGAAGGTATGGCTCGCAAGTGAAATATAAAAGACAAGGGACGTTACGCGTTTCCTTGACACTTGTATAACCTGAAATTAAATCTACTAGACCAAGATTGAAAGCTTAAATTGCCGCAGAATAACTTGAATTTTACCAGTGTTGTTGTACCTTGACGTCTTCGATTTCACCTCGAAGAAGTAAAGCTGTATTTGATCGAAGTTACTTTATTACATGTGTCTAGCATTTCATCCCAAAATCTATCAAAAATAAAAACTTCCATAACCGCAGACGTGTTCAGTTTTACAGGGTTTAATGCATTGCAGATACCTTCAATTTTCACCCTGAACGATAAATCTTTTTTTTTACCCAAGATTTAAAGCCTGCATCACACTAAGCGTTTTTTATTCGCACCCTTAACTGGTATGTAAATTCACCTGTAGTCACACATTTTTCATATTCTATCATCATGGGTGATTGCTGTGACTCCGTTGCACTACCCGTTAGTTTAACTCCCTCAAAAAAAAAGCCGAGGTTTCAATGTCTATTCCCCAGAAACGGGCATCTGAAAAAGTACGCTGACTGATTGGAGACTTTTACTGAATCGATCAACTGGCCAAGTGCACGAATTAAAGCAACTTGTCGTGAATTTGCTGATGCTGGTTTTTACTACCTCGGTGATCGAGATCGATTCAAATGTTTTTACTGCAACGGTGGTTTAAAAAATTGGGAACCGACTGATGACCCTTTTCAGGAACACGCAAAATGGTATCCGTTGTGCGAATACATTTTAAAAAAGAGAGGCGTTGAATTTGTCAAAAACGAAGTTAAAAAAACCTTGATTTGAAATGTCTGATTATAACAAATCCCGCTTCAATTCAACTTGTTGGCAATTTGATAAAGTATCTGAAACCTCAACCAGAACTTCAGACTTCTCCGACTTTTACTGATTCCAGAAAATTGAAAATGTGGCAACCAATAAACAATGAAATGGATCATGGAGAAAATGTGAGAATTCTGAAAACGCTAGGATTTGCGGAGGCGAAAATTAGGCGTGTTTTAATGCAAAGATATGAAGGACACGGCAATAATTTCTATAACTTTAATGATTTCCTTCAAGCGTTGTTGGATGTCCCTGAAGATCGACAAATGACTCTGGCAGAAGCAAGAAAAATTGTGGAAGAAGAAGGAAAATGTAAAAGATGCAAGAAAGAAGAAAGGGATGTGGTCTTTAAACTGCGTAAACATTTGGGTGTTTGTTTTCGATGTAGCGAATGTCTCACTCGATGTAACATCTGTGACGTAAAAATCGATAGAAAAGTTAGAGTCTATCGATCTTAAATTGCGCCATCAATACTCCAACACGTTAACTGTCATGACCTATTCATTCTAAGTTTACTACGATGTTTTAATTGTGAAATTCAGAAGAAAAAAAGCAGAAATTCAACAGGAGGTGGTAGTAGACAGCTATCAGCAACGCTTCAAAGTGGAAAACCTGACCTCGACGTCGTTTTTTTGTTTCTGCGAATTTGTGACTGTTTATTTCACTGTGTGAAACCGACAAACAACGACTGGTGCGGTAAAGCGAATGAAATGCTGAAAAAACGCTACCGAAAATCTTAACGTTCTTTATTCGAACTTATGTTTTATTTGCAGTGTTTTTTATTGCAATAAATCAACGTTGGTATATTTTGTTGTGTTGAACAAGACGAAAAGGCGAGTTTTTTATTATTTCTATTCACTCGACGAATCCCAAATTTGCAACATAAGTCTATTTTTGAGTGTTGCATAATTAAAGGTAAACAGCGCTTGCTTCTCACATGTCTGGATTTCTTCCACAATCCTTGAAAAAAACAAAAAAAAAGGTCTTTGAAACCTTAAACTTTTGAGGTTAGAAGCCTGAAGTGCCTCAGACATCTCTGATTTCACCTCGAAGGAGTAAAGCTACAGTATATTTGACCGGGGTTGAAAACTTTTACCATTACAGATATCTATTCAATTTCATCCGAAAAAATAAATCTATCAAGATTAAAAATTTCCATAGCCGCAGAAGTTTTGCAGGACTCGATGCATTGCACACACCTTCAATTTTTACTTGAGATTGAAAGCTGAAATCGCAGTAAGTCTCTCAATTGTTCCCGAAGAAAAAACCTAGTGTTATTTTTAAGCAATTTGATCGATATGATTTTATACCACTCCAAAACGAAGTCCCTACATTTTAACTGATGCAATAGTTTAACAAAATTTTCAAGTTAAAGTTGGAAGGTTTCAAATGTCTCTGATTGAATCATTTCTACAAAGACCAGCAAATTTCTAAAAAAATTTTAAGATAAAAGCAGTATTCAGAAAAAACAGACGATTTTCATTAGCGACTTACCGCTATGATTTTCATTGTCATTAGCGACTTACCGCTATGGTTATTGGTTGCAAGGAGTTAAAACGTAAAAGCAGTTGTTTTCATTGAATTATTTCGTAGAGATGTCACTTGAATTTTAAACTAATTATATTTAACTGGCCTCAGTGTAACTTTGATGGAGCCTTAATTTGCATTTATTTCGACTTGGGCTAGTGATGTTAAATATTATTCATAAATTGTGCTTAAACTAAAGATTAATCTGCCATGCGTTAGTGCTGCGACGTAAAATTTTAAGTATTTTAGGATATGACCTAATTTACGATGTGAACCAAAGCTAAAAGCCGGTAAAAGTGAACAATATCAGACAATGGACGATGAAAATTCACGAAAAGCGTAACTTTCAAGATCCGCTGAGCCATGTAAGCTGCTTAAATTGTTCCTGGTACCTTTCATTGAAGACCAGGCTATCTACAAAAGTATTACTTTGCAATCAAATGCTTAACACGTTCCCACTGAAGGAATTATACATTGATTCGAGGTAACGTCCAATGCTTTGTAAAGGCGTTTTGACGTCCAATCGTTTTGGCGGGAAAAAGCTATGACGTAGTTGCAATCCATCAATATAAACAAGAATATTTCAAACTTGTAAGATTTTAAGAAAGTTTTCGGTTTTTTTAGATAAAATTTTTATTCAAGTCAAAGAAATTGAACTTTGAATGTCTTTTTGATCAAACTGTTCTTATGTAAACAAGAAACTTATAAAAATTTAAGATTTTAGACAAGCGCTTTTGATTGTTACGGTACAGTTTCGCTCAAGACAGAGAAATTACAAGAATTAAAGAGAATTTATTGAATTTGTTCCCATAAAAACAATATTAATTTATAAAAAACAAGATTTTAGAGAATTAGTAATTAAAAGTTAATGAATGATATTCATTTTTAGTATACAATTACTTTTTCACAAATTTACCTCTATGTAAGCACGATTACTCAAAAAACTCGCAAAATGTTGTTTAATACAAACAAATTGTATAACTTTGAAATATCTTTTAAACAAATTACCACAAACAAGAAAATCGTTAAAATATTTCAGAATTTAGAAAATTTTTGATTCAAAGCACATAAACTATCTTTCAGGTAAGTTTATAACCGAGAATATGAAAAAAGGTTTAATTTTGAACGATTCTCTGGAATAACTATAAAAAATAATGGTTTCAAACAAGACTTCAAGGTAAATTTTTGAAATGTTTTACATAATTATCACCATGTTAAATATTCCAATAAAATATATGATAAGTGGACTTTGAATTCAACCGATTCCAAAAAACGTCTTTGACAGCGTAGCTCAGAGTGAATATCATAACATAGTACTCATCAAAAATTAAAGATTTAAGACCTTACAGTCTGTTCCACCCGTAATCGCGATCATCAAGATGTCTTAATAAACTTTTAGGGAAATTTTTGGTTTTTTTGGTTAAAACTCTTATTCAAATCAAAGAAAATGCAAGTATTTGAATGTCTTTGATCAAACATTTCTCATAAAAAGATGAAAACGGTTAAAAATTTTACTATATTAGGTAAGTTTAAGTAAAAGTAATAACCATCATGAAGAAACTCAAGATTTTGATGAAATTATCGGCACACGAAGAAAAAAATTAATGAAAAGTTCAGGTTTTAGGCAAGCTTTTCAATTATGTCTGTTAAAATTTAATTGAGATATTTCTGCAAAAAAACATTTTGACGCAAACAAGAAAATCGCAAAAACTGACGGAAATTTTATAACTCGAGACTTTAAGACAAGGTTTAATATCGAATGACACCAAAAAAAATAGCAAAAGATCTTGTTTTAACTCAAGATAGAGTGTAGTTGAATAAAATTTTACAGTATTTTAGTCAAAAGATCAGTGTAAAACTAAAAAAATTTTAAGATGTTAGGTAAACGTTTTAGTTTCAAAGTACAAAAAAGTTAATTTTTACTTAAACTTTCAATTTAACATGACAAAACGTAAGATTTTTTACAAACTTATCGCTACGACAACAAAAAAGTTGAGATTTATTGACTAAAATTAATAAGCATTATCTACTTTGGTTAAATTTTATGGCATTTTAGTAAAAAAATCAGAGTAAAACTAAAAAACTAAGAAATTTAGTAAAAAATTTGAAATGTTAGGTAAACGTTTTTGTTTCAAAGTAGAAAAAGAGATTATTTTTAATTAAAGTTTCAATTCAAAATGACGAAATGCAAGATTTTGAATGGTTTTTACAAAACTATAGCTACGAAAACAAAAAAGTTCAGACTTTTTTGATTAAAAATAATGAACATTATCTTTTTTAACTAAGCGATTTACTAAACATTTTAATATTTTGGAACATTTTCTACCAAATTTAAGGGCTGAGAAAATCGCATGACTAAAAAATTGTTAAAAATTACCGTTTTTTAAGGAAAACATGCAATTCAAAACAAATAAACCGAAAGAATTTAAGTTATTTTTTCACATAAAGACTTACTTTAAAACATGGAAATCAGTAAAAAAAATGATATTTTAAACAGATTTTAAGCTATTCAAGGTAAAAATGTCATTCAAGGCATAGAAATCGTGCAATTTTAAGATAGTCTTGACAAAGTTACTCTTAACGAACACAAAAAAGTTAATCAAAAGTTACGAAATAGAAGAAGTTTTTGTTTAAGGTAGAAAAAAAATGTCGCTCTCTGCGTTAAAACAATTAATCAAGTCTTAGAAACTTGAATTGAGAAAGATATAGCGACAAAACTTAACTCTTTAGATTTTACGTTTTGAGTCTTGTATAGACGATACTGCTGTAGAACGTTTGAGTTTTTGTGTCGCAATCATACACTGGCGTAAGTTTTTCCTAAGTCGAAGTTACACGACTGCACTATTTGAGGTTTTATGAAATCTTTTACCACTGTGATTTGAAAGTTTTTCTCGGAAACACTGGTTTCAAGAATAAGGTTTGTTGTTTGTCTTGTAGATATCAGAATCTAAAGCCAAATATACAATGTTCATAGGTTTACAAGAAATGTAATGGCATATACAACTAAATATTTAAAACGATTTGCAAAGGTTATGTGATGAGTTCTCTTTAGACCCAATGATCGAATAGCTTTCAAAACGCCCAAGAATTTTTTAACCTCAAAGCTTACTTCAAGTACCAAAAAATTATAGATTTTGTTTGCTTTTTTCAAAGTACTGAAAAAATGTTATGATTGAAAAAATGTTATGGTGAAAAAATGTTATTTTGAGACTTTTTATTGAGTCATGATCAAATACACTCAGGACAAGGCTGGAAGTTGTTTATAAAATTGATAAACTAAAATTGTTGAAATAAAAATTATTGAAATTAAATTTTTTTGAAAATTAATAAATCAAAATTGTTCAAATTAAAATGATTGAAATTGAATTTTATAAACAACTTCCAGCCTTGTCCCGAGTGTATTTGATCATGACTCAATAAAAGTCTCAAAATAACATTTTTTCACCATAACATTTTTTCAATCATAACATTTTTTCAGTACTTTGAAAAAAGCAAACAAAATCTATAATTTTTTGGTACTTGAAGTAAGCTTTGAGGTTAAAAAATTCTTGGGCGTTTTGAAAGCTATTCGATCATTGGGTCTAAAGAGAACTCATCACATAACCTTTGCAAATCGTTTTAAATATTTAGTTGTATATGCCATTACATTTCTTGTAAACCTATGAACATTGTATATTTGGCTTTAGATTCTGATATCTACAAGACAAACAACAAACCTTATTCTTGAAACCAGTGTTTCCGAGAAAAACTTTCAAATCACAGTGGTAAAAGATTCATAAAACCTCAAATAGTGCAGTCGTGTAACTTCGACTTAGGAAAAACTTACGCCAGTGTATGATTGCGACACAAAAACTCAAACGTTCTACAGCAGTATCGTCTATACAAGACTCAAAACGTAAAATCTAAAGAGTTAAGTTTTGTCGCTATATCTTTCTCAATTCAAGTTTCTAAGACTTGATTAATTGTTTTAACGCAGAGAGCGACATTTTTTTCTACCTTAAACAAAAACTTCTTCTATTTCGTAACTTTTGATTAACTTTTTTGTGTTCGTTAAGAGTAACTTTGTCAAGACTATCTTAAAATTGCACGATTTCTATGCCTTGAATGACATTTTTACCTTGAATAGCTTAAAATCTGTTTAAAATATCATTTTTTTTACTGATTTCCATGTTTTAAAGTAAGTCTTTATGTGAAAAAATAACTTAAATTCTTTCGGTTTATTTGTTTTGAATTGCATGTTTTCCTTAAAAAACGGTAATTTTTAACAATTTTTTAGTCATGCGATTTTCTCAGCCCTTAAATTTGGTAGAAAATGTTCCAAAATATTAAAATGTTTAGTAAATCGCTTAGTTAAAAAAGATAATGTTCATTATTTTTAATCAAAAAAGTCTGAACTTTTTTGTTTTCGTAGCTATAGTTTTGTAAAAACCATTCAAAATCTTGCATTTCGTCATTTTGAATTGAAACTTTAATTAAAATAATCTCTTTTTCTACTTTGAAACAAAAACGTTTACCTAACATTTCAAATTTTTTACTAAATTTCTTAGTTTTTTAGTTTTACTCTGATTTTTTTACTAAAATGCCATAAAATTTAACCAAAGTAGATAATGCTTATTAATTTTAGTCAATAAATCTCAACTTTTTTGTTGTCGTAGCGATAAGTTTGTAAAAAATCTTACGTTTTGTCATGTTAAATTGAAAGTTTAAGTAAAAATTAACTTTTTTGTACTTTGAAACTAAAACGTTTACCTAACATCTTAAAATTTTTTTAGTTTTACACTGATCTTTTGACTAAAATACTGTAAAATTTTATTCAACTACACTCTATCTTGAGTTAAAACAAGATCTTTTGCTATTTTTTTTGGTGTCATTCGATATTAAACCTTGTCTTAAAGTCTCGAGTTATAAAATTTCCGTCAGTTTTTGCGATTTTCTTGTTTGCGTCAAAATGTTTTTTTGCAGAAATATCTCAATTAAATTTTAACAGACATAATTGAAAAGCTTGCCTAAAACCTGAACTTTTCATTAATTTTTTTCTTCGTGTGCCGATAATTTCATCAAAATCTTGAGTTTCTTCATGATGGTTATTACTTTTACTTAAACTTACCTAATATAGTAAAATTTTTAACCGTTTTCATCTTTTTATGAGAAATGTTTGATCAAAGACATTCAAATACTTGCATTTTCTTTGATTTGAATAAGAGTTTTAACCAAAAAAACCAAAAATTTCCCTAAAAGTTTATTAAGACATCTTGATGATCGCGATTACGGGTGGAACAGACTGTAAGGTCTTAAATCTTTAATTTTTGATGAGTACTATGTTATGATATTCACTCTGAGCTACGCTGTCAAAGACGTTTTTTGGAATCGGTTGAATTCAAAGTCCACTTATCATATATTTTATTGGAATATTTAACATGGTGATAATTATGTAAAACATTTCAAAAATTTACCTTGAAGTCTTGTTTGAAACCATTATTTTTTTATAGTTATTCCAGAGAATCGTTCAAAATTAAACCTTTTTTCATATTCTCGGTTATAAACTTACCTGAAAGATAGTTTATGTGCTTTGAATCAAAAATTTTCTAAATTCTGAAATATTTTAACGATTTTCTTGTTTGTGGTAATTTGTTTAAAAGATATTTCAAAGTTATACAATTTGTTTGTATTAAACAACATTTTGCGAGTTTTTTGAGTAATCGTGCTTACATAGAGGTAAATTTGTGAAAAAGTAATTGTATACTAAAAATGAATATCATTCATTAACTTTTAATTACTAATTCTCTAAAATCTTGTTTTTTATAAATTAATATTGTTTTTATGGGAACAAATTCAATAAATTCTCTTTAATTCTTGTAATTTCTCTGTCTTGAGCGAAACTGTACCGTAACAATCAAAAGCGCTTGTCTAAAATCTTAAATTTTTATAAGTTTCTTGTTTACATAAGAACAGTTTGATCAAAAAGACATTCAAAGTTCAATTTCTTTGACTTGAATAAAAATTTTATCTAAAAAAACCGAAAACTTTCTTAAATCTTACAAGTTTGAAATATTCTTGTTTATATTGATGGATTGCAACTACGTCATAGCTTTTTCCCGCCAAAACGATTGGACGTCAAAACGCCTTTACAAAGCATTGGACGTTACCTCGAATCAATGTATAATTCCTTCAGTGGGAACGTGTTAAGCATTTGATTGCAAAGTAATACTTTTGTAGATAGCCTGGTCTTCAATGAAAGTACCAGGAACAATTTAAGCAGCTTACATGGCTCAGCGGATCTTGAAAGTTACGCTTTTCGTGAATTTTCATCGTCCATTGTCTGATATTGTTCACTTTTACCGGCTTTTAGCTTTGGTTCACATCGTAAATTAGGTCATATCCTAAAATACTTAAAATTTTACGTCGCAGCACTAACGCATGGCAGATTAATCTTTAGTTTAAGCACAATTTATGAATAATATTTAACATTCACTAGCCCAAGTCGAATAAATGCAAATTAAGGCTCCATCAAAGTTACACTGAGGCCAGTTAAATATAATTAGTTTAAAATTCAAGTGACATCTCTACGAAATAATTCAATGAAAACAACTGCTTTTACGTTTTAACTCCTTGCAACCAATAACCATAGCGGTAAGTCGCTAATGACAATGAAAATCATAGCGGTAAGTCGCTAATGAAAATCGTCTGTTTTTTCTGAATACTGCTTTTATCTTAAAATTTTTTAGAAATTTGCTGGTCTTTGTAGAAATGATTCAATCAGAGACATTTGAAACCTTCCAACTTTAACTTGAAAATTTTGTTAAACTATTGCATCAGTTAAAATGTAGGGACTTCGTTTTGGAGTGGTATAAAATCATATCGATCAAATTGCTTAAAAATAACACTAGGTTTTTTCTTCGGGAACAATTGAGAGACTTACTGCGATTTCAGCTTTCAATCTCAAGTAAAAATTGAAGGTGTGTGCAATGCATCGAGTCCTGCAAAACTTCTGCGGCTATGGAAATTTTAATCTTGATAGATTTATTTTTTCGGATGAAATTGAATAGATATCTGTAATGGTAAAAGTTTTCAACCCCGGTCAATATACTGTAGCTTTACTCCTTCGAGGTGAAATCAGAGATGTCTGAGGCACTTCAGGCTTCTAACCTCAAAAGTTTAAGGTTTCAAAGACCTTTTTTTTTTGTTTTTTTCAAGGATTGTGGAAGAAATCCAGACATGTGAGAAGCAAGCGCTGTTTACCTTTAATTATGCAACACTCTACAAAAAATAGACTTATGTTGCAAATTTGGGATTCGTCGAGTGAATAGAAATAATAAAAAACTCGCCTTTTCGTCTTGTTCAACACAACAAAATATACCAACGTTGATTTATTGCAATAAAAAACACTGCAAATAAAACATAAGTTCGAATAAAGAACGTTAAGATTTTCGGTAGCGTTTTTTCAGCATTTCATTCGCTTTACCGCACCAGTCGTTGTTTGTCGGTTTCACACAGTGAAATAAACAGTCACAAATTCGCAGAAACAAAAAAACGACGTCGAGGTCAGGTTTTCCACTTTGAAGCGTTGCTGATAGCTGTCTACTACCACCTCCTGTTGAATTTCTGCTTTTTTTCTTCTGAATTTCACAATTAAAACATCGTAGTAAACTTAGAATGAATAGGTCATGACAGTTAACGTGTTGGAGTATTGATGGCGCAATTTAAGATCGATAGACTCTAACTTTTCTATCGATTTTACGTCACAGATGTTACATCGAGTGAGACATTCGCTACATCGAAAACAAACACCCAAATGTTTACGCAGTTTAAAGACCACATCCCTTTCTTCTTTCTTGCATCTTTTACATTTTCCTTCTTCTTCCACAATTTTTCTTGCTTCTGCCAGAGTCATTTGTCGATCTTCAGGGACATCCAACAACGCTTGAAGGAAATCATTAAAGTTATAGAAATTATTGCCGTGTCCTTCATATCTTTGCATTAAAACACGCCTAATTTTCGCCTCCGCAAATCCTAGCGTTTTCAGAATTCTCACATTTTCTCCATGATCCATTTCATTGTTTATTGGTTGCCACATTTTCAATTTTCTGGAATCAGTAAAAGTCGGAGAAGTCTGAAGTTCTGGTTGAGGTTTCAGATACTTTATCAAATTGCCAACAAGTTGAATTGAAGCGGGATTTGTTATAATCAGACATTTCAAATCAAGGTTTTTTTAACTTCGTTTTGACAAATTCAACGCCTCTCTTTTTAAAATGTATTCGCACAACGGATACCATTTTGCGTGTTCCTGAAAAGGGTCATCAGTCGGTTCCCAATTTTTTAAACCACCGTTGCAGTAAAAACATTTGAATCGATCTCGATCACCGAGGTAGTAAAAACCAGCATCAGCAAATTCACGACAAGTTGCTTTAATTCGTGCACTTGGCCAGTTGATCGATTCAGTAAAAGTCTCCAATCAGTCAGCGTACTTTTTCAGATGCCCGTTTCTGGGAATAGACATTGAAACCTCGGCTTTTTTTTTGAGGGAGTTAAACTAACGGGTAGTGCAACGGAGTCACAGCAATCACCCATGATGATAGAATATGAAAAATGTGTGACTACAGGTGAATTTACATACCAGTTAAGGGTGCGAATAAAAACGCTTAGTGTGATGCAGGCTTTAAATCTTGGGTAAAAAAAAAGATTTATCGTTCAGGGTGAAAATTGAAGGTATCTGCAATGCATTAAACCCTGTAAAACTGAACACGTCTGCGGTTATGGAAGTTTTTATTTTTGATAGATTTTGGGATGAAATGCTAGACACATGTAATAAAGTAACTTCGATCAAATACAGCTTTACTTCTTCGAGGTGAAATCGAAGACGTCAAGGTACAACAACACTGGTAAAATTCAAGTTATTCTGCGGCAATTTAAGCTTTCAATCTTGGTCTAGTAGATTTAATTTCAGGTTATACAAGTGTCAAGGAAACGCGTAACGTCCCTTGTCTTTTATATTTCACTTGCGAGCCATACCTTCAAGACAGACACAATATAAACTTTTTGCTGAAAATAAGTCCCAAATATAATAAAAGTTATGCAGCTTATAAAACTTTAAAATTTCCAAAATGTAGCGACTTCGTTGGTACTCAGGTCAAACCCATTTTGAAACACAAGTAATCTATAAGCTTTTTCTCTGAAAACCGATTTTCAGGTCAGCCACGCTCTAATCTCGTTGATAATTTAATATCTGGTTCGACTCTTGCACAAGACATTCATTGAATTATTGAACTTCAGATTTTTTTTTTGAAAAAAACACCTTGCAGTGGTTC